>JAAIXJ010000956.1:0-38709 GCA_013403705.1 Heliconius hermathena | reverse complement strand
AATATGATATTCATCTTATTAAAATTATTTACTATTAATCAGTAATCACAAGGAAATTGAAATTTGTGCGTTTTGGAGAACTGCCATATATATGATATATACGAGTCTTTTTCAATATCGTCGTGCCGTATTCGGCCGAATTATTCGGTTATGGTGCCGAATACATTCAGTTCGATTATTTTTATTTAATTATTATTATAAATCAAGTCACTCCTATCTTTTCTAGATAAATAAAAGTAATATAAAGTCATAAAGAAAAATATTTATTTGTATACGTTTCAATTGATGTGAAGTTATTTGGATTGGATTTTGCAATAAATACTGTTCTTTTTTATCGTTTTGTCTTTTATATCACATATATGATATTAATTTATCACAAAAATGCTTAGTTGACAAGAGTCAACCCTAGTATATTTTGTTTACCCCTCCCCTCGTGTCCTTTGACCTCGCTTTTCAGGTAAATAGAAATTATCAACTTTTTCCTCATGAACAAAAATAAATAAACTTTTCTTGATGTTGTTGTAAATGCACCGCAACTCATAATATTTACAAAAAAAATACTAGAGCTACCATTCATAATATATATAATAAGAAAATCGGGATTAAAATTGGAAATTGTGCCTATTCACGGTACCGTTTTTGTCCATCATGCATATTACGTTTGTCATGATGTCACACATATATTTCACAAATTTTATACAAAACCAGGACAAAAAAAACACATAATCCATTTATTTTATTTATTACAAAACAATTGCGGTCTTTGACCAACGAGTAGAGTAGGTACTCTTAAAGTTAAATAAAGCAATTGACAAATGTTTTACAAAATCAGTCTTCGTATTAAGATTGAACAATGGAGGGTGAGCGAGTCAGCAGTCCATGGGCTCCGCAGCGGGCGCCAGCGCGTGCAGCGGCGCGGCCAGCACGTGCGCGCGCGGCGGCGGCTCGGCGCCCGGCGCCCGCTCCAGCAGCGCGCGCCGCAGCTGCAGGTAGCGCCGCTTGAACGCGAGCCCGCAGCCGCGCGAGCGCCGGAACTCCACCACTGACTGCGCGTCGCCGCCCGCGCCGCCCGCCGGCAGCGCCCACGCGCGCATGCGCACCTCGTCTGCGCACTCGATGGCGAACTGAGCACAACAGCATATTATTACTTAGTCACTAGTTGTCATTGAATTTATACTAGGTGTATATATGTAATCAAAAGCAGATGTAATCTTTGCCGTTAGTGTTGCTAAAAATAAAATATGAATTTTGTTCAAATAAGAGACAAGGTTTGGTGATACTATTTTTGGATATATAGGATGAATGGAAATAGCATATAATATCCAATATCCATTTGCAGAGTGAGTGAGATGTGAGTGAGGACGTGTACTCACGATGCGCGGGTGCACGCGCCGCCACGCGCAGCGCGCGCCCGCCAGCGCGGCGCCCAGCGCGCGCAGGGCGGCGGCGTCGTCGCAGCGCAGCCACACGCGCGTGCCGCGGCGCACGAGCGGCGTGCAGGCGTCGGGCGAGGCCGGCAGCGCCTCGTCGGCGTGCGCGGGCTGCGAGTAGCTCAGCAGCGCGTCCATGTCGGCGGCGCTGAGGTCGGGCGCGTCGGGGCCGCCCCCCGCGCCCGCGGGCTGCGAGCACCATACGCGCCGCGCCCCGTCCGCTGTATAAACATACATATACATGAGCCCCAGGGTACAATACCTATTCATTCCACAAATGTAAACCTCCAAATTGCATGATTTCGCTGTGCAAATAAAGAATGTAGACTCAAAACTACATACTACAATTAAAACCTTGTATGAACTACTGCAGAGTACCCACTTAAAAAACAGTTTGAAAAATTCTTTATCACTAAAATCATTTATGGGAAATTTTGAAAGACTACACTATTTTACAAGGTTTTTTACCTTTAGATGAAATTAACGTGTATCGATAGAATTATGAACCGAAATTTATATAATATAACTCCCGTGAAAAAAATAGGACGTCAAGATTTTTTATATTTTTTTTTGTACGAGACTTACAAAAACTAAAAATTAGCACTGATCACTCCTTTTTTATACTGACTGTTTATAAGTGTCTCTTAAAATTTATCAACAGGGCTAACGCGCTAAGATACTTTAATCCCAAAAATCTTAGTATAAATAAACGTAATAATAAAATAATATATATATATATATATATATATATATATATATATATATATATATATATATATATATATATAATATAGTATAAATAAACGTGTTTTTCAAGTGCATTGTTACTTATTTATTTACACGTTACCAAAAGGGAAACAAATATATTTTTATCTAGACTATATGAACTGATTGTAATGGAACTAACATTGAAAGTTAAAAGTGATAAGCAAACATATAGGCAATTTTTTTATCCCAAAATTCTGGCAGTGTCGGAATTTACGCGGGAAGAATTGGGTTTGCCCTAAGTAGATGTTAAATGGCTAAACACCCTTTTTAAACACTAAACCGGACAAACATCAGAAGTGTATGTTAGGTTTAAATAATATCTTCCCTTCTACTCTCATTAAATGTTGTGAAACTCGGAGCAGTTCTTGCGACCACGACAGATGTAGGCTTCAGGGGCCTCTTTACAGACTCAAACGCTCGCCTTCACTACTTTGGTCCATTTTAATTATAAATATCTATTTATATATAATATTATTTACTAAAATTTATATTTCCATTTCTTCGCTCTGGTGTCGAGGCGAAGCGCGGCGTTGAGTTCTGCCACTCAACACGCAATGCTTCTAGAACGGAGTGTCTTAAGACTAGGTTCCCTCTGCCTACCCTGCTGTTTCCGGGATACAGCGTGAAGCTGAAATAAATTATCCAAATAGTTAAGGATAGTCAGTGACAGATCACAAGTGGTACTCCGAGCCACACCAGAGCCGGTCGGTCTTTTATATGATCGCTAACAAATAACTTGTAGGGAAGAATGAATAAGAGTTGATGACTGCGCCTAATAATGGTGTGATCGGTACGTGTAGGATAAAAAAAACTTATAGGCAACTTAAATTATATACGGACATATTATTTTTCCCAGAGTCCTCACCAAAAGCAATTATGTAGAATTGTCTTCAGATGATATTTGCATCGACGCGATGCTTTGGTAATCTAGCTTTATGAGCATACACGCAACGTCATGGAGCTAAATCGCCAAAGCGTCGCATCGCGCGTCCCGTCACGCCGGCAGGTCCCGCCGTCACGCCGCCGTCACGTCGCCGTCACGTCAGCGCCGCCGTGCTGAGGCACGAGGCGTCTCTGAGACCACTCCACTCAGAGTCACCTAGTACCTGACACGACGCGCGCGGCCGCCGCCCGGTGCGTGGTGTCCTGCCCGCCGTACTCACCGCGGCGCTCGCTGCGCTCGTCGTCCGCCAGCCAGCGGTCGGCCTGCAGCTCCTCTAGCGAGGCGCGCCGCGCGGCGTCGGGGTGCAGCGCGCGCCGCAGCAGCGCCAGCGCGCCCGCCGGCAGCTTGCGCCACACGCCGGCGGGCGGCGCGCCCGGCCCCTCCGGCGCCCACGCGGCCCACGCGGCGTAGCGCGCGTCGTCGGCGGCGGCGCGCTCCCACGGCAGCTCTGCAAGCACAGGGCGGGTGAGGGCGGGCGGGCGGCGGGGTGGGCTGGCGAAGGGCCGCGCTCGATGGAGGCGAGGCGCGGCGCGACTCGTAACTTCGGTACCATAACTTTAGGGTACGAGGACACGCCTACAGCTAGGATACCAAAGAGACGACCCGCGCCGGACGCGGCGTGCGGTTAGTGCTCGGGCTGGTTGCATGCTGTGAAACAAACACAAAGAGACGCTGTCGCATGCAGTGGTACTGACCGCCGGCCAGCATGGCGAGCAGCACGAGCGCGGCGGCCCACACGTCGGCGGGCGGCGCGCGGTAGGGGCGGCGCGCCGCGCCCAGCACCTCGGGCGCCGCGTAGGGCACGGTGCCGCAAACGCGCGCCAGCAGGCGCTCGCGCGCGCCGTGCCGGAACACCGTGGCGAGGCCGAAGTCGGATATCTTGAGGTCGTCGGCGTGGTCCAGCAGCAGGTTCTCGGGCTTGACGTCGCGGTGCGCCACGCCGCGCGCGTGCAGGTAGGCGAGGCCGGCGGCCAGCTGGCGCAGCAGGCGGCGCGCGGCGGCGGGCGGCATGCCGGCGTCGGGCTCGATGCGGTCGAATAGCTCGCCGCCCTGCGCGTACTCCAGGAACAGGTAGTGCAGGCGCAGGTGGCGGCGCTCGCCCAGGCAGCGCAGCACGTGCGGGTGGCGCAGCGCGCGGTGCAGCGCCGCCTCGCGCGCGCCGCCCTCGCCCGCCGCCACCGCCTTCAGCGCCACGCACGCGCCCGTGCGCGAGTGCACCAGCAGCCTCACCCTACAAGTACAACAGACTTCAGTAAGCTCAAATGGATTTCAGATCAGAAGCCGTCACCACTCATCTAACGCTGATTTACTCGTATGTTAAAATTTTATTAATTTCAATTTTCAAGTCATATTTTAAAGTCTCTTTTTTTAAACTTCACGCTTTATCCCGCACACTGCAGAGTAGGCTGAAGGGAACCCAGTGTTAAGACACTCCGTATGTTCCACAGAATTCTGGAGGCGTTGTGGTTGATTGACGGATGCAACGCCACGCTTTTCCTCAAAGAAATGCGAATGAAATATTAATATTTCATTTCCTCGAGTGGGATCGTACCCACTACCTGTTGCGTTTACATTCAAACGCTTGTGCCCCTGCGCCACGACTGGCCTCAATGTGTCTCTTTTTTTTATTAATCGAAATTTATAAATTTATCAATATTATCCATACTTATAATTATTATAATACAAATTGTAACTGTTCTCTGTCAAATACCGTCATCGCGAAGATATATGAGAAAATATATTACTGGGGGCATTTATCAACGTAATTTAATCAATGATTTAAAAAAAATTGGTACAATTTTTTTTTTGAATTGGCGTGATAATGTTATTAGAACACGAAAGGAAATCGGATTAGTAAATATATAATTGTTTAGTTCTAGCGGACGAACTCGAGAGCCGGTCGCAAGTTATTTAAACAAAACTGACCAAATTATAAAATAATTATTCCAGTAGTCTCTAATATTATGATTGAAGGATAATAAAGCAAAGCATCGATTAATTTATATTCAAAAATGTGAATTTAAGACAAAGAAATATTAAGTTTCAATTTAAAATACAGCTTACTTTAACTTTATTTAATTTAAATTATAAAGTAAAATTAATAGATAAATAAAAACATTTTCCATTGTGACACTTTTACTTTATTAAACTAGAATACCTAACTAAACTACCTAAAGAGGACAAAACAAACATCTGAATTACAACATTATGCAGATTTCTACTTTGATTACTTCAATTTAAAACGAGAAAAAAATTGGTTTCAGTGGTCCACATTTGCGACTAAAACACGAGATGTTAATGTATATTCGTGCCATAATCTTAAATATTCATTAATTTATCGTCAACTCAAAATATTATAAATCAATATAAAACAAGAAACAACACAAAAGAGAGGCATTGCTGGTGTTTTCTAACGACAGTAATATAAAGGTAACAAACAAGGTGACGACGGTGGTGGTGATGGTGGTAGTGGCGGCGGCGGCGGTGACGAAGACGGCGGCGGCACTGACCGCGCGGGGTGGATAAACTTTCAAGGATGCGCTCGCCGCCATCGCCGCTAACAATCACTTTTTTCACCAAAGTTGCACTCTTAAATCTAGTTCCGCGTTAGATCGACACACTACAGGGCTCTGCTCTATAGAATGACTTATATCGACGCTAGCAATGCGGGGCGGCGCCTTATCACACTATATTACCAATAAATAACTTCTTTCTTTTATTTCACCCAATTTTACATTTATTTCTCGCATACACAGAGAGCACCTATTGTGTCAAGATACTACATTCTCCACTAACGTGCTGGATAAAAAGTTTGCGGATCGAAGGGGAAAAGGCAACATGTTTTTATAATATGGTCAAACACCTTTAGTTATATTAGAAATAAAATGCTTAATTTTATACCCCAAGGCAGCTTATACAAAATATATATATATATATATTAACTTAAATTAAATAATTATTATACATTATATTCTGCAAAAAAGGTAATGTTATTTGTACAGGTAACATTGAACTTTTAGTAAAAGAATGTATAATTATTTTTTACTAAAGTTAACCTTTATGAACCACAAGTTATTAGTAAACTGATGATAAAAGTGCAGTTTTGTTTGTGACATTTATTGGTTGATTACATTTTAATTGTACCACATTAAATGGCTTAAGAAAACCAGTTTGAAATTAAGACAAGTTAATAATTTATGGAAAAGCAAAAATACATTCCAAGATGCATTTATATTATTCTGATTTAAATAATCCCACAAATAGCAGGGTGGCAGAGGGAACCTTAAGTAATATATCCGTCAGTCTTAAGTAATTTGTCTTTTTATATATATTACTTAAGACTGACTGCCCCACGAGGCAAATTAAACAATAAGCCATGATAAGGTATTATTATGTAAATGAATATAACCAAAGCATATTTATGTAATTATATAAAGAATATGGTTCAGTAGATTGTGTATTTGTTGTATGACTTCACATTATTTTTCTTTTAATATCAAGCAAAATTTAAGAACCTGTAAGTGATTGTTGCCAAAGCATTGTAAATATAAGAATATATAATTTCTTTTATTAATTCACTGCACACATTCATTTCATTCCTTGGATGCTTTAAACAAAAAGGCCATAACAAGTTGTTTAATATTTAAAAGATGATAAAGATAACAACAATACGTAAATTGTTGACATAGGGTAACAACAATGGCACTCACTCTCCGTAGGCGCCCTCGCCGAGCACCTGCGCGACCAGCCAGCCTTCTACGAACTCTCCGCCCGCGGCCATGTCCCGGGGCCCTGCCTGCAACACCGGGCACTGTCACCACGCCGCCTGCCACACGCCGCCAGCCCGGCACGACCACGCCGTCGGCTGGACCCGGCTCATTACCGTAAAACAAATCACTCTAACCCCCGTAAATAGAAACTAATTATTCACGCTTGCCAAAGATAATCCTACTAAACATAATAATCACTTGCTGTAATCTTTATCTTTTCTGAAAATAATTCTAAATGGCGGAAGGCACGTGGAGTTTGGCGAACAAAGCCTCTGCCGAACACAGCCGTCGCCCCGTCGGCCACCTCGCCCGATAACGGTAATCGCTTACCGTAAAAAATTCAAGATTAATCTAATAAAGGCGGAAAAATGAATGTATGCCACGAAGGAATCGAAATATTAAGTAACTAACCTTTTCAACGACTTCTACACCATTTTGCCATTTTCTTTTTCCTTCCCTCTACAATTCGTCCACCAATCGCCAACCAACCCGACCGCGCCATCGTTCCGTACGAGCTCAATCGGCTTTTTTTCGAATGAAAAGATCAATGGCTACGATCGTTCAGAAATTTTCCATTTTAATAAATATAAAATATTCAAACTAATATTATACAACATATTAGATGAAATGTATATTTTTTTGTGTTTATATGTCTTCTGAGTTACTTGTAATATTTTAAATACTAATTAAAATATTTTGATTCTGATCTGATTCAGCAACGTTAAGGTAAATTTAAAAAATAAAAATTTATGTAGTAAAAATATCTTTACGTTTGTCAATAAGCTGTTTATATTCCGCAGATATTAGCTTTTACGACGCTTAGGCTAATTACATACATAAATCAATATTCAATAAACTTTATTTTAAACTGAATAAGTTCAATCCTTTCAATGAAAATATGAATATTAAATGAAAATATAAATTTTAAATAAATATTTTATTTCGTTTACAGTCACACACTTGTGCGTCTGCGCCACGACTAGCCTCAATTATATAGCAATGCTAGAAGAATTACACTCTAATTCTTCTAGCATTGCTGTATATCTCATAAGAACATAATTATATAAAAACACATTTTATGTTTTTATATGCGTTAAGAAGATAATCAAAAACCAGATGCTTATTATATCTGCAATATAATATTTACATACATTGAATCTTTTTTGGTATTTTTTAAGCATAGCAATGATAAATATTTTTACCGAAGTAGCGAATGAATTTAGGTACATAAATTTACATTTTTAATTACTCAAAAATAAAAAGGCCTATGCACTATTCTAATTGTATATATTGTGTTATTTTTAGGAAATTATATAAATTTTGACTTCGTTCTGAAATTTCTTGCCTACAATATTTTACGTCACGTACATTTTTATCAACTGTTTGTGTATCTGTATGACAGTTGGTGTACGCGGAACTAAAATACATTATTTTTTAATTAAATTAACTTGCTTCAAATTTTGATAAAATCATGGTAAAGTACATAGTACATATATTCACATATTTTATACTGTTATTGATCTTTTTTTAATTTATGCTATTTTACAGGCTGGTTACTCCGAAGATCAACTTGCAGGTGAGTCATACAAAATATATTTGTTGTTAACTTATTTATTTTTTAAATAATTTATTAAAAGGGTCGTCTTAAATGAAATATTAACAGAAGGTAAGGACATTAAGGCACCGTCGCGCAACGCCCTATGACTCACGTCAATCAACTCTCTCACTAAAAGCATTGGCTCTTACAAGCGCCCTAGTTTCCTTATATGGTTTGTATTTTAAAACATTTTTACTTGAGGCCATTTACTGTGCACAGTATTGCGATATCATCTTATCGAGCAACATGTTTATGTACGAGCCACCTACTAAGCTAAAACTTACTTCAGTGGAAGGTATCTAAATTTAGTAAGAATATAGGTATATTCTTATTAAACTTAAAAACAATACATATTTTATTATTTTATAGAGTTCCAAGAAGCATTCCAGCTTTTTGACTCCCGTGGGGATGGGAAAATTCATGTGGCACAAATAGGAGATGCGCTCCGTGCTTTAGGACAAAACCCAACTGAATCTGATGTCAAGAAGTGCACCTTACACCTCAAGCCTGATGAGAGAATATCATTTGAAGTGTTTCTGCCTATTTACCAGGTTATTTTAGACAAGCTATAAATATATGATAAGAAAAAATGTTAATGTTCAAATTATACCAAATTTTATCAATACTTTTTTAAACTACTTTTTAAAAATAATTAACTTACTTTGTTTTACTGAGTTTAATATGTATAAATATTTCCAATAATACTATTTACAGGCAATTTCTAAAGCTAGAAGTGGTGATACTGCAAATGACTTTATAGAGGGCCTGCGCCATTTTGATAAGGATGGTAATGGTTTCATTTCTTCAGCTGAACTCCGCCATCTACTTTCCACTCTTGGAGAAAAGCTGAGTGATGATGAGGTACCATTTATTCTATATTTTAATATGCACAACTATGAAGTTCACTATATATTTTTTGCTCCTCTACATTTTAAGTTAACATTCTTGTGATAAGGGTGTGGGCTACAGGAAGATTGAGTATATGGGGTTTAAATGTATTTACGTATTTGATTATTTATGTTTATATTATTTTATAACATTAAGTAAGTAAAACTAAAAAAATATTGTATAATAATTATTGAAATAATTATTGTATTTGTATGCAGGTGGAGCAGTTGTTGCAGGGACAAGAGGACTCTCAGGGGAACATCAACTATGAGAACTTTGTACACCTCATTATGCAGGGATAGACAGAGACGGACACACCTCCGGCCACTGTTTTTTAGTATTATGTAGTACTTTTTCTTTATCTCTTCAATTGATAATGCATTTATTAAAATGGCGGCAGTATGGTGGCTATACTATATAATATGACACCATGATAACTGTGATGTATTATAATCAAAAAGAGAAGAATATTCCAAACTCTACTTCTTTATGTATTTGACTAACAATATTTTTATTATTTCCATTGCTATAATTTAAGAGCATATTCCAAGATTTTAACATAATTTTAATATATTTTGTGATTTAGTTAAGTCCACTTGTACAAAGACATGGTTAATAAATATTGTAATCCAAAAGAAATTTCTAACAAATATGAATGTTTTATTTTAACTCTTAGCTTAGATTTGGCTTAGGTTAGTTGCTTTTACAGAAGTTATAAAGATTTTTGTATATTTTTTTTCATTCAAAAAAATTAACAAATACAAAAAATGCATCATTCAAATTAACTCCATTATCGTTGTCATTTGACACATATTGGGTAACTTAAAAACTATTGATATTTTTCCGATAATTTAATATTATAGGACATACAATAAATAAATCAGCTTCACATTGTATCCGCCCACAGCACGGTAGGCAGAGGGAACTTAGTGTAGGACATTCTGTTCCCCACTTTCTGCCGAATTCTGGAGGCATTGCATGTTAAGTGGCAGAACTCAACGCCGCGCTTATTATAAGACAAATTGATCAATTATTATTTATACTCTTGTATCCTAAAAATTATATAAACATTATTATAATATGATATAATAAAATAAAACAAAACCTCTAAAGGCTACTTGATTAGATAAGAGCCTTCAATTAGTTAAATATTCAGTACAGATTTTGAAATTGAATACATTTTTGTTGCATAAATAAAGGTCGTCGCGGTCGCATCCATCCATCCTTCCAACCTACTTATATGTCAGTATGAACATAACGAGATTATGATGTATGATTATTGGCTTTTTAGCGTTAAATGAGTTGAATAGCTTATTTTATTATAAAAGAAGCCCGAGAAAGAAAAATATTTAAAAAATTATTATGAAGTTTTATTTTTTATATACAACGAATATAGTAAAAACCCGGTTTCCCAAATGTGAAATATCCATTGACGAGACTATCGTGGCGCGGTGACAGCGTGAGACTGCAAGTGCGCCGGTCTAATTCAGACGAAAAGAGGAAAGAAGGTGTCACACATGTACAGTAAGTAAGTTCTATCTAATTACTCAATGAGCTAGTGAAATACCTTGAAGCCGGAAAACTAACTTAATATCGTTATATTAAGTTAGTTTTCCAAAAACATGGCATTATTAATATAATATATTTTAATTTTAGTCGGCGTTGTACGCCACTCCTAGCTTAGACTGCGTCTGCTCTCAGAGTAGAACGTATGGCTTAGTAGTCAGAGCGCTTAAAAGGTATCCAAGAGGCGCGGGTTCAAATCGCGCTACGTTGAATTTTTTACACGTTTTCTAAAATGTAAGCATAAGATCATTTGAAAATTTCATACGAAAAACTCTAAATACTGTAGGGAACTATTATATATATTTATAGTTTAATGTGTGTCATTTATCTATTTCAATATTGTAATTTATTTATTTATCATTTATATACATATATACATATAATAGAATTTATATATTTTGTAGTAAGTATTCATATTTAGTTTATTTATATGATAGTGCTCGCTGCCGTCGACTGAACCGGTAAGGTGCCGTAATATTTCGCCTACCCTCTTGTCGAGGGCATATTTAATTATCACAGTCGTTGCTTGCCACTCGATGCGCTTTCCATACGTTCCTTTGTTTTATCTAATATTTTATTCCAAATTTGTATCTATCTATATGTTTGTGGTTGACTTTCCTGTATATACTGTACCGTGTTTAATTGTGATTTTACCATTTGTGCTATCACTGTATGTACATTTAAAGTGGTGTTGATTAAACTCAGTGCTAAACGTGAGTAGACTTTCATTATTCACCATCAACATTACACATACGTATATTATAATTTATAGGTATATATATTTATAGGTGTATTCTCAAATTAAATTCTGTGCCGAAATAAAACTCTGGACTCGGTAACGAGAACTGTTTATAGATATAGACTTTGAAGAACTACGGGCTAATAAGCATCTGCTACGGTCAGATCCTCTACCAGTTATACAGTGGGCGGCGGGCGAGTGGTCAGGATTGAATAGTCAGTAGTTTGGCGGCAATTAGCGACGTCGAGGGAGCGTCCACAGTCCACACTCCATAAAGGCGCGCGTCGCAGGGCGAGCTCGTCGCGCTTCCTGTCCGCCTCGCATTCGCGCGCGCCCAGCTGTCCGCGCTGGTCGTCATGAGGCCGGAGCGAGCCCGTGCTGTGCCGGCGCTGCTGGCGGCGCTGGCGCTGCTGCAGAGCGCGCGCGCCGCGCTGCTGCCGCTGGACACGGAGCGCCTGCACGCGAGCGTGGGCGGCTACGCGGTCATGAACTGCCACCTGGACTTCCCGTTTGGAAATGAAATACCTTATCATCTGCAATGGGACAAAGATGTAAGTGCTCTCGGCCGCGAGCAACATATTTAGCTTCTTAATTAAATTTGTTATGTATATTTAATACTAAATTACGAATTCGTACCTTACCCAATCGTACACAATTTAAATAAATCTTTGTTTACTTTTGCTTTTATTACTCTTGAAATAAACTTTGTTATACTACGTACATAATATCAAATCTGATGTAAGAGACGCTATCTGCGACTCAATTCGTCCCTTGCGATATAAATTATGATCTCTGAGATAGACATATATTTTATAATTTTAAAATCGGTACCAAGTAAAATAAACAGGCTTAGTAATTCGATATTGTACTAAGGTTGTTGTAGCATTAGCTTGACACCGACTTCAAAATTAAAAATCTTTTTTAATTATTTTTGTTTAACAAAATCAAAGTACGTTTTACATTATGTAAAATTATTTGTTACTTTTTAGTTTGTTGTTTGAAGCCGGTTTTTTTGTTAAAAATTAATTTATTTTACGATTTTAAGTGATGTGTAGACCTTAAAAGGATGCTTCTCAAACGAGTAGGCAGTGGTTGTCCTACTCGTATAATATAAAAGTTCAATCTTAATTAGGTATTATTGTGCATGCTAACATTTTGGCATATTGACAAAAATATATAATATATAAAAATATTCGGGCGAATTGGGAATCTCTTCCTTTTTTGAAGTCGGTTCAAAATGAGAACATCCTCTTTTTTAAAATTGGTTGAAAAGAAATCCCACGATGAGGAATCTCTTTTCTGACACCAATTTTAACAATTTTTTTCCAGGTTCCTATTTTTTACCAAAAAAAAACAAACTTGTTCAATTTAGTTCAGAACCTAACCAAATTTTCAACGAACTATATTTGAAGTGTATCCTTTCAAATAAAAGAAGAATCATATTATCTAACACAAATGTATAGTTTTCAGATTTTGATAATTTTAGGCCAACCGGAAGTACCTTATTAATTTTAATTCCCTTTATAATGTCGAAATACTATTTTTTTGCGATATAAACTGCCATATATTTTTTTTAAGTAAATGTAGAAATACGATTTTTTCAGGAAATCAAGGGACCGTAGATCTGAGTATATGATTTGAGTTTCAACTCCATATCTCCAAACGTTCCCGATATAAAGGCTCTTGACAGAGAGACAGACGGACGGACAACAAAATGATCTTATAAGGGTTCCTTTTTTCCTTAAAAGGTAAATTTTACCTTTTTTTGTCATGTAGTTTTAAATTTATAAGCGTTTTTGTTGGTCATACGTGGACGAGTTTTAAGATACTATGTGTACGGCTTTTTTTCCCAACTGCTAAGGAAGGGTTATGTTTTTCGCGCGTCTCTTGTATGTATGTAATATTTTTTATTACCTCATATCTCCAGAGCCGCTGAACGGATTTACATAATTGAGGTGTCGTTAGATTCGTATTAGCAGCCCAAGTGTTCTTAGATAGGTGACGTTAAAAAGTAATCATAGCGGCTGTGGGACGCCATTGGAATAATGAAAAAAATAAATTGGCTTCTAATACCATAATACGGGTATCGAATTCAAGAGCTCAATACGAAGATTTCAAAAAGGTATATCATGATTATCATTACCATAATGAATCCTAACGAAAAAGTTAAAAATAAAAAAAATATTTATATAATAAAAACAAAAACCCCGATTGCATTAAACTAAGTAAAAAGAAAATAAACAAGCCTAGTTTATTAGGACTAACAGTCGGGACCTATAGGTAATTCTTCAATCAATAAAATCTTTACCAGGAACCCCGCATAATTTAAAGAGGTCCCGACTGTTAATCCTAATAAACTATTGGGCTTGATTATTTTCTTTTAAGTTTAATGCAGTCGTGGTTTTTGTTTTTATAAATATTATTATTAACTTTTTAGATGCTTTCATTTACGTCGACTTTATTTATTAACTGTATATTTGATATCACATTTCTTAAGAAAGGCGATATTACCTATAACTAATTCCAGCATTTTTTATTAATTGTATTATTATACAATAATAGTAGTTTTTTTATAAAACTATATCTGTCCGTAATGGACACTAAAAAGTAAAAAAAAAACTACCTTATAACCCATTTCAGGAACTAAAAAGCGTAATACAACTTGTGAGTGGCAATCGAACCCACGACCTGTCGCGTTTACATTGCGGGTAGATACCTCGAAGATACGTCGGGTAAGTTGTATCTTCGAGGTAACTATCTCGCGAGGCTTCTCAATGAGAAATTGTAAATTGTATATTTGAACAGAGTATTTTTATAAGACAGACTTAGTATACTTAAGACCTAGCCTATTTACCCGAGGCTAAGATTTCATGTTTTCATGGATATAGGAGTAGGTGGGAACTCCAGAATAGTCGCGTTCGCACACCGATACGCCGATACGCTACTGTTTAGCACATGACGTGCTACAGATCGTCAATCATATACTCGTTCGCTTACAAAACAAAATACAATATGTACTGTCTCTAATCGATTGCTCCTTAAACACTATCTCTCAGCCGATTTTTTTAGCAGTGTTACTAGGAAACTAAAACCCGCAGTAGGTATAAGGCGGAGGTGGCGGTTAAGTAGATATACGAGTATGTGTACCTCTTAATAGCAGAGATGATGTCCACTTGTTGCTATTCATTAATAGTTGCCCGTCATCCTCCTTTATGTGGTATACAAAGTGCAGGAGACGTGTGGGCCGGAGCGGAGAGGGGACCGGGGGAGGGGCGNGGGGGGGGGGGGGGGGGGGGGGGGGGGGGGGGGGGGGGGGGGGGGGGGGGGGGGGGGGGGGGGGGGGGGGGGGGGGGGGGGGGGGGGGGGGGGGGGGGGGGGGGGGGGGGTAGCTGTCGGCGCTCCCACTGCGTCGTCAGCTGTGTCGAAACACTTTTATTATGTGTCCACTTGTCAATAGCTACATCGCCGTTGTGGACAAAGCTATACAATTGTCATACGGTAATGGCATACATTAACCCCCGTTTGTACTCACTTAAATCTTAAAGTCGAAGCAATAGTCTCTATTGGTTATTAGCTGTAACATTTGCACGTCAATTGTATTGTAAAGTGATAATAGATGAAGGCTTCTATTACTCGCAACCGCATTGCGGTCGTGTTGTTTGACGGTATCGCCGCAAGTTGGATTAAATCTTTACTACTTAATACTTATATTGTTGTAGGGGTCTTAACCCCCTTCTCGCTTTGCTCACCAACCCCCGACTTTCAGTGCTCAAAAAATAACATCATTTCATGAACTTATTATTGTTTAATTATTGTTTAGAGTATAAAACTTGATAATCCACACTAACCTAACTAACTTATTACATAACCCTCCATTAGCAGTCGGGAAATAACGAAAATGTTCTTTTGTTGAACGCCCTATTCATATCTCAGAAACTATTGGTACGATTTGAAAAAAATATTTTTGTTTTATTTGTCGAAGATGTTGAAAAACGGAAGAACTCGAGAATATTCGTGCTTGCGTGGTGCACGGTCGCGCCGAGGCGCGGACGTGCCGTAAGATAGGACAGGCCTCGTCGCCTCTTACGGCAGCGGCGGAGTGTGTGAGACTGAGGAATGAATCCTGCCTATATACTGGGCGTACGTAAATTTTGTCAGCTTGTTCCTCTGAGAGCAGTTTATCCTGTGGCGTCTTGAAATTAACACCCAGTCAAGTTAAACCTCCGCGACGAGAGGAGAGAAGCGGGGTTTTGGTGAGGGTGCTGGTATGGTGCTGGTGTGCCCTGGCAGATGTAGCTGCGCAGCTCAGGCTAGATGCCTGGAGTGCGTCGGCGCTTGGTGCTCGAAGTGGTGGAGAATACGATGCCTGGTACTAGCTGTAGTAGTCGGCGGAACGAGGAGGGGCATGTCTTTGCCGACTCCGTCCCTGTCTAGGCGTCTTCTTGATTCTGGCCGGCAAGTTTGAATGGTCCCAGACAGTAGCACTTTCTTGTGCCAGGGGCTTCGGATTCCTCAGTTCGCTGAGGGCGTATAGGAGTCTAATGCTCGGCGGGCTGCGACTGTTCCGGATCCAGCGCTCGAGCACCGATCAGCATCGACAGCGATCGTTGATGAACATTTATTTATTTATTTATTTAAAACTTTATTTTAGTAATAACAAATGTTATATAGACAAAAAAAAAGAAGAAGAATGACAAACAAAAAAATAATAGTAATACAACAAGATCAAGCATGCAAATAATCTTATTATTATACTTTATACTATAC
The DNA here is from genome assembly GCA_013403705.1 of Heliconius hermathena. NCBI lineage: Eukaryota > Metazoa > Arthropoda > Insecta > Lepidoptera > Nymphalidae > Heliconius > Heliconius hermathena. Next base: position 22,241 of record JAAIXJ010000956.1, on the reverse strand, counting down.
GAGTATATTGACAAGGCATATGTTAAAACAAAGTGTACAGCAGTGAGACGTTAAAGAAGGTAGGTCACTCAGCATACATGTTGGCATATGAGTAGCAATACTCAATAGAACCAACGCAGATTTTTAGTGACCGCCTAGAAAAAGACGCGTCTGCGAACGAAACTATTTTTAATAAACACAATAAAAAAAAATTTACATTGCCATATGTTCCATCAGCTCGCGGCAGATTTAGTTCTTTTGCGTTGGGGTTCCGCTAAAACAAACATGTCCCAGTTTAGTGAGGACTGCAGGGATATGGGACCATCCTGCACCCTGGAGGGTGCGGAGGGGGAGCGCTGGGTACCTGACCTGGTGAAGGCAAGACGGCGAGTGCGGGCGTCGATCCCGCGGGGTCCGGCGCGCCTGGTTAGAGAGGGGGCGGCGGTGGTTCTCGTTGCCCTCACAACTATTCGGTCCATCTTAGTCCGGGCCAGGAGATGCTAGGGGAAGAATTTCCCCTCCGAACAGGCCAGTGCGGGCGGAATTCCTCCTTATTTTTGGATTTTTGTGGTCTTTTGGGTTCGGGTGAGCTTGTTTTGGTCGTCTCGTTGTCGTCTTCTTCTGGTGAGATGAGTTGTCCTTAGCAGATGGCAGTCAGGCTGAAACACAAGTGCCGTGTCTTTTGTGCTTTTATATGAAATCCACCGGTAAAGACACGGTACACTATCGCCATTACATATAATCGGTAATCGGAAACAATATCAAATGACGTCTTAATTACAGTGACATCTCTGAATATAAAGGGGATATTTAGAAATAATGCTATATATAATATAAATATAAGTAAAAGAAAGTTCTCCCCCTTCCCCTTTTACCACTCACTTTATAATTTTTTTTTTGCCAGTTTCAAAAAATTGTCCAAAAATTACTTATACAAATTACTTTTTTTTTTACACAATATCGGGTATTTTATTAAATTAATTTTAAGATTTTTTAATAAATTTATTTTAGAATTCTTCTAAAGTCCGGATTTATTTGCATAATGTGAAAAAATCTAAGTGAAGGTGGCAAAAACATTTCTTTTTTTTGACTGACTTCTGTAAGAAAACGAGGTTATCTATTCGACTGTTTTTTTTTGTTACCTCAGATCTTTTGACTGGGTGAACCGATTTTGATGATTTTTTTATTTGAAAGCTAGGACTTCCCGAGTAAAACCATCCACTGACTTCAAAATCATAAGATCTTTTTTTAATTATTTTATATATAAGTAAGTTTTACTTTATGAAAAAATATTTTTTACTTTTTATTTCGTTGTTTGAAATCCATTTTTATTGTTAAAAATTAATAACCGGCTTTCGTAAGGAGGAGATTATCAATTCGACTGTATTTTTTTTTATGTTTGTTACCTCAGAATTTTTGGCTGGGTGAACCGATTTCATTGATTATTTTTTATTTGTAAGTTGGTGCTTTTCGTGTGGTCCCATTTTAATTAGATAAGTCTTAGAATTAGATAAGTCTTAAATTTACATTAGATATGTGCGCGACAAATGGACGAATAACTCAATGTCACGCTGACAACATTTCAAGGATAGTTTGGTGAAAGTTTGTTAATAGGTCCTGATTATGGGATCCGGTGGAAGTCGGTTTATTTTTTGTTAAAAATTATAATTATGTTACTTCCTTATTCTTTACTTTTAACTTTAACAATCGTAAAATTTATGCACAAAATTATACTATTATATTATAAAATATATGGTTAATTTTATGACATAGCGACCCGCTCGCGGCTTCGCCCGCTTAAACCACAGAATTATTTACTTAATACACTAAAATTATGTTCGTGTTTTAATATACCTATAATGTATGTTTGCAACGCACTTAAGATTTCTAATGTGAAAATTATTAAAACCTTAGGTCGTATTTTCGTACCTCCCATAAAGTTTCATCCCATAAGAAAGAGATGCAACTGTCAGTATATTAATTTCTTTAAACTTTTGCCTTAAGGAGTCTTTAGGACCTAAGTTAAGTAAGGACCTAGTTATAGCTATATAGTTATAGTTATATCGATACTTACAATAAAATTCTATATGTATTCTATATGTTCTGTAAATGTAAGATACATTAGAAAAATTGTTATTACGGACATTTTACAATGAAATAGAACTTGGTCAGTTTGCCTGTTTGTCTGTGCGTTCAGGATAATCTCAGAAAGGGCTTAATCGATTTAAGTGCACTTTTGGAATTTGGCTAACTTTCCTTAAATATTTAGTATTAGTTTTATTTTAATCGGTTCACACAAAATTAAAATTAGATCCACGCTGTATCCCGCCTATAGCAAGGTAGGTAGAGGGAACTTAGTGTTAAGATACTGCGTATATGTGACTGACGTGCGAAATGAAAATATGGTTAAATTACAATTCAATCCTCCAAGTGGGAATCGAACCCATAACGTCACGTTACAGGCACAACTTTGTGCCCCTGCGCCGCGACGGCCTTTAATATTTATACAGAATGGAAGCGTCAGCGCTCCTTTTACGGGGACAGTATATCGGGTGAAATATTTTAAACCCATACCTAAAGAAATTAATCAAGATACCTCAACAGTTTAGACGTAGGATTTTTTTTAAATTTCACGATGTTTATCCATACCTGTATTTCGTGTGACGCAGTTACGCATAGTCAGTGTTGGGCGTTACTGTTATATTTTTATAATGCATTATTCATTATATTATATTTTTTAAACTGTTATTTTAAACTGTTATAATATATATTATATTATTTTCAATGTAAATATAATACAATGACAAAATGTACGAAGTTCAGACTAATTTTTGTTATTAGTTATTTTACTGTAAGTAATATTTGGCCTTCCTGCTATTGAGTTAAAGCTCATATTTGTGCGAGGTTATACGATGTGAAGTTCGCCATCATTATTTTATTTGATCTTGGCTGGAGTCGATGTAGGCCGAACAACTACTAAATATTTCCGATCATTACCGAACCGAGGCGGCACACGCCATTTTATAGCAGATAATGTATTTTCACTGTTATTTATATAACAGTCAGTGTTGAAAATAAATAATGATTAGAACATTAGAAATTTATAATGAATTATATTATCTGTTGTTTGTTATAACGCCCAACTTTACGCATAGATACCAATAACGTAAACACATACTACTACAAAAATATTACTAAAGGTTAAGCAACTTTGAACTTTGCCGCCAATATCTATGACTTGATTTCGGAATGAGGCGTATGTGGCGGTTTCCCTTTGATAGTTACTACAAAGTTTTGATTAGGTTCTCTTGAGAAATATACCTACAGTAAATGAATGTAATGATTACATAGCTGACCTTATTTATTGACCTTATTTATTAGCTGACCTTATTTAACTATTTATTTATATCCTCATAGAGATTTTTTTTTTAATTTTTGGGCACTACATTTTTAAGCAAATAAATTTGATCAAAATACATTTATTTATTTTAAGATAAAAATTAAAATAACATATATTATCTTATGTATTATATTGTAATAACATAAAATATATTTATAAAAATGAGAATGTATTTTTTTGTTTAATAGCTCTCAATAGTTATTACAACGCATGCAAGGAAATAACATTTTAGAAAGTTGTTTAATTCTATTAGAATTATAAAAACTACCAACATTTTTACAGTGAATAAAATTATAATAAATCTGTAGAAAAGTCGTTTCTGTACATTGAAAATATTAAAAAAAAAATAAAAATATTTAAAATTAGTATTAAAGGATAATTAACAGAATCCATTTCCAACCTTTTTGGAATTTTTTTTTTGGTATTTTTTTACACATTAATCGTCTAATTGTAAAAGAATTTTCCAAATCGGTCCCGTAGTTTCGGGGCCTATTCATTTCAAATAAAGAAACAAAACGTCTAATCGATTGTCTTAATAATTTTAGTGATATCGATGCACCTCCCTCTCACCCCCGCAGAGTTACTCGCCACGGGGCGCGGGGCCACACGACACACACTGCATTATTATTACATGATTTTCTTTAGATTGATATTTCTAAATTCGTTATATCTTTTGAATGGAAAGTTCAATTTTATTAATTTAAAAAGTATTTAACAGGTATTGAAATTGTCTTTAATAAAATATCATTTAATGAGATAAGGATTAATGCAGAGGTATGAATAATATGGTTTGATTATTGTCGGCACTTTTGTTAACTTATAAAATATAAAAAAATGGTTATATTGTCATAACTACAGTAGTTGGACATATGGTATCGCGGACTTTTTTATATATATTGATGCGCTCTATATTACTGTAGAACATTGTTTTGTTCTATCATCAATAGTTTTCGCAGCGCACGCGATGATAGAATTGTTAAGATCAATTTCTTCACACCTCGGGTTACATTATTGCATTTTTATTAGCCTAATATAGCCTATGCTGGTCAGTGAAGATGCAGCTTTCTAATAGTGAAAAAATTATTGAAATCGGTCTGGTAGTTTTGGTATGAAAACTATACAAACATACATACATACATACAAAAATACAAATCTTTCCTCTTTATAATATTAGTATAGATAACATGTCACGATCAAAAAAATTAAATATAATTTACAAAGTTGTTCCTCTTTTTTTCCCTTTTGTTACCCTTTTACTTAAAGTAAAATTAAAGTTTTGATCATATCAAACAATTGCAAATATAAGCGACTGCATATCATTTTTATTAAAGTTTTTCATGTAGATAATTTTATCAAATAAATAATATAAAAGACGGAAAATGAGACCAGGAAAATTTTGGGACAATAACAACCATGTAGGTATACATGGTTGTTATTGCTCAGATTTTCCTGTCCAAATGTATACGAATCTGTAAAAATTTATATTTTTTAAATTTAATTTCAAAAACAATACAATACAAACTTCTAATTTAATTTCGCTTTAATCAACTTATAATATTTAGCATTTTTGAGAGTAAGTACAATATTAGGCTTAGATTTATCACATAATATAAATTTCTTAGAATCTACAGTTCTTAAACAAAATATTATTAAATAACAACACTTGCATAAATAAATATGAGGCTCATCGTGACGCCGGGGCATAAAGTGTGACTGTAAAATCGACTGGTTGTGGGTTTGATCCCCACTCGAGGAAATGAAATACTTATTTAATTATATTTATTTCTAATTTGATGGTTTTTTCTTTATAATTGTAAAATGTGTTAGACGTATCTTTATAATTTCCGATGTTGTTACTAAAATTTCCAATTATACGTTACTATTATACATAAAAGTAACAAAAAAGGAAGTAACGAAATACTTGTAACTTTTTTCAAAATAATATTTTAGTTGTTACAATTGAAGTCACATGCATAAATTAACGCGTGATCGTGGTGTACGTACGTACGTATATCACTATTATTTACCTCAAGACAGTAATTACAAACACCGGATGAGATTAACTATATAACTGTACTATGTTTACCACAAAGAACATTACAACGGATATTGATATTATTTTAAGCAATATAGTGCCGCATATATAGCAATACAATCAGCATGGGGGTCCCACATGGGTCTTTTGGGCCTTTTCTCCGTTTAATATATATAAATGATTTACCGTATCTAGTTGAAAAGAACCATGAGATAGTATTGTTTGCTGATGACACTTCATCGATTTTCAAAATAAATAGACGACAAATTACGATTTGTGAGCGAAATTACGAGTTGTGAGGTTTGTGAGAGAGCATTGTTTACATCGTCATATACGATATGACGATGTAAACAATGCTCTCTCGAAAGTAGTACATTGGTTTAGTGTTAATAACTTACTATTGAATAGTAAAAAAACTAAATATATGATTTTTAGAACACCTAACACGAAAGTTGTTAAAGTCGATGTACTCTTGAATGATGAACCCGTAGATCCTGTCGATTCTACAGTATTTCTCCTTATCACCATAGACTCCAAATTACAGTGGGGACCCCATATTGATGTATTGGGGAATAGGCTTAGCTCAGCACCTTCCCCGTTAAAAAAAAATTAGATCATTAACTAACGTAGAAACGGCTCGACTTGTTTATTTCAGCTACTTTCATAGTATTATGTCCTATGGCATTTTACTTTGGGGTAATGCAGCCGGTATTCAACCAATATTTGTCCTGCAGAAGCGAACTATTCGTGCAATCTATTACTTAGGCCCTAAAGACTCCTTAAGGCAAAAGTCCAAAGAAACTAATATATTGACAGTTCCATCTCAATTGATTTTTGAAAATGTTATGAATGTTAAAAAAAACAACAATGATTTTACCAAAATTGGCGATGTTCATAATATTAACACCAGGAATAGGCTTAATCTTTAGGGCTAATCTTAGTGCACCTGTAACTCGGTTGCATCGGATCGGCAATTCTTTTATGGGACAATGTGTTTAACAATAGGATCCCAGAAAACATCAGAGAATCTTCTATATCACTATTTAAAAAAATTTTGAAAAGACGTTTGTGTGTTAAAGGTTATTACGAAATTAATGATTTTATAAATGATAACACGCCTTGGGAATGAAATGCTCGTTCCAGTCTGTTTCAAAGTATCATTGTCACTAATAATTAATGATTAAACGAACTTACCTGTACTTGAAGTTTAATCATAATTATATGAGCACATTCATATGAAGCGATTTATTACAGATTGTAGCTCCGCCCAGGCAGCAGCCATCCACGGATATTTAGAGGTAGTTAAGAAAACAAATATTTTCCCACTACCGTCACAATACCTTACCTCATTGCTGGAATGATGATTTACTTCATTATGTTTAAAGCTGGATGAAAAAAACACAATTTAATTCGTTATTCTAAAGGGTTGGATATATTATTTGAATTCTGGGAAGGGTTGTTAATCGCTTCGGATGATGCTCATATAATTATGATTGACCTTCATATACAGGTAAGTTTGTTTAATCATTAATTATATGTCGCAGCTTCATTCTTCGCGATTTATTACAAATTGTAGCTGTTCAGAGTCCAAAAATAACGAAATAAAATCTATTTTTAACATTTATCATTTTGATTATATTTTTATTTTATTAAAATGGTGTTTTCCACATTACTAAAGTTACCATACTATAGAGAAAACAAGAATTTAATTATTTAATCAATAATTCAAAACATCATCAACAAAGCTATCTAACTGCACCGACAGCTAATTTATTACAAAATTTATCAATTATATTAATTTCATTATTTATTTATGATATTAAAATTGTTTTTTTAAAAAAACATTAGATCTTTACTTCACTTTGTCGTCTTTCCCAGACTGCACATAACCCGCAAAATTTTTAAAATATTTTTTAGCTACTGTCGTACTCAACAACGTTTGTTAAGACTCTTTGAATATATGGTTTTATAACGCTATGTAATAAAATAAATTGATTCATTAAATTCTGTAAATGTTTTGTTTTCCCTATATAACTATTAAATGCTAAGCATCGAAGTAGTTTCAAAGTTGCAAAACTTCACAAATGAAGCTCTGGCACTGCGGGAAGTTAAGTGCAGGTTGCAGTTGGCAACATTAGCATTAAACGGGCTCAAAACTGTTAAGGATAATAAGTTGATAACCAATAGTGAACCCACAATAACCGTCTACGAGTGGCTCTACACATTACCTTACTTCATTAATCGGGAAACAATGACAATCTATATCTATACTTGTTGTTGCTTTGTGCGTACGTTTTTTATACGTATTTATACTTCAAATCAAGACAGTGTTCTTTTATCCGTTTCAAGGATTCATATATAACCGTCTTGAACCTCAAGGGGAAAGGTGCTATTGTTTCATATTGCTAGCTCAGTTTATGCTATTTTTGTAACATAATTGTTTATGTTACAAACATAAGTACCAATATATTACCAATATATATGCACCACATTAAATTAACTACTCTATAAAAACCTAATACAATTATTTTTTTATTTTTTTCCCAGAAATGAAAAAGTGATGTTTTCAAACAAAATAAATAATAAAACTATTGTTGTAATATAAAACGCCATTTGTCTCATTCCGAAATCGAGTCGTAGGCATTGGTGGCAAAGTTCAAAGTTGCTTAACCTTTAGTAATACTTTTGTAGTAGTATGTGTTTACGTTATTGGTATCTATGCGTAACTGCATCACTCGAAATACAGGTACGGATAAACATCGTGAAATGAAAAAATATCCTACGTCTAAACTGTTGAGGTATCTTGATTAATTTCTTTAGGTATGGGCTTTATGCCTACCCTGCTATGTGCGGGATACAGCGTGAAGCTGATTTAATTTTTTAATTTTAAAGTAATAAAAAATCATATTAGAAATCTTGCTGTTTATTAAATCAATAATCAGTTAAAGCGGGGGAAGCCGCAGGCGGCTAGTGTAATAGATATATATAATAGAGATATACATATATATATATATATATATATATGTAAATCAGTATAACGTAAAGTACTGGACTCCTGAGGTGCGTGGGAGAGGGCCGCCGAGTGAGTGAATTGGTCGGCTCAAGGAGGTGCCTCCGTCGCTGGTGACATTGCTTCACATTAGGTGATTACGTAGCGCGGTCCGGCGGCGGCGGGCGGAGCCAATTATCCTGTTGAGTACGGGGAGAGGGGGTGCGCGCGCGGCCGGCACCTGCGCATTCCTGCGCCGCCGCACCGGACTACCTCTGATACTTCGTTCGTCTGATACAAATATATATAATATATATATATATGTTTATACAGACATCAAGTAGTAATAGTAGAGTGTCTCAACTCCAAAGCGCTCTGCCGAGTGACCTAATCGTGATATTCACTTTTGAGGTGAAGATTATTGTACCTCGTTAGGCGACTTCCCGCTGAGCGGCGACACGCGCTCAGCGCGGAAGAGGCAGGAAGCGCTATAATTTAAATGACCTACTATTTACTAGGCATGATGAAATTATACAAATCTTCCGAGCGTCGCGCCCTCTCCGCCGCCGCCGCCTGGCGTCCGTTAATTACGTATGTCTTGTCGTTAAATCGTGACTCTTTTATTTCTATTGGTATTACTTATTTTAGGTGCGCAACTAAGTTCTCCCGGTTTTTTAAAGTAAAAGTACAATGTTATTGTGATGAAATCATTACATAAATTATTCGAAGTAATGCCTTTCTGGCAGAACTCGAATACCATTGCGATAACAATGTTTTGAGGAAATCCATTAATTAAGTAATTTGTCAATGTCTTCATATTAGCAGAGTTTATGTATCGCCAGACCGTGTGCCATCGAACGGAACAGGTAATGATTAATCGGATGACACAATATCTGTAGAATATAGCGGCTGGATGGGTACTGCGGCGGTAGGACTTCTCATTTGAGCGTTTCTTTGTAAAGTTTAACAGCAACAACGACATGACACCGGGTGCTGCTTGCAGTAGAATCACCTTCTCATATCTCTCGGCATTGTGATCGTCTATTGACAAACAGCGTCTATTGAAAAACAGAACTCGAAAGATTAATTTCACTTCCTTGATTTGACAAAACAAAACCGGATTGGATTTCGTCACATATTACGTAAAGTTTCGGAATTCAGAACGATAGGGCAATATAATGTCTCAACACCCATACCCAACTGTCTGTCTGAACTGTCACCCAACTTCGGTGATGCGAGAAAAAAATTGTGATGTTGTCTATGAACTTTAAAAAGATGATGATGACGATGACGACGGAAATGACTTGACTTGACTTAACTTGACTTGACTTGACTTGACTTAACTTGACTTTTAAACGATGTCAACATTACTTATTTATCCTGTTTCCTTCTTTTAAACTTAACTTAGATTCACGCTTTATCCCTAGCGGGGTAGTCAGAGAGAACGGAGCGCCAAACGCTACGGTCTCTACATACTTCTCGCCTCATCCATTGTCATCAACCTCTTCATACATGCCTTCCGGGGGGTCCTCATGCTTTTTACGTGACTCCAGTATCTTTGATATTGTTTTTTTGAAGGTCAACCGAGGTTTCCCCTATCTCTCTCTCTCTTCTTTTAATCAAGATAAGAAATTCGTCAGTGCTATAAGTTGAATTATCACTAAAGCAAAAATAGTTTTACTGTTGTTGTTTACTTGGCCGTTGTTATAGTATACTATACCTTTACAGTCACTTTTCATATAATATATAGATTTTTCACTCCAAATTCATATTTTAACTATTTCTCACTTCAAATTCATCAAATTTGCATTTCTTTTTCTTTTTAAACGGTTTTATTTGTTTGTTTGGGTCAAATTTAGTAATTGGAATTTTATTCCCTTCCTGACACCAGATCGATCTGATATTTGGTACCCACTCTTAATATTGATGACAATACAATAAAAAAATTATGCCTGTAAATCCAAAATGGCCGCCGAAATGGCTTTATTGGTAAAATAGAGGTCACTATAAAAATATAAAATTTAAGATGGTCGCCGCGACAAAATGGCGGATTACATATTTTACACAACTACTTCAATATAGGTGTCTAATAAAAGGGCTTGATTAGTAGAAAAGAGCTCATTCTGAAAAATAGAATAGTTTTGACCACCTCTTCATCTTCACTGATGCATTGAAGCTCTCGAAAGAGAGCTGTGTTGGTGCAGCTTGTTGGATTCCAAAATTCAAAATTATTTTACAATTTAAATGCCCTCCCGAATCATCTGTGTTCACAGGCGAGGCTGTTGCTTTGTTAGAAGCTTTGCGATTACAGGACGAGGGACTTTATGAGGAAGGATATCATATAAAGGACGAGTTAACTTAGGACAAAAGAAAAGGATGTGGGGAGGGCAGCCGTCGTCCAGGCCACATTCACACAGTGAGTAGTCCCTGACCCTGATCTTGGTTAGATGTACAGGAGTAGAAGCATGCCCAAGGCGCAAGCGACAGATTGTTGTTATGATCCTCCATTCAATAAGCCTTTGAGAATAAAACCAAGGTCGCCTAGGAATATCAGGTTGAATAAGTGTATAATACTTACCTTTATGGGATTTTGACTCGTTCCTCGTTGAAGATCTTGATCTACTATAAAACGGATTTCCCTTTAAGGCCATTAGGCAGCTTAGTGATTCAGTAAAAATAACCGTCTGATTAAAATCGTGGGAAAGGTAAACAGGATTGCTTCTAACAAAGCAACAGCCTCGCCTGTGAACACAGATGATTCGGGTGGGCATTTAAATTGTAAAATAATTTTGAATTTTGGAATCCAACAAGCTGCACCAACACAGCTCTCTTTCGAGAGCTTCGATGCATCAGTGAAGATGAAGAGGTGGTTCGACCAGTGGAAATGAACTATTTCCTTAAATTTTGTGTTGGTGTCAGGATCTCCTTTGGTTAGGCCAAGATTTGTGATAATACGGGGAGAATGATATAGGAAGAGGCGGATCTACACATTCCACCTGCAACGCATTGGTAGGAGTAGACTTCATCGCACCTAGGATAATCCGAAGACATATTGTATTCGGTTTAATTTTTCAGTAGCTACTTTATTAAAGGGGTCTAACACGAATAATCCATAGTCAATATGACTACGAATTATAGCATTGTACAGCAGTTTTTGCAGAGTATAAGGGTGTGCACCCCACCACACACCAGACACAGCTCTCAAAGCATTAATGCCTTTTTCACATTTCCTGCTGAGATATTCAGCATGAGCAACTCCATTCAATCGCTTATCAAGTATTATGCCCAAAAATTTTACATTAGAATGACAGAATCAGAGCATTCCTGATCCCACCAGGGATTGAAATGCATCCAATTCTGAATGGAGTGATATTTGGGGATATGTAAGTCAGCAGCAGACAGAATGGCAGAGACAAACCTATCATAGTAAACAATGATATTCTCATAATAACGAGACTCAGGAAGATTGCCCAAAATGCAATCCACAGAGTTGGCGTACTCGTTACAGTTGACCTTTTTTAAATTAAACTTATGACAAAGGAAAGAAGAAGGAGTGGGGGGAACTCTATTATTTAAGGAAAGCATAATCGGGAAATGATCACTACCATGGGTAGATGGTAGTACTATCATCAATCATGTCTACCAACGAAGGCGAAAATCCATCACAATAATAACACCCCCACAGAGTGTGATGAGTGTTAAAATCCCCCAGGACCACCACAGGACTAGGAAGCGAAGAGATAATAGACTTAAGCTCTAGGAAGATGGAAGCGGAAGGACGAGGGATATAAACAGAAAGAAAGGAAATACCAAGCACCCTCACAGCAACAGCATTCTACTGTTGACTATGAGATGGGAGAGGAATACGGGAATATGGAGAAGAGTGCTGGATAAGGATAGCACTACCTCCATACCCGTCATTTCTGTCCTCCCTTAAACAGGCAAAACCTGGAACCCTAAATCAGGAGTCAGGCATCAGCCACGTCTCCGAGAGGGCAATAATGACAGGATTATACAAAGAGATAATATGAAGTAATTCGTGCTTTTTAGCACGAATACTTTTACTATTCCACTGTAGGAAGTATAGTGGGGCCATTGTGAAGGATTTTGAAGATTTTAAGTAGGTTTTGGGCAACGTTGGACGGTAAAGGAAGTTCATCAGCGGTTGAGATTATGCTCACAAGGGTGTCAGTCAAAGCAATTAACAAATCTTTTGTAGATTCTGCTGGACTGTCAGAACCTTGATTAAGGGCACAACCATTAGGAAGGAAAGAGGAACAATTGCTAATAATGGACTGGTGAGCTTGTCTATCGTAACCCTTTGCCATAGGCGAGCGAGGACGGGGAGCTTGGAAAACTGTTTTACGATAGGATTTAGTGGGAGTAACAGGAGATCTGCTTTGTTGGGATTGGGAATTCATGAAAATAGGAGGTGAAAACATTTCCTTAGCAACATCTGCATAGGAACGCTGGACAGATGGGAATCGAGACGATGCTCCCATATAGGAAATACACTCTTGCGACATAATGGCCTTAATATTTTGTTGTCTTACGTACTCGGGGCACCCCTTATCAGTAGCAAAATGCTTTGATGTACAATGGATACAGGTTGCATTTTCTTGTAGGGTGTCACATGCATCACCAGTATGAGACTGGGAGCACCTATAACACCTTGGCTTTGATCTACACTGTGACTTAACATGACCAAAACGACAGCAATTAAGGCATTGGATTGTAGGATATTTATAAAGTTCGACATTAAGGACAGATTTATAGGAAAATACTCTTTCAGGCAATTGTTGACCACGTAACGAGTAATTACAACTGTTTGAGTTGGAACCCATGTAACTACACCCTCACTTACATTCTTCCGGTTCATACGTCTTATTTTTATAACTTCTCCGCAAGCAGTAGGGAATATCAGTGAGCCAACAAACTCTTCCAAAGACCATTCAACGGGAACTCCTTTTACAATTCCCATCCTTGTAATATTAAATGTTGGAATAACACAAACATATTTACATAAACTAAGAACAGGATTAACTAAAAATTTGTTTGCTGCTTAAGCTGATGTAAACTGGACACTGATTTTATTGCGACCAACATTTTTAACTCCACCATTGACTATATCAGTAATTTTATTAGTATGTAGAAATTGACCAAATTTAATCGCTCTTATAGATGTACCTGCAGATGGATCAGGAGATTCCCTTGACACATACACGATAAAGGGACCTTTGTCCGTACTAATATAGGATTTTGGAGCTTCGGACATGGAAGGGTGGATCCATACATTTTGGATAGAAGGAGTAGCGGTGGATGGATCTATAATCGTTTTTTTAGCACCATCTTGATTAGAGGATGCTTCCTCACCTTGTCTTTTCCGAAACACTATTTGTGCTGCAAAATTTACATTACCACCCCCGGGATCAGGGGGGTCAGGTGGAGGGTCAGGATCCATTTTAAAAACAAAATAACCTAACTATAAAATAAATCTAATCTAACTAAAAACAATACAACTACTTACTATAACCAATCACCTTATTAGTATGGATCTATTTACACTATTATATATTGTTTCCACTGTGTAAAATAGAGAAATTCAACACTAAAACAAGATATTTTCACTAACACGTGTGTCAACCAAAACAAACGTCAGCGAACCTCCGAATCGTTTCTTGGAGTCCTCAATATACTGATACTGGGCGCGGCGGTAAGGGGAGTGTTTTGAAAGACCGGCGATACGATAAATGGGATTTTTTTAGTGGTTAACGCGCAAATTTGTATTTTCAGGGAGTTAAACTGAACAAAACTCCTCTCACCCCACAGATGACATTTAGATTGGGATGTAGTACCAGGATGATCCTATTCCAGACCGGGATCACACGGCACACAACATTATTATATTACATGAATTATCGAGGCCGGTCGTGGCGCAGCGGCACGAGGTGTGACTGCAAAACCGACTGGTTGTGGGTTCGATCCCCACTCGAGGAGATGAAATATTTACTTAAATTTATATTTCCATTTTCTTCGCTCTGGTGTCGAGGTTAAGCGCGGTGTTGAGTTCTGCCACTCAACACGCAATGCCTCCAGAATTCGGCAGAAAGTGGGGAACGGAGTGTCTTAATACTAGGTTTCCTCTGCCTACCCTGCTGTGTGCGGGATACAGCGTGAAGCTAATTTAATTTATTTTTTTATGAATTATTCATAATTATTTTAATTTTCAATTTACCCTTATTTCTTTATAAATTCGTTCCGTTGGTTCAATCTGTTTCAACATATGTATATATGAAAATATAGCTTCAAGCACCTGTTAACACAAATACATTAATTATATTACATGAATAATATGTAATTAAAAAATATAATTATTTAGTTATAATAAATATATTGCAATTGTTAATATACTATATTTAAATTATTATTATTATTTACATTCTTCGCTTGCAGACCCTTAATAATAATGTCTCAAGGAAACTTGCCAAGTCAGACTTGGAACTAGCCAAGTCAGATCTTACACATAAAAATAGTCTCCTAAGTTGTAAGAAGATAGGACATTTAAGGTGTTATAAAATATTTTATATTGTTAAAAATAAATTTCAGGACTGACCATTGGCACACATTTATATCTCATTTCTTTTATCGCAGAAGTCAACAACCAAAACATATATCATATTACTGAACTTGGCTCTCATTTTACATTTATGTTTTTGATGGGATATCATTACTTTTTGTACAGAAATTACGAGTAGGAGTAGGAGTAGGTATATAATAGAAACAATACCAAATGTTAATTTGGTAACTTTTCTTTCTTACGCTTACGGGGAGTAATATCCTTTTTTTCGCTATTTTCTATATTTTCTTGAACCTTTGAAATGATAGAGTAAATTGACCATTTACTATCCCAAACTTTTTACATTTAATTTACCTTGTGCCCCTGCGCCACGACTGACCTCAAATGTTATAAAGTATTTTAATTTTGTCAAAAAAATTGTAGACTTGATTTTAATACTTATAGGGCTGACTTTGAATTTATGTATTTTAAATTAAAAAAATTAAATCACTTATTGTATTCCGCACATAGCAGGGTAGCAAAGGAAACCTAGTGTTAAGACTCATCACTCATTACTCATCGTTCACTGATACAGTTTTATCCGAACAGAACATTTTATACATACTTTCATAACAGTATGGTTCTTGAGAGTTCACATGTTTAAATTCTACTGCAAGAACATACTAGAAAAGTTTTATAAATTTCTGTTATGTCTTGGTTACATCAAATGTTTTTTTCCATACTTATTGTAACTTTATTTTGAACGCGATCTAAAAATTTACAGTGATTATTTAATATATTTTTACGACACCCAAAAACCCATTTTACAATCTTTTTATCTTCTAATATTTTCCAATGTTGTCTGTAATTTTTTTTATTATGTCATTTTCATTAGTGTTATATATTAATTATGTAAGTAAAATTGTGTACCTAAATTGACATTGGCGTTCAATAATTATATTGTGGGTATTACTAAAATAAATTAGTTTTGCTTCATACTCTGAACTTGTAGTATCATTTTATTGGCGACGAGGAAAATTAAATAGATTTTTGAGGAAATGGCGACTAATATCGCTAATATAGTATTTCCTGAACATTTTAACCCCAAGACAGACAAAGTGATTACAAAGAACAGTGGCAATGCAATCTCGACGCCGCGGGTGTTTCCGAAAGTGAATTTAATAGTAAGGCACGTTGCCTGTGTCTATCACAGTGCGAAAAAGATACTCGTTGATTGCATCATTGTTAGCACCCGCGAGACCTACTAGCGTGGAATTTAATGAAATTCTTAGTGTACTGGAAAAAAAAATCGAACCAGAGGTTAACAAAATACTAGAAAGTAATAAATTTCATAAACGCCGGCAGTCACCTGATGAGACCGTACAGGATTTTGTGGCTGCGATCACTTTTTTTGGCCGCTAAATGTAATTTCACGGACTTAAAGCACCAACTGAGAGACCGATTAGTATTGGGTATGCGAGACGAGCGCTTGCGACGAGATTTGTTGTAGACGAAGGAGCTTACTTACGAGACGCCAGATCAGATCTTTTTTTTTTTCGTGAGGAAATCCTGTTACGGATACCGGCCCGAGTGGAGACTCGAGCGGGTTATGTGGGGCTCGCGGACTGGCAGACGTAGGCCGTACGAATACCCATTAAAACTTCACGGTGCTCCTCCTCGACCGCCACTGGCCGCGAAACGCGGAGACAATAGTCGTCCGCGAAACGCGGCGGCGGGAGCCTGTAAGGCACGTCGCGGAGTCAAGGGTGTGTGGTCACCCTCGACAGCCTGCTCGGAGTAGAGAATATAGCCAATAGCCGATTGTATGTGCTCCATGCGACGAACCGTTTCTGCATTACCACTGTGAGACCTGTAAAGTCATGTGTAGACTCGATCGTCCGAGTCAACACGGAGCCAGATAGTTGACAGGTCCCAACCTTCAAAATTGAATTCGGTAGAATGTGGGAGCGGAGTGTCTTAAACTCGGACCTCCCTGCCTACCCTGCTAAGTGCTGGGTTCAGCGTAAGGCTAATTTTCAAAGTAAAATAATTCTTTTATGTTTCCAGATATTACAATAGAAGTGCTCTTAATGGCAATGCCTTTTGAATATTACGTGCAAGTGTATGGTTGAAAAAGTACGACAAATACTTATTGGAAGCCCTAGAATTTTCCATGGAAGTGACGCAAAGGAACCCTTCGAGTTTCTACAGCGGTAGAATGCTACAAATAGGAGGTATTTGCTTACAAAATTTATGTAATATATTTCTTATAATTTTTATTAAGAATCCAACAAAAAGTATGTCCACATCATACACCAGCGTATTAGACTTTTCTAAAAAAATATATAATTGTTATTATTATAGTAGAGGCCAGCCGTGGCGCAGTGGCAAGAGGACTGACTGTAAAACCGACTGGTTGTGGCTTCGATCCCCACTCGAGGAGATGAATTTATTTACTTAAATTTATATTTCCATTTCTTCGCTCTGATGTCGAGGCTAAGCGCGGCGTTGAGTTCTGCCACTCAACACGCAATGCCTCCATAATTCGGCAGAAAGTGGGGAACATTAAGTTCCCTCTGCCTACCCAGCTGTGTGCGGGATACAGCGTGAAGCTGAAGCTGTTATTATATGTTATATGCGATATAAGGTACTTTATAATTTATTATACAGGATGAAAGTGTCAGCGCTCCTTTTACGGGAACAACATACAGGGTTAAAAATTTTGAACCCATACCTAAAATAATTAATCAAGATATCTCAACAGCTTAGGCGTAGGATTTTTTTTTTCATTTCACGATGTTTATCCATACCTGTATTTCGTGTGACGTAGTTACGCATACGTAGTGTGTTCAAAAAGTATCGCGAATTTTGAATTTTCGCAGTTTACGTATATTCGAATTTCGATTTTTTGTGACATTATGTTGGTACATATGTCTCTCACTTATGCTGACAAGATCGGCCATTTTGAATGTTCAGTCAATTGTTGACAGCTGCTTTGCTTGCACGTGTTTTGGTTCGTCTTCGATTTTTACCTATTCAAAAAAATGGAACAAAGATCCTGTATCAATATTTTTAAACATTTTGAAGTATTATTCCACACTTAGGAAAGAAAAATATTTATTTAGAAAACGTATAAAAATTTGAACGCAGCGGGACTCGAACCCGCGCCTCCTGGAAACCGACCAGGCGCTCTGACCAACTGACTGTCTGAAATTTTTATACGCTTGTTACAACTTATTTATGTTGTTAGCATCTCTGTAGGAAGATTTTTACAAATTTCCGCTACCCAAAGATAATTACTATTATTACTAATTATCGTTTGGTTTCTCTCTTGCTGCCCCGCTGCGTTCAAATTTTTATACTTTTTCTAAATAAATATTTAACCTGTATCAAATTTTGCGTGAAAATCGAAATTAAGTGCGCGGATGCATTTTTAATGTTGAACGTAAACACATACTACTACAAAAACTTTGAACTTTGCCGCCAACACCTACGACTCGATTTCGAAATAAGGCGTATGCGGCGGTTTTCCTTTAATAGGTTTATGTGCGCGTGTGTCGTTCTTGACAAATGGCATTTCATATTACATCAATAATTTTATTATTTATTTTGTTTCAAAAAATCACTTTTTCATTTTTGAGATTTTTTTAAAATTGTATTAGGCTTTTATAGAGTAGGCAAAACTGCGGTTTCATTTAAAGTGGTGCTGACACTTCCATCCTGTATAGTTTACCTATGTAAGACATTTTTCTCAGTTTTAGCTATATATTAAAGCTTAGTCATCTTAATGCCTATAAATCTAAGATTTATTTGAGATAAAATAAAATATGTAAAATAAAAACTACATTTTGATATCGTACAGCGTACATTAAACGTTAGCACCACTCCAATAGAATAATTACCCCTTCCAAAAAACACCTGCATTCGCACTTCGATTCCCTTCAATAGCGTAGCTTAGTGGCACATCTTATGACTGCATATGCGACGATCGTGGGTTCGAATCCCAATCGGAGGAATAATTCCACGTTTTATCAAAAAGACGTGGTGTTAAGGGCCACGGTCCGCCACACAACACACATATGGATCTGTAAGCTTCAATTTACTTAGCATTTATTGAACCTGTATCCATCAATTTACAGGAATGCGCAACATATACAACGCATCAGCGCCTATAGGGTCTCGCGTAGTGTCCGCATCCATACGTTGCATACGATACGCTGTGCCGCGCTACGAGCCCCTCAACCCGGAAGCTACGTACAAAGTGCTTACACAGAATTATATTGGAGATGGTGGTGGATACACGGCAAGAGGACGAAAATTATTTATTAAGTTGTTACTGTCATTATTTTATTTTGTGATGTAAACACATTGTGTGTATTTGAACCTACGACTATTATTCAATTTTAGTTAAATATATATTTACCATATTTAAATTAAATTAACAGTGTTTTAAACAAACTGTATCATAAGTTCAACTATTAAACTCGATTGATAGGGACGAAATGTTAGCTTCACGCTGTATCCCGCACACAGCAGGGTAGGTAGAGGGAACCTAGTGTTAAGACACTCCGTTCCCCACTTTCTGATGGATTCTGGAGGTATTGTGTGTTGAGTGGCAGAACTCAACGCCGCGCTTAACCTCGACACCAGAGCGAAGAAATGGAAATATAAATTTAAGTAAATATTTCATCTCCTCGAGTGGGGATCGAACCCACAACCAGTCGGTTTTGCAGTCACACCTCGTGCCGCTGCGCCACGACCGGCCTCAACGTTGTAAAGCGACGAAAGGACGAAATGTTGTAAAGCGATAATTGTCTCAATCCCCCACGGACGGAAATCCAAATACTTTTTTTTTTAATTATTTTTTTATCAGCTTCACGCTGTATCCCGCACACAGCAGGGTAGGCAGAGGGAACCTAGTGTTAAGACACTCCGTTCCCCACTTTCTGCCGAATTCTGGAGACATTGCGTGTTGAGTGGCAGAATTCAACGCCGCCTATAATAATATAAGCACAATAAATAAAATCTTCGGTAAAAATAAATAAATATTTTTAATAACAAAATATAGCCATGTATACTATTATATACATATAATCTTAATCTATATTTATATATATATATATGCATTCATAAAAACATCACATAAGACTTAAATTTGCGCGACAAATGGACTATGTTTTTTTTTATCGGTAACAATACACTTCCACTTCCAGTTTGATGATAATTTAGTTAGGTTAGCCAGAACCTGTGATCCGGTTGAAATTGAACAAGTCGGTTGTTTTTGTTGTTAAAAATAGTAATTATTTTATTTTATCTGGTCTATACTTATATTGAAAATACTTTTAAAAAAATGTTAAAAAAGTTTATATTTACATGTAGATTCTGGTTGTAACCGTTCACTTTCAACGTTAATGCTATGTCAGAAACATACAACGAATGTGATAAGTCCGCCATATTCGCTGGGTACAGTTGTTCCTGTTACAATAGAAAAAATAAAGCAAAATTATTTTTACAAACAATTTCATAATATAGTTTTTTGTAAAATTGCAACATATAGTGTGTTGCAAAATAAATAAATATACCGCTGCGATAACTTAGACAAATAATATACGAACAAAAATTCTAAAGGAAAGTAAAGATTAAATTGTGAAAGTTTGCACAATTTTTTGTAGTACCTAATTATTATAAATAAATGTTGATAATACACATCACATAGTAAAATTAAAAAGACAGCTTCTTTTGAAGTAAAGAATAATATATTTAAGAATAAAATATATATATGTATACCTTGAGTCCTTGTTGTAATACATCAGACCAGAGATCGATGAGACAAGCGCTGGAACATGTCAAATAATCAACATTATATTAATTTCAAATTAATTAGAGGCACGAAGTGTGACTGTAAAACCGACTAGCTGTGGGTTCGATGTCCAGTCGAGTAGATAAAATATATTTTTTTTTATCAGCCTCACGCTGTATCCCGCACATAGCAGGGTAGGCAGAGGGAACCTAGTGTTAAGACACTCCGTTCCCCACTTTCTGCCGAATTCTGGAGGCATTGCGTGTTGAGTGGCAGAACTCAACGCCGCGCTTAACCTCGACACCAGAGCGAAGAAATGGAAATATAAATTTAAGTAAATATTTCATCTCCTCGAGTGGGGATCGAACCCACAACCAGTCGGTTTTACNACTACGTTCCCAGATTCCCCTGCCTACCTATGTGGGGTCCCCTACATAGGTAGATGAAGGTAAAAAAAGTAATGATAATATTTTTTTCGTAAATTTATATAATGCTAATACAACAATTACAACAAATTGAAATTTTGAAAGATACACGACGGGCTTGCTTGCCTAGTGTGGGGCCAACGGGTGATATAAAGTTGTATTGTTATTGATTATAAATATTTTGATTTTTATTCCAAAATCGAATTCTACACATATATAAATATGACAAATTTATATATAATTATGTTAATTAAAAAAAATCTTACTCCCGTGGCGTTAGTACGCTGAGCGGAGTAATGAAGTAGAAATACAGTAAAGCCATGGGAAGCCGAAACTTGAAGTCTGGTTTGTACCACACCTCCATGTTATGATTCTTACGTAGTAAATTTGGTTGATCCAATCTGCAAAGAAAAATATTTAATTTAGAATCTTTTAAATGTTTTAAATAATCTTTTCGATTACAGTACGATCTACGGGTCGTGGCCTCTCTGAAGTTAGCTGCATATGACTCCGCACATTTTATATGTCCGTCCGCCTGTCTGCCTATTAAGGCCCTTTAGCTCAGACACGCTTAGAGATATCGAGTTGAAAATCAAACCATATACTCAGATCTACGATCCCCATGATTTCCAGATAAAAAAATGTATTTCGTTATTTACTTAGAAAAAAGATATGGTCGTTTATATAGCAAAACGCGTATTTCGACGCTATAAAGAGAATCAGAATTAATAACCGGTTAACCTAGAATTATGAAATTTGGCAGCTAGCATCTACAGGTAGTATTAGTTCAAGAAAAAAACTGAAAACTATAGATTAATGGTTAAATCTTAAAAAATAATAGCCTTAAAAAGGGGACAAAATTTGTCGACGACAAAAGGATTCGTCACACAACACGCAATGTCTCAAAAACTGAGCCGAGAGTGGAAAACAGAGTGTCTTAACACTACCCTGCCCATTCCATCTGCTATATGCGAAACACAGTTTGAAGTTAAGAAAAAAATAATAACATTATGTATTTCTATTTGTTTTATACCGTTAATACATACGTAAAATTTTT
>JAAIXJ010001270.1:23710-57769 GCA_013403705.1 Heliconius hermathena | reverse complement strand
CAGCTTAGCTGATCGAATCCGCAATGAAGAGGTACACAGAATGGCAGGTACTAGCGAGGATGTCACGGTGAGAATGAAGAAGAACGTGCTCAGCTGGTTTGGGCACGTCGAACGAATGAGTGATGAAAGAATGGCAAAAAAGATTTATGATGGAAAAGTGAGCGGTAAGAGAGGTAGGGGGAGACCTCGGTTGACCTTCGAAAACACAGTATCAAAGATACTGGAGGAAGGTCACGTAAAAAGCATGAGGACCCCCCGAAGGGCATGTATGAAGAGGTTGATGACAGTGGACGAGGCGAAAGAGGTATGTAGAGACCGTAGCGTTTGGCGCTCCGTTCTCTCTGACTACCCCGCAAGGGATAAAGCGTGAAGCTAAGTTAAGTTAAGTTAAGTTAAGTTTACGACATATAACAGTAAAAATATTTTGTCTTTACAATTTGTATTTCATTATACAGCATTAAAGATTTTGCCGTTACACGCCGTTACATTAAATGCCTATAAATATTTCAAGCTTCCTTCAGTCGCTAGATGGCACTGTATTATCTATATATATAAAAGGAAATTATTTGAATTTGATAGGTTGTATTTTTATTTCAAACACTCAATTGAAGATTCTTATGGGAGATACGAAAATGCGACCTAAAGACACCGCCAAGACTCCTTCGCCCCGAGGACTAACTGCCTGTCTTCCACCGCTGTGGAATTATGGCTTGAGCCAGACAGGCAGTGAATAGTCCTCGCACGCTGGGCCCCAGAGTGTTGAGTTAGCCCCCAGGGCCAGAGTTAGCGCCCGGCCGGGGATACCATCCAGGCCCGGGGCAGTGCCCTTGTGCCGAGATCGGCGTACAGGCTACTCGAGCTCTTCCTCCTCTTCACGCGCTGCAGGGCGGGCCATACTGGTTGGTGTAAAGTTGGCCCGCTGCGGGAATAGTAACAACAGAACCCCTCGGAGGACATCTGGTTGGAGTGTCTGCGTCAGTGGTGGTGACCAAGCCCGTAACCTACCGAGCATCATTCAGTAAGGTGTGCCGTTCGGGTCTTGGTCTATCCCCGCAATCATCCGGTCGTGCGACTCGCCTCTCGCACGACTGATTTCCTGCAGCCGCGTTCTGGCCTCGACATAGACGTGGTACAGATGGTCTTCCTCCTCCTGCACCTTCTGTACCCGTCTGCGATAGTGGCTGTACTGGTGTCTCGCGTCAACGCAGCTGGTACGCAGTTGCGCGATCTCCCACGACCACCAGTACACTTGGCGCCGCTGAGGGCGGCGCCTGGAACGGGGCATTGACGCGTCACAGAAACGCGTCAACGCCCTCTGCGCCCAGGATGGGGTCTTCTGCAGACGCCAAGTTCCGGGGCAGCCAGGATTCCACTATCGCGGCCTCCTCCAACAACTCCCTGTCGAGACGACCCAATTGTCACCGCGGGTGGGAATCAAACCCAACCCAAATGTCGCGTTACAGTCACACTCTTGTGCCCCTGCGCTGCGCACGTCTTATTGCGGTTATTATAAACAATGTCATAAAAGTCACGTTAATATTTATATCACTTTTAGAACTTCGGGTATTTCCGAAGTTCTAAAGTGATATAAATATTAATGATGGCAGCGATAAGATAAATACATTAAAAAAGGAGGAACCAAAAACATGTATGTGTGTGATTGTAACGCGACTGGTCGTGAGTTCGATCTCCACTCGAGGAAATTAAATATATAGGTGACCACCATTATTTTTGTGACCACTTATGCTTATTATGATTATATTGTAAAAAGTGGCCAGTCGTGGCGCAGCGGCACAGAGTGTGACTGTAAAACAGACTGGTCGTGGGTTCGATCCCCACTCGAGGAGATGAAATATTTACTTAAATTTATATTTCCATTTCTTCGCTCTGGTGTCGAGGTTAAGCGCGGCGTTGAGTTCTGCCACTCAACACGCAATGCCTCCAGAATTCGGCAGAAAGTGGGGAACGGAGTGTCTTAACACTAGGTTCCCTCTGCCTACCCTGCTGTGTGCGGGATACAGCGTGAAGCTGATTTTTTTTTTTGTAAAAATATATATGACAAGGCTAAGCGCGGGGCTAAGCTACGGGGTAACGGATTATCTTAACAGTACGTAGGGTAGGCAACCCTGCTTTATGCGGGATACAGCGTGAAGCTGAAAAAAAGAACATATTATGTTACTGACTTGTTTACTTTATGAGAACTGCCGCAGGCATGGCGCAGGGGCACAAGCGTGCGACGGTTAACAGAAATGAAATATTTGAGTTGAGTTCCACTCAGCATGCATGCTTCCAGAATTCGGCCGAAAATATGAAACGGAGTGTCTTAACACTAGGCTATCTTTGCCTATCCTGATGACCCTGTAGGATACAGCGTAAAGCTGAAAAAAAGTGGTACTATCTTCTTTTTGTCGACTTTGTACATCGTCATTGTCATGTCGACATATAAATATAGCTATTTTATAAACTATGATCGCATAGATCGCATAGAAGTATATATAACGTAAGTTAATACTACTTCACGATAACATCCTTGTAATTACGATATTCTGTTAAATTCATTGCTAAATAAAATCTTTCTAGCTCTGCTCGCTCTGGTAGCGAGACAAAGTGCAGCGTTGAGTTCCCACGGGTTCACACGGGGTACGGATTGGATTCTAGGTTCCCTTTGCGCTCTAAAGGACGGCCAATTTGGAATACAACGTGATGCTAAGAAAAAGCCTATTGTTAAGTTTTTTTATCCAAAATTTTTCAGATTGTTTGATTATCCTAATTTTTTAAAATCTTTTACAGAGATCGCCAGCAACATTTGGCAATATTCCTAAACCACATGCACCCATTCCTAATGAAGCAGCAGATTGAGTACGGTATTTTTATCGTCGAACAAGAGGGTAAGATTCTTACTAGAATGTATTTTATCAGTCACTAGAGAGTAATAAAATAATATTTACATATATTTTCCAACTTATTTATTGTTTACTCGGGCTCCAACCGTAATATACCTTCTCTCGTTTATATATTTGCATTTTGCTTGCTACCTTACCGGTTTCCTCTAAATTGAAAACACAAGTTGATGTTAAGATTCTTAGAATTGCTTTGATGATATTATAAAAGGAAATGTTCTTTAAAGTATTAATAAAATACCGTAATGGATGAATGTAAAATGGATAAAGTTTCTGCGGCATTCATATTGCATTTAAGATATTTTAGATAGAGTAATTAGATTGGATTGGATTTTTAAATTTTTGCTTTTAATTTTGACTTTATAAAATTGTAAGTGAATAATTAAGAAAAAATATGATATTTTATTATTATGAATAATTATGCGATTAAAATAACAGAAAAGTAATGATTAAACATCGCCCAATTTTTCCTATTTTTCTTCTAGCTTCACGCTTTATCCCGCACACAGCAGGGTAGACAGAGGGAACCTAGTGTTGAAACACTCTGTTTTCCATTTTTTATTCTATGTTAATATAACTATTAAACATACGACCACGACTGCTCACATACTACTCTATTACAATTATTAATAAATATACTATTATTAATAAATATTAAAAAACACCAATTACATAGAAGATATCCTACTTACTAAAGCTATATTGAATTTGAATCTGTCCTCTTAAAAAAGTTTGCCAATATATATTTAAAAAAATAATGACAAAAACTTAGTGTTTTAAATATTTTAGGTACAAACGATTTCAATCGTGCCAAACTAATGAACGTGGGATTTGTGGAGAGTCAGAAGCAGAAACCCGGTGGATGGCAATGCTTCATATTCCACGACATCGACCTCTTGCCGCTGGACTCCAGGAACCTGTACTCCTGTCCGCGGCAGCCGCGGCACATGTCCGCTTCCATTGATAAGTTAATGTTTAAGTAAGTTTGTTATTTTACTACATATTTATTCTTTATACTTATATGTATTTCCTACTAGGGAATAGTAATATTTATTGTGAACTTGCGAGATCTTTAATGATATAAGGAAAAGGTGTTAATTTGGCCCCCCATTTTGTTTTTAAAGTCTAATATGTAAAGTAAAAGGTGTATACACATCTAAATAACACATCACCGGTTTTCCTGCGTCCACTTCCGCTCTCATAATTTTCTTCTGATAGCAAAGATTCCCATAGTTGATAGCTAGGGACTACAAATTTTGTGTAGGCATCTATCTGTAAATAAGCAAAATATACCATATCTGTATGTTACATGGCCCCCGGGACCATAGTACAAGCAACATGAGGGGGCCAAATTACTAATATCATGAAATTTATTAACAAGTCTGCTTATAAAACATTAAATATTATGCATATTTACCTTAAAAATCTGCTAGGACAACGTTGATTAAACATAATTTCGAACTCTGTGCAGTTATGACTTGATATACATATATGTATTTCACAATTACCTAATAAGACATTTTATTTTAAGGATTAGAAAAGATAAAAAAATATATTTTCATAATTGACAGTAAACCTGATGTTTCATGCACGCATAGGTTTATGTTTATCTATAGATTCGTCGTAATATACTCGTATTTCTTTGAAAAAGCNTCAAATATCAACAATGGTCGTATTTTTTTATTTAAAACAATCAAAAATTCTTTGACGATAATATCGTAAAAAAATCATATTAGAAGTCATTATTATATTATAGTTGTCAATCAATTCTGCTTATTAAATCAATAATCATGTATTTTAAGCGGGCGAAGCCGTGGGCGAGCCGCTAGTTTTATATATTTTTAATTTCATTATAATAAAAATCTCTATATGATTATCGTGGTGCTATAAAACTGAACAGCGACTGTAATTGTTGTGGGTTCGATTCCACGTATTTCGAGTTCGATTCTCGGGGTACGTTTATATTATACGAGGGGAGGTCCAAAAGTTCTAAATTAAATAAAACAATAAATCTACTTTTCCTTTTCAATATAATCACACTTAAGCTGAATACATTTATTGGATCTATGAATCAATTTTTCTAAGCCGTCGAAATAATATTTTTTTTCTTTCGCCTCAAAATGAACTAAAATTGCCTCCTTCACTTCATTGTCGTCGGAAAATTTCCTTCCCCTTAAGTCTTTTTTTAAATTGGGGAACAAATGAAAATCACTAGCGGCCAGGTCTGGACTGTAAGGTGGGTGGACTAGTGATTCGAAGCCGTGCGTGTGCAGAGCAACCATTCCAACTGTGCTCTTGTGAACTGGTGCGTTATCTTGCAAGAGCAACACACCCTTAGCCAACTTACCTCGACATTTTTCTTTGATGGCCTGCTTTAATTGATTTAGTATCGATGCATAGTTTTCTCCTGTTATGTTTCTTCTCTTTTCTTTGTAATAAATCAGTATTATCCCCTCACAAACCCAAAAAACAGTAGCCATCAAGTTTCCAGCCGATTGTGACACCTTGAGCGCTCCTATGCCCACTCCATCCCCTCCATTCCACGAACTTTTGGACCTCCCCTTGTAATTGGTTTTATTTCCCTACTCTAATAAAATATAGAGGAGCGTTGAATTTCTACACCCTTAACATAATACAAATAATGTCTTGACATTTGTAAAGAAATAATCAAAAATACTGAATTGTTCTGTGATTAGTTTCTCGAATAAATAGTAACGGTTTTTATACGACATACAAGGTAAAAAAAATATCGTATTGACTGACTATTTATTAGACATTAATTACTATATCTTGACCTTCACGCTGTACCCCGCACATAGCAGGGTAAGCAGAAAAAAATTAGGAACCTGATGTTAAGATACTTCCGTTCCTTATTGAGACACTTCTGTTCTATTCTTTCTGCCAAATTCTTGAGGCATTGCGTGTTATGTATAACGGAACTCAGCGCCTAGTTACCAAAAAACTAAACTAAACTACTACTACTACTACTAGACTACGGTCTCTACCTACCTCTTTTGCCAAGTCAACTGTCATTAACCTCTTCATACACGCCCTCCGGGGGTCCCCAATTTTACGTGATCTTCCTCCAGTATCTTTGATACTGTACTTTTGAATGTCAGCCGAGGTCTCCCCCTACCTTTCTTTTCACTCACTTTTCAAACCAACTGAACACTTTCTTCTTTATTCTCATCATGACGTCCTAGCTAGTACCTCCTTTTTGTGTATCTCTTCATTGCGGATTCAATCAGTTAAGCTGACACTTCAATACTGCATGTCTTTGTTTACACTGTTATATGACCTTTGTCGTTGATGATACATTTATAATTACAGTTTCAAGTTATGTTAAAGAAATTGGTTAACGTTAATATGCCTTTATTTATTTTTATTAAAAAAATTAACTCACAATATCCTCTAAGATACTGCAATAAGGTTACAGATAATAAAACAAGGTTAGGACAGATAATAATTATATTTTGTCCCTAACGTGTATAGGCAGTCCTTATGTCAATTTCAGTGTAAATAAAAGCAAATTAAATGTCCGTGTATACTCGCCCTTAGCTTTCGAGATAACTGCAGATTTTCAATTTCTCCTCGAGTGGCCTTTACCTGCGTTTAAACGAAATTATGTTGCTTTATGTAATTATTTTTTGTTGTTTTTATCTTTACTTCATTTTTATAATCTCCTTAACTGTATTTACCTAATAAGTTATTTGTATGAATATTTATCTTTTTATTTAAATTTATGAAATTTGTAATTTTGATAGTTATTTTTTTCGATTATTTTTTGATTTTTATGTAAAGTTTAATAAAATTTGCAGATATATCGAAATATTAATATAGATATAATCACGGTTACCAAGAATTATATGATCTCGGTCAACTGAATCTTTGAATTGTCGAATATGTGTATATTTTTTGACATATAGTGAGAACAAAACAGTCCTTAATCATGTTGTGTTATAGACTTTGAATGTCAAAATATAGATATAAGTTACTACTTGCATATTATATAAAGCATATTTTCGTATAATTTCATTAAAATATCACAATATTGAATTTCCTAGTCTTTTAAGCTAAAATGTGTTGAAGAATATGTTTTTCATTTTTATGTTAAAGTAGAAGATGTCAATTATTTTTATTTATAAAACCAACATTGCATTGCATTAGTTTTTCCAATAAAAAGGACAATAATTTCTTTTGAACATGATTAATCTTAAGTTAAGTTCATTTGATTCATAAATTGAAAAAAAAATGCTATCACAAGTTTCCTACAACCATTATGTAAAAAATGAATAAGACAATACTTAAGAACAATGTAGATAGACTTACCGTAGACACATTGTACATAAGAAATACATTTTAATGTAAGGAATTTGTCAATAATAATAATAATTAAGAAAAATTCAAACGTAATCACTCTAAAGTCGAATGTAAACCGCGGCCTAATGGAAATTAAACTTTTCTTTTTTGTGTCAACTAATATTATTTATAATATTTAGATATTAATCTGAATTTAGGTCAAAGCATTGCTATCCATTGCTTGGTCTTTAATTTTAGTATCTTTATATGTAACATATGTAAATTTATAAATATGATTATTATATACGAAAAATGATATAAGAGCCTAAAGACCTTTACAAAAGGTGCTTATGTCTTAACGAAACCAAAAAGTGTAGATTAAGTTATCTCATCACAATTAAAAATTGTCAATACTTCTTCACTTGTCTATAGTAAAGTGTGAGTCTAATCTGTGCATTGTATATTGTAGTATGTAGTATGTACTTATAACTTTAGAATTAAGAAATATGTAAAATTGGTAAATAAGTAGAGTTGTTAAGCCAACTTTGTCACTCCGGTAACAAAATATTATAAAATGAAACTAAAAATGATTGTACCTAAAGATTTCTTGAAGAATCAATAAACAATCGTAATATGAATTATGCTTTTGTAAGCTAAGCGAGATTGCGACTTTATTTCTGTATGTTTAGTTATAAGGCTTATGATTGTGATACGAAAATATATCGAATTGTAATCACGTTTATCTCATGTAAAGCGAATCTCAAAACTGTTGTCCATCTAAATGATATTAATTTGTAATCAGTTTCATACAAGAATGATCTAATGAAGATTAAAATTTTAGAAATATTATTTTTATCTGTGCAGTTACGATGTCATTGTTGTTGTTTAATAATATACTGTATCATTAATGACTACATTTGAATAAATATTTCGTTTTTTATTTCATATAAGTTAATATATTATATGGAGATCCATAAATTACTAATTAAATAAAGCGTTTGTAAGCGACAATGTGTCAATATCCAGCTCATCGATTTTCTAGTCGATTATTCGAAGTACAATCGATACTTCTGATTGGCATTGGCCTATATCGATAAAATTACATTTAGACTCAATAAATTCCAATTTATTGCTTTCATAGAACTAAGTTATATTTAAGTATCTATATAATTTATGTTATTTGTGTAAGAATTTAAACTTATATTATTAGGCTTTTGCTTTTCAAAAAAATATACAAAATGTTTCGAAACACAAATAGATAATTATATTGACGTCCATTTTTTTATACATTATACTTTTAATGAAAATTGTAATCCTTATTGTAATTTTGTAAGAAACAACTTATAAGTGAATGATGTCAATGAAGATAAAAAATGTAACTAACACAATATTTTATTATACTTAATCATAAAATAAGTCTTTTGTTTGAGAAAAAAATCATCTAGATGTCAAATATATAACTATATAATCTTATTTCTTGAATACCAACATAGGGAATTTATATTAACAACTAGAGTACCAACTACGTAACTGTTCCTTCATCGTATAAATAAATGCTTTAGATCGTTTTCACTATATACCTATACTAAAATAGCATTTTATACATGCAGTTGTCGGTAATAGTGAGCTATGAAATAAGTGTACAGACTTCGCTTAGCGCCATCCAAGTGTATTGTAGAAATAGAAATATGTTAGACGCCATTGAGTTACTTAAAACATAAATGAATATTTGTTTTATTTTGTAATAAATATATTGTTTGTTTTAAAATACGATGATGTTTTATTAATTTCGCCATTAATTACTCTTTCAGGTAAGTGATACAAACGAGTATGTATGTAGACAGTAACTCACATAAACCATATATACATATTTATAGAATAAAACAAAACTAAAACATTCAAATAAATTCTAAACTATCCACGGAAAGATCAGAACTAAAATCCCGAAACGTCAATGTCTCTTTATTTTTCTTCTTCTATTCTCTTCTATAATTCTCTTTATTTTTTTCCCGTGACTATAAAAGTCACGGCAAAAAAATAAAGAGAAATAATTATTTATTTTAATTAAAATCTATTTGACATTTTGAATGTGAATATCGGCCGATTAGTAAATTGCAATGAAGACCGAAGTCCTGCAGCAAGCTGTCGCGACAAGCCCGCTACGGGCGGCGACTCCCGCCACGAGGTGCGCCGGAGGTACCGCGACGGCGCTAACGTGCAAGCTAACGTTAAGTCCATCCAACCTCTGTCATAGTCCTTATTCCTTGAATAAAAAATATTATTATTTTACAATATACAAATTAACTAAATGAAACATTACAAAATATATTCTAGTTCAATTAAGTTTTAAATTGATTAATTTGTTTTTATAGAATTCTTAAAATGCCGTATTTTTTCGATATATCATTTCTATTGTATTTTTTATACATTCGTTTCATTTCCACGAATAAGAACTCCGCCTGCGCCGCGACTGGCATCTTAATATATTGTACCTTTGTACCCTTTATATATTGTATAAATTAGCATTTGCAATATAGCGTATTTAATGGTTTTCATAATTGTTAGTTATGTAAACATAATCCGCGCGTATTTTCATTAATTTGACATGAAAAGCTGAAACAAAGCAACCTACTAATAGTAGGGGAGGTCGATAAGCTAAATTTGTAGTTACTAAAGCGTCGTGGATACCATATTGGATTGTGAAGATCAGGTCCTCAAGTGAATAAAAGCTTATGTTAAGTTTGTCATATTAGCGGGGAGGAGGGCGTGTATAAATTTATTTTTTTACAAGGCGTATTTACCTACCTAAAATAATATATGTGTAAATGTATGGTATATTTTAACAGGTTATGTTTTTTGTACTATTATAATATGATAAAATAAATCAGCTTCACGCTGTATCCCGCACGCAGCAGGGTAGGCAGAGGGAACCTAGTGTTAAGGCACTCTGTTCCCCACTTTCTGCCAAATTTTGGAGGCAGTGCGTGTTGAGTGGCAGAACTCAACGCCGCATTTTGCCTCGACACTATCGAACCCACAAACAGTCGGTTTTATAGTCACACTTTGTGCCTGACGACTGGCCTCAATTAAAACTATTATGATTTTACTTTAAAATCGATTACATTGCATTTAACA
This sequence comes from Heliconius hermathena, assembly GCA_013403705.1. Classification (NCBI taxonomy): domain Eukaryota; kingdom Metazoa; phylum Arthropoda; class Insecta; order Lepidoptera; family Nymphalidae; genus Heliconius; species Heliconius hermathena. The sequence continues at coordinate 47,435 of JAAIXJ010001270.1, read as the reverse complement.
CTCAAAGGGTTCCAATGGGTTCCAGCTATGAAAACTACATAAAAATCACACTTAAAAGTAAAGTGTTAAAACAATAGTGGTTGAAAACGATTTAGGAAATCGCAACAGCTTTAAACTCCACGTTCACATTGACTTTAATAAAATCAGAATATTCTATTCGTATTAATGAGACACTTTGCTTCCATACTAGTTATACATATTGCTATCTAAATGACTTACTAAGTTTTAGTCCTGACTTTTCTTCGTTAGCACATTAACTACCTTTAAAGTTAAACGCTCATATAAAGTAATTAACGGATTTGCTTCACTTGTGGTTTTCTATTTGTATCAATTTCTTTATTTTAAAACTGTAATTCAAATGTTTCTAGTTATACTAATCTTGGAAATCATTCTTATACATTCGGCAGAAAGTGTATTAACACTACGTTCCCTCTGCCTACCCTGATGTTTACGGGATACATCGTGAAACTGGTTTATTTTAATTTTTTTTTACCTTATACATTAAATCATCTCGTTATGTGAACATATCGTATAAAAATGTATGTTTAAATAGAAGCAATAGTCCTTATTTACTGTATAAATAATATTTTGCAAACATCTTCAAGTACATTCACCCGCCTCGAACGTCGCCTCTGTTGGAGAAGCTAATAAACCGTCTATCAAGCGTCTTCATTTNTCATATTCTACGCAAAACAAATTTAAACTCAAAGCAAAAAGTTCCTAGCGGTTGTTTGATATAAACTTTCTTTAATTAATTGACTAGAGTTGCTATACAGAGTAGAACAAATTTCATAATGCTATCTGGTTTGTTTTAGTTCATAAAAAAATGTTTACTTTTAGTCAAAATTTTTTTTATTGATTTACTTATAACTTAACTTAAAAAAAAACTTAAAATAATAAAATGTATATATAAAATAAAATAATATTGTGTTTCTGATATAAGATCAACGATAAGCTGTTTGACATTCCATCGTTGTTGTAGAAGAAATCCAATAAACCGATTTGGTAGCAGATGGCGGAGATGATGATGATGATATATTTATACGACATTTAATTAAATAAAAGAATTTATGATAAGATTTTTTATTATTTGTCGTGGTATATTGATGATTAGAAATAAGATAATTATTTTATTTTGATATTTGTTTGTATATTTGTATTTTTTTGAACTAAGTGAAATTAATTTGAAAAAATAAAAATTGTGTCGTATTTAAATATTGTTAATATAAGTAAATGTTACAATTAAAGTAATAGAAGTTTTCTTAGTTGTAAGTATGTATATGTTTTTATTTTTTGTCATCAACAAGACAAAAACGCTGTTTTTTCTTACATTTATAGCTTAAGAATGAAAAGAAAGGAGAGGGTTGAACCGGGAGTAAAGAACTCATCACTTTTTCACTTTATAGAGGGCTCTTACAACGCAATCACTTAAACTTGTTTACGTGTATAGGAAAGTGAATGTTATTTTCATTTCTAATTCAAAACTTAGATGTGACAAAACGCTTAAGTGTCGAAATGTTATCTTTTTTTAGTGGAATTCTAAGTTGTGTTTGGGGTTATTAATCTAATAAATATAATGTCAAGCGTTCTTTTTTTAGTTATATCAAAGTCTATATGGTTAAGCATAGTGCGGCATTGGGATTTAGAAAACCCACGATATTTAGTTTTACAAAAACACAACCTATAGGTTGGTACTTACATTTCTTAATAAATTTCATATATCTATCAATAATTACTGTAGCTACACGTGTCTATGAGNATTTTATTTTTTTGCTATTCTTATTTTACACAAAGACATTTTATATATAACATTCAAGCACAACAAGCAAATGCTAGCTATATATAGAAAACTCCACGTTAAATAAATTAAATATAAATAAAAAAATACAATAAAGTTTGAGAAACAGAATTTTTTTGTTTACATTTTGTCTCATGCCATAATGAATCGAGTATAATATAAGTAAATGTTACAATTAAAGTAATAGAAGTTTTCTTAGTTGTAGGTATGTATAATATATGTTTTTATTTTTTGTCATCAACAAGACAAAAACGCTGTTTTTTTCTTATATTTATAGCTTAAGAATAAAAAGAAAGGAAAGGGTTGAACCGGGAGTAAAGAACTCATCACTTTTTCACTTTATAGAGGGCTCTTACAACGCAATCACTTAAACTTGTTTACGTGTATAGGAAAGTGAATGTTATTTTCATTTCTAATACAAAACATAGATGTGACAAAACGGTTAAGTGTCGAAATGTTATCTTTTTTTAGTGGAATTCTAAGTTGTATTTGGGGTTATTAATCTAATAAATATAATGTCAAGCGTTCTTTTTTTAGTTATATCAAAGTCTATATGGTTAAGCATAGTGCGGCATTGGGATTTAGAAAACCCACGATATTTAGTTTTACAAAAACACAACCTATAGGTTGGTACTTACATTTCTTAATAAATTTCATATATCTATCAATAATTACTGTAGCTACACGTGTCTATGAGTGGTTTATCTCAATGAACAATTTACGAAATTCGTAAATTGTTCATTGAGATAAACCACTCATAGACACGTGTAGCTACACGACGACGGCGGTTTTAGACGACATCCGTAAGGTGGAAAAGTAAATCCATTTTTCGTGTCGAGGGTCCTCTGACTGTCTCCATTCTTAATGCGATTTGTCTTTATCCGAAGCGAGACACAGTCGCTGCACTAAAGGATTAAACTGAGGTCCTGTAGATTTTTTATAGAAAATTCTATAGATGTAAGAAATAATTTCATTTATTTTATTCTCGTTTTTTGTATGTGTTTTTATGTATATTCAAATACGATATTTGATAAATAATATTAGCAACTAAGGTTGATGATTGATTTGGAACGTTATTAGTCATTATGTATATTTTTTAAATTTCACGTTGTATCCTGCACTTATCAGGTTAGGCAGGGGAACTTGCGAATCTATTATTCAGATACCCCATTCTCATTAAGACGCTTCCGTTCCCCACAAATTCTGAAGGTATTGTGTATTCAGTGGCAGAACTCAACGCTGCGCTTTGCCTCGTAACCATAGTTAGGAAAAAAATATTAAATATTTTTTCTTGAGTCAGAATAACATATAGGCTAAAGTTTATGTAAAGATTTTGTTTAATTTGGCCATAAAATAACCCGCATTTGGGTCGCTAGTATATAAATAATTAAATAAATACATAAATAACTATCCAATATTCATATTTTCCGAAAATATATCTTTTAGAAGTAATATTAGTTAAAACTATCAAGCGAAACTTTCTTTTGCATTTCGTTTCATGATTTGCATAAAATTCTTGAAACTTTGTATGGAGTTGTCAGTTTTACTTGTTAGGAAAACTATCAGAATAATAAATAAATTGTAAGTGATATTCTTTTTTTTTTGTGACACAGTCGGATAGTGTTGTGGGTTAGAATAATGATATTTTTATGTTAATAAAGGATTTTAAAGTATTTATAGGAGTCTTTGTTTTATGGAAAAAAACAAGGCAAACGAGCGTTCGGGTCACCTGATGGTAAGTAATTATCGTCACCCACGACCCCGTGTAACACCAGAGGTGCTCCAGGTGCGTTGCCGGCCTTTAAAGTGGAGATAGACGCGTTTTTTCAAGGTACTCATATCATATCGACCTGAAAGTACTGCCGCAGTCTAAAAATAATATTTCTATAAAAAATAACGAATATTTTAATTTTTGGGGTTTTTCCATCAACAAGCTATGTGTTGAAAGAAACCGGAGAAGAAGCGTTTTCGACATGTACAGAAATATTAAACATATATATATAAGATGTGTAAACGTTTACAAAAGTAAAGACATTACTATTTACTTAATTACAGTTATTTACGAGTACTGTAGAGTAGTCAGTAGGTATTTTCAATTTTTACAATTTTACAAAAATATTCTATTTAGTATAGAAATTGTGTTTAAAGTGATAATGTTATTAGAGTATGAAATAATTCAGATTAATAAATAAATAATAGTGTAGTTCAAGCGGGCGAAGCCGCGAGAGGGTCGCTATTTAAGAATGTATTTATTTAAATTATTATATACAAAATACATAATTTCAATTGATAATGACGCTAAAGACCGTGCAACGTGGAGTAGGTTGAGCAGGAAGGCAGACCCTGGTAAAAGCCGGGATTAATGCCAGGAAGAAGAAGAAGAAGAATGACGCTAACACTAACAAAATGAAATAATATTTCAATAATTAATTTTCTAATTTCTTAATGGCCACACAAAATCTAAGTATAGTGCCACAGATTAAGTAACATATCTTAGTACGTTAATTTGTAGGTATTGCTAAGATTTCATTTAACTATGTAAGCGCCCGTGACTAATTGCCCTCCTTATCTTCTATATAATTTGTGCTCAAGCAACGACTTGAGGCGTTTTGTAAATTGTTAATTATCAATATATCTTGTCTCCCCCTTCTCCAAATAAACCTGTAATGAAGATCGAAACAAATATTATAAATGATGAGGCGTAGGGGCACAAAGTGTGACTGTAAATGCGACTGGTTTGATCCCCACTCGAGGAAATGAAATATTTATTTAAATTTATATTTCTGTTTCTTCGCTCTAGTGTCGAGGCAAACCGCGGTGTTGAGTTACAATAGATCGCGTTTACAGTCACCACGACCGGACTCGACGACTTATTCGTTCCTAAGTAAAATTAATTTATCTACAACACGTTATTCAACCAAATGCTGTTATGTAATATTAATATTAGATGTATTATAGTTACATGGACTAACAGCAAATAATAATGCATTATTATTTAATTATATTTGCTATACAATAATATATTTATAAACTCAATTAAGTGTCTTTCTATCTGCTTAAAATGTTTTCTTGCTCATGCGACACTTTATGGCCATTTTATTTTAATAAAAATCCGTTTGTAATCCAAAAGTTTATGTAGAGTTTATATAGAGGAATTCTGAATAAATTTTCTCTTACAGTATTATGAGCATCTATTTCTTTTTATTGTGAATCGCTGTAAAAATATGTGTATAATAATAATATATTATAATTAATATTAATGATCACCATCGCGTGTCCTACTGTGCGACGATAGGTTCCTTACTAGATATCATTTATTTATTTAAATTAAATTGAACATAAATATAACATATTATACTAAAAATGTATGGTGGTGAACCAGGTAAAATATTTTTGATATCTCTCCAGAAATGCATTGAGGTATAAAAGCTTATACGAAAATTGTATTTCGTGTCTCCGTGCAACACATATCAACCTAGTTTATATCTGAACCCAAAACGAACAAAGCTAGTATAAGAGGTGTTTTATATCTGAAAGCTCGTCATAAAACAAGAGTTACTTGGAGTATTAAAGTAGATCAGAGTAATTGATGGTAAAGTTTTGTGAAACGTAGCTAATGTTACGGTTTTTGAAATGAAATGTTGGAATGTTGTTAGTTATTTTGAATATATGGGGATAGGCTGCTCAGTATACTTTACTTTTCCTTATTCAGTTACAATTTTTCTTAGTAAAATTAATGATTATGATACATCATCAGACGATAGTCATGGCGCTGGGGCACAAGTGTGTGATTATGATATTAATAAACGCGACTGGTGGTGGGTTCGATCCCCACTTAGTGTAATAAATCAGTGTTTATGAAGAGCCCTGTCTGTAAACGCGACATGGTTGTAAGTTCGTTGCTACTCTATTTAAATTTTTGTTTTCATTTCTTCGCTCTGGTGTCGCAGCATAGCACGGCGTTGAGTTTCGCCCGTCAACATGTAATGCTTCTAAAATTCGGTAGAAAGTGGAAAGAGGATGAAAAAAAAAAGGAATATACATTCACAGAGCATTGATTTCTAAAAAATCCTGGCGTCAGTTGCGCAATTACGCACTAACCGATAGAGTCGATGCATTTCTGCAGATTTTCTGTCCTCTTTTAACAGTATAGAAACGTAGAGGACAGTGATATATTTTATCGTGTCATCAATTTTATTGAGACATACTAGGAAACTTTGACGTGTCCATTCACAGTGGCGCCACTATGAGAAGGATTTTATTTAAAAGTTTTTATTGAAAAACTCTTTTTAGAGTATCTATTTAGAAATTACTCAATGGATAAATTTTAAATAAAATCCTCTGTCCTTTACGTTCGTTAAGTGTTAAAAGTAACATGGAAATAGTATCTTTATTTAGAATACAATATTGCAATAGAACTGGATTGAAGTGAACTAAAAGGAAATTAATATAAAAAAAGATAAGTAAAGCAGACGCTTTTCCCGCGTAACATTTGAGGTATTGCGTGTTAGTTATCGCAAATCAACGCCGGCCGTACTTTGTACTAGGGTGAAAAAAAAACAAACTCACAACTATCACGTTCACAGTCAGACGCTGTGTCGCTGCGTCACGACGATAATACTTTTCAATATTACACCATTATTTTCTTCAATATGATCAATCTAAGATTTTTTCTTTAAAAAAGATTACAAAGTAGAATACTCTGCATATTTATTCAAAACTTAAACAGCCAAACAGCAGAGTGGAAGACGCACCTATTAAGAGCCCAAGTGCTTAAACCAATTAAGCTATACTTAGCTTCAGTCACGGCGAAATTTTGTTACATTTTTTTTTCAGCTTCGCGCTGTATCCTGCACAAGCAGGGTAGGCAGAGATAATCTAGTGTTAAGACACTCCGTTTCCCACTTTCCGCCAATTTCTGGATTTCTGTTACATTTTATGTGTTTATATAAAATACTTTTACAAAAATACCCACTAATGTATGTAGTTTTGAAATATTATTTTATTTTATTTCAATAGCAAACATATCTGTTTCTGTGTATTTTATTTTTAAAGATATTTTATGATCACCATCGCGTGTCCTACTGTGCGACGATAGGTTTCTTACTAGATGTCATTTATTTATTTAAATTAAATTGAACATAAATATAACATATTATACTAAAAATGTATGGTGGTGAACTAGGTAAAATATTTTTGATATCTCTCCAGAAATGCATTGAGGTATAAAAGCTTATACGAAAATTGTATTCCGTGTCTCCGAGCAACACATATCAACCTAGTTTATATCTGAACCCAAAACGAACAAAGCTAGTATAAGAGGTATTTTATATCTGAAAGCTCGTCATAAAACAAGAGTTACTTGGAGTATTAAAGTAGATCAGAGTAATTGATGGTAAAATTTTGTGAAACGTAGCTAATGTTACGGTTTTTGAAATGAAATGTTGGAATGTTGTTAGTTATTTTGAATATATGGGGATAGGCTGCTCAGTATACTTTAGTTTTCCTTATTCAGTTACAATTTTTCTTAGTAAAATTAATGATTATGATATATCATCAGACGACAGTCATGGCGCTGGGGCACAAGTGTGTAATTATGATATTAATAAACGCGACTGGTGGTCGGTTCGATCCCCACTTAGTGTAATAAATCAGAGTTTATGAAGAGCCCTGTCTGTAAACGCGACATGGATGTGAGTTCGCTGCTACTCGAGGAAATGAAATATTTTCATTAGTTCGCAATATTTATATATTTAAATTTTTGTTTTCATTTCTTCGCTCTGGTGTCGCAGCATAGCACGGCGTTGAGTTTCGCCCGTCATAAAAAAGGTTCTTTTACATGACAGGTTTGATGGAGTTATTATATTAATTAAGAAATATATATTTTAAGTATTAATTCGCTAATAACACTGTAAGTAGCCATAAAATTTATTATAATATTATCTTATAATTGAAATAGAATACCAGTAAAGCGGGGAGAATTTTTTTTACAAAATTCACATTTTTTTCTATCCTAAAATATCCAATTATTTTCGTAATATAATTTAAATATTTATATTTTCAAATTTTATAAAATTGCACATTGTGTATATAGTAAATAAAAAGAAGTAATTAAGTTAAAAGAAACGAATACGAAAAGTAGTAAGTAAAAACAACAATAATAAAAAATAAAGATTATTTTCATATTTAAAGCCAGGAATTTTTAACTTAAAATTTAAAAATGTTGATATGCAACCGATTTTTTATTTTCAATAATATTTTTTAAATATGTCATGTATCCTTCATAAATAATAGATTTTTTGCCATAATTGGTTCTTGGTTTTGGTAGTATAAATTATTTGGACTTCTAAGTGGTCTATTTCCTTTTTGTTCATTTGTGAGAAAAGATAACTCGGACTGTAAGTTTTTTTGTAAAATTTTACGAATAAGAATACATGTATTATATTGATATAGTTGATGAATATTTAAAATTTTAGTTTCATTATATACTTTATTTGTAGATGTTAATGGCTTAAAATGGAAAAGGAGTTTTATTATTTTATTTTGAATAATTTGCAAAGATTTTAAGTTAGTTTTAGATGTAGCTCCCCATATTTCTACAAGATAAGTTAAATTTGACTGAACTTATCTTGTAGAAATATGGGGAGCTACATCTAAAACTAACTTAAAATCTTTGCAACTAAGTGAGTAATATATGGTATAGCACACAGTACGAGGCAGACAACAAAAGATACCATGCAACGAGCCAAGCAGGAATGATAATTTAGATTTGATATTTTCTACATGCACTGTCCATGTCAGGTCATCCAAGGTTATCCAAGGTTAGACCCAAATATTTTTCTGTACTAGTTTTCTTGATTTCTGTATTATTTATAGAAAGTGGGGTAATTTTTTTATTTTATATATATATATATATATAGTGAGTTATATGTATATATTTATAGTGAGTTTTATGTATATTTATTGTTAAAAGATTACTTTGAAACCATCTATTTAATGTGCTAAGATCTTGTTGGGCGTGTTTCGAAATATCTTGTAAAGAGTGCCCAAAGTAAATAATACTCGTGTCATCTGCATAGAGTGTTAGTTCGCCATGAAATGACAATTCACTGATATTATTAATATATATTAAGAATAATAGGGGCCCGAGTATTGATCCTTGGGGAACACCGAAAGTAATCATATGTGTGGCACTCTGATATTTATCAATTTTACTTCGAAGACCTTTTTCAAATCTATAAATATTCCTAAGCCTATATGTTTGGCATCTATATTTCTTTTAATTTTCCTCACTATATCTATTGTTGCACATAAAGTATTTGAATTCGTTTTAAAGCCACACTGACGTCTAAAAATTAACCCAATCTGGAATAAATATTTATCTAGTCGACTGTAAATTACTTTTTCAAATATTTTTGAAATAACAGGCAAAACAGAGATGGGCCTATAATTACCGGGGTCAGATTTTACACCAGACTTGTATATTGGAGTAACTTTTGCAATTTTCAAAGTATCTGGAAACGTGCCTTCATCTATACATTTATTAATGCAGTCTGACAATTCTCCAACAATTCATTCTCATGAGGGGGAATCGAACTCACAACTATCACGTTCACAGTCAGACGCTGTGCTGCTGCGTCACGACGATAATACTTTTCAATATTACACCGTTATTTTCTTCAATATGATAAATCTAATATTTTTTTCTTTAAAAAAGATTACAAAGTAAAATACTCTGCATATTTATTCAAAACTTAAACAGCCAAACAGCAGAGTGGAAGACGCACCTATTAAGAGCCCAAGTGCTTTAACCAATTAAGCTATACTTAGGTTCAGTCACGGCGAAATTTTGTTACATTTTTTTTTCAGCTTCGCGCTGAATCCTGCACACAGCAGGGTAGGCAGAGATAATCTACTTTACTTATCACTTTCCGCCAATTTCTGGATTTCTGTTACATTTTATGTGTTTATATAAAATACTTTTACAAAAATACCCACTAATGTATGTAGTTCTCAAATATTATTTTATTTTATTTCAATAGCAAACATATCTGTTTCTCTGTATTTTATTTTTAAGCAAATTTTAAAAGATATTTTATGAAACTTTGTTCTATAGGGTGGAAGTGTCAGCAGCGCTCCTTTTACGGGAACAGCGTATAGGGTAAAATATTGGTTACAACCGGCTAAATACATATTATGCAAAACAAAGCCTTTTGCTACATTTTGCATAAAATGTAAAGATTATCTCAAAACCTACATATTTATTATATAATAGTATTATTTATATTCTCATTACTTGAATAAACATTTACAAGGAGTTTGTGTAATAATTGCACAAATAAATGAACACATTCTTGTTACTTAATAATATCGTAGAATATTCCAATCGAATAATATACTGTTTGTGTAATTCAGAATGCTACGAGCTACGCGTATCAAAGGTACTCGTCGAGTTTCGTAGCAATTCGTTACGCCTCGTAGCAATGCGGTGAGTCGTAGCTCGAATAGTTTCATACGACAATTATTCACGCATTGGAAACTATATGTATTGGTTATCTTTCTTGAATTTAATATTACGTTTCTGTTAATTTGTATGTAAGATGATTTTATATTATAATTATGATTTGTTGTTTACTCGATTCTTTTGAAGATGTATCAGTTAAAAATACAAGTTCAGAACTTTTCAAAGGCTGTTTTTTAACAAAGCAAACAAACCTGAACATTATAACATGACATTATTCGATTACGCACACATTTTTATAGTAGTTTAACTGAATTAAGATATACTTATCATATAAATATTGCTGTACAATGTTTGTAAGAAAAATGTTAGTATTAGGAAATTTGTAAATTTCTATAATAAGATAAAAAATCAAAAATATCAAGTAACCTATTTTACTATTTATGCAAAGTGTGACGATTGCACAAAAAATGTTTTTATGTGCAGCAGAATGACTGCCCCAATTTACTAATTATTACCAAGGAAATTACTAGTATTCCCCAAAGCGACACACGAAGCTTGAACTGTCGTATATATTCAAGTACATCTCACTTAACTATTTTTACGGTATTTTAAAATAATTCTTAATTCAAGGAATATATAAATTGGAATGAAGCTGAAATATGATAATTAGGTCATTCTGGAGTTAAAACTACGTAGTGATGAAAAGCACGTGAAAAAATCCAACGCAAAGCGAAATAGTTCATTCAAATAATATGCTGAAGCAGCGAATAATGTAGCTCGTATTTCTAGGGTTAGTGATATTTTAGCATGAAAAAATTGGAACTGGTATACATTTTCATACACTGGCAACATTCAGATCTCTTGAAATGCCTTGACCTAGTACAGCTTGAAGTAATTGTTCTAGTTCCTAACAAAACAAAGTAAACAATACGTCTACGACGAGGTTGCCAAATAAAGAGGAATTACGTGAGAGGATAAAGATGGGTCAAACTATATTTCTAAAAAAAAACTATATTTCTAAGAAGCGCTCTTGTTAGTTGAATATACTATTGCATAAGAAAATTGACTTTAAATATTTTAGAATTTTTCATTTAAAAATAGCTGTTTCTATAGGATTTTTTTATTGTTAGTTTAAGAAAAGCTTTATATTTTTTTTACTATAACTACTTGCTGTATGAGCGTCACGAAAAGAATACGATTACACAGTGTTTCTGTTGCCAAGAAAGGCGTTAAATTTGATATAAACATATAAACTAAAAAGTATAAAATAAACTTACTTAACATTAAGTAATAGTACTTTGATTTTTTTAAAAAAAATAATTAAAGTAAGATTTTATAATTATGAAGTCGGTGCCAAGTAAAACAAACAGGCTTAGTAATTTGATATTGTAGTAAGGTTGTTGTACTCGTAGCATTAGCTTNATTTGATATTGTAGTAAGGTTGTTGTACTCGTAGCATTAGCTTGACACTGACTTCAAAATTATAAAATCTTATTTTAATATTTTTTTTAACAAAATCAAAGTACTATTGCTTTACGTTAAGTAAATTTATTTTATACTTTTCAGTTTGTTTGAAGTCGGTTTGTTTTTTGTTAAAAATTATTTTATTTTATGATTTTAAGTGATGGGTAAACCTGAAAAGCATGCTTCTCGACCGAGCACGTAGAGGTTGTTCTATTATATAGTGGCTTCGATCTTAATTGGGCATATTGACAAGAACGTACGTTTCCCTTTTTTAAAGTCGGTTGAAAATGAGAACATCTTCTTTTTTGAAGTTGGTTAAATAGAAATGCAACGATTGGGGAATTTCATTTTTGGCGAAAAGTTTTAATGTTTTTCCTTGTAACTATTACTGTAAAGGTATTTCAACTTCTTAGGCCATCTATGGTCTTCATCATCAGTTCCACGTCATCAAATTGTAATTTCCGAAAGCAAACACACAAGTCTTTACAAAAATACTCAAATCCTGGTAAGTGTGCCTATAAAATTTAGAGAGTGCCCTCGATTTCTCCAGGATCCCATCATCAGATCTTGACATGGTCACCATGGGACCGCCTATGAGATAAACCCTTTCAAACAAAAAAAGAATTATTCAAATCGGTTCTGGTGTCTTCGAATAATCGTTGAACACAAAAAAAAAAAAAGATTCCGACGAATTGAGAACCTTTTTTTTGAAAGTCGGTTAACAAAAGTGACAGAAGTGTAATGGGTGCATGTTACATTCTCACACAAAAACTACTGAATGGATTTATTGATTGATTTATGATTTTCGCTTGTTACCTATTATTTATGTTGTTAGCATCTCTGTAAGAAGATTTTTAGAAATTTCTGCTCCCCGAAGATAATTACTAAGAATTATCATTTGGCAAGAGAGAATGCTATTTATAAAATATTTTTAACAATTTTAAGTGTTATTTTACACTTAGGAAAGAAAAATACTTTTTAGAAAACGCTCCGACCGATTAGCCTTACCTTCTTACCAGCGTATAAGAATTTCGACGTAGCTTGGTGAGAACGTATGGCTTAGCGGTCAAAGCGCTTGGACGGTTTCCAAGGGGCACGGGTTCAAATACCGCTACGTTCAAATTTTTATACGTTCTGGGTTCGATTTCCACTAGGGAATCCAACTTAGAACCGGTCGCGGTTATAGTCGCACGTTTGTGCGTCACGATTGGCCTCAAGTGATGAAAATGCGTGAATAAAAGAGAAATACTATTTAATTTATTATTTTCAATTACAGACATTTTCGATAACTTTGTTTTTTAATAGTATAAATGTTTTAGCACTAAGCTTTTAAATGGAATAAACTCATTCTCTCAGGTAATGTAACTTCAGAGAAGTTGAAACTAAATACAGGTCAGATATCTTTATTAGGTCATAATGCAAGTATAAGTTGGGCCAAAGTTTGTCATCTATTTCAACAAGCAAAGTACCGAGGGTCATTGGAGATAAATGTTGGCACAAATGTTGGTAACTATTTGAAAAAATTCGCAATAGAAGAAGTTAGCCACAGTCGTTATGCGAAGTTGTCAAACTTGGCTCGTTTTATATCTTGTTAGATGCTACATATCTCCTTAGTGCCTTACGAAAGTGTGCGTAAAAATTTTGTATTATATTTTGTTAAATTTTATTATAACTACGTAACTGAAACAACTTGACATTGCGAAGTTACCTTGTCTATTAAAAACATTAATATTTGTATTATCTATTATTTGTTTGTTTGTTTAAACGGTAAGATCTCTGGATCTACTGGTCCGAGGTACTTATTTATTTGTATGAAAGCTACGTCTTCAGGAGTGCTATAGGCTATATAACATTATGGTGTAAGTCTTAATTAGTCTTAAATAACGAAAAAAAAACAATAATAATGAACGCCATCGAATTGCTTTAAGCGCGTGCGCTGCAAAACTAGTAAAATATATGTCAGTACATTGTATGGAAGAAATGTTCTATTTTATCAGTTCTAAAAAAAGTCCGTGACACCGTATATCTATCTCTTATAAATAAGTTTTGTGACAAAAAATAATAGAACATTGCAAATTGATATTGCAACTGTTTTATTTAACAAAGATATTGAAACTTACAAGCGAAAGTTATTCCATTAACATTTATGATGATATGCTTTAGCTTTTATACCATGTAATTTGAACGTATAACTTTTCGAGAAAATGCACATTTAAAATAATTTAACACGAGTCCTGCGGGGGCGCACTTGCCGCCGATTTCGTTCTCGCAAGTAGCCATGTCCTTAGTCCTTGCACTTTCTCAAAATTATTGAATGTATATTATATTGATTATATAATTTATATTGATTTTTTTTTGGCAAATGTAGCATAATAAAAGAATTATAAGTGTTATGCGGACGAAGCCGCGAGTGAGCCTCTAGTGTTCTACAAGTGTCTCTTGCGAGGCCATCGTGCCACAGTGGCACACGCGTGTGACTGTTAGGACTGAAATTTTGCGGAATGGGGCACAGAATGTCGTAACATTAGGTTCCTTCTGCCTACCCTGTTTTATGCTGGATACAGATTGAAGCTGAAAAAAAAAATATTCTACAAGATATTATTTAAATGATTTCATTTGTTTTTATTTAAATGTAGTTGATTTTTGGCTGAATCATTTATTTATTATAGTCGTTCCATTGTCGTCAACTGTGGAACATATTTATATTACAATGCCAGAAAATTTATTATTTTTTAGAAAAAATATTGGGCTAATTGTCAAGATGGTTGAATAAAATGTGTTAATGTGTTAAATATATATATATATATATATATATATATATATATATATATATATATATATATATATATGTATATGTAAAATATAAAATAACAAAATTTTACATACATTCTCAATACAATAGTAGTAGCTATCGTAAACGTTTGTAAAAAATGAACTCATCTTTATTTAACCCTGTTTTAATTTAATAAAATTTTCTAGATTTCCAACAACCTTTTTTTATTACGTAATACGAATTTTATGGAGAGTTTGGAATAAAATGGTCGTTTGTAGTCCGTCTCTCTGTTCTGAAAGTAAAATGTCCAATGTGCCGCGAGACAGTGTCATGTGGGTCAATACTGAATTAAGAGGCCCTGCATATGTAATGACATTCAATTTTTTTGCCTTTCGTAGCTATTTTATTTGTGGCTATTTGTCTGTAGACTTATGCGTAGTATATATATATATATATATATATTGAATTGTTATGAATACGCAATGTTATCGAACGTTTCATAAACTTATAGAGCATTTTATTTAATGAACGTTTTAGACGTTCTATAAGGGTTTTTATGAATAAGGCTGTAACAATCCATCATACGAACATTACCATACATTTCGCATTTATTCGCATTTATGTGTAATTTTCGCATTTATTCGCATCTATTTCGTAAATACGAAAATTCCGTACCTCTACTAATTAGTTGTTCCTATCGGTATTATTTTTTTTTTAATTTTTACTTAATACAATTTAAGTAAGTAATCCGTAAGTTTTGATATAAATATATTTTTTTAATAATTTGACATTTTACATGTGGACTAATTATGAGAACTTTTTAATCTGTTATTACATTTGATTCGGTTGAAATATACTTATATCCTCTATATCCCTACTATAGTATATAGGTACATAATTACATATGTAGTAGTTAGTAACACTGTAAAAATTCATTTAAATAACCTGCTTAAAGTATTTTTATAA
Organism: Heliconius hermathena; assembly: GCA_013403705.1. Lineage (NCBI taxonomy): Eukaryota > Metazoa > Arthropoda > Insecta > Lepidoptera > Nymphalidae > Heliconius > Heliconius hermathena. The sequence continues at coordinate 31,970 of JAAIXJ010001270.1, read as the reverse complement.
TTAAATTAAACTAAAATCTTATGTAAAACATAAAATAAAAAAATATTATTTTGTATATTTTTTTATATTTTGAAATATTCTAAATACAATTGTAGTAGCTATCGTAAACGATTGTAAAAAATGTACTCATCTTCATTTAACTCTGTCTTAATTTAATTCACTTTTCTAGATTTCCAACAACCTTTTTTTATTACGTAGCTATTTGTCTGTAGACTTATGGGTATTATAATGAAATTTAAATATTGAAATATATATATATATATATATATATATATATATATATATATATATATATATATANATATATAAAAACTATAAACACTCAATCGGGACGTGTCTGGATGCAAACGATAATTGTGCCTTTAAATCCCATTTAGGAAAATACATACAACACATGCCATAGAAATAGACCACATATTATGAAAAAAGTCTTTTGTCTTTTTATTTTAATACCCAATAACAGTACGTCAATAAAATACTGTTAATAGATTTTCTGAAATTAAAAACGACAATTAAAAAACTAAAGTGATAGTATGAGTAAAGAACTCAAAAAAATATTTATTCAAAGATACAAATAAAATTTTTTTTTGGTTGTTCTCAATTGGAAATTGAGATGCACATATATTTTTATTTTAATACTCAATAACAGTACGTCAATAAAATACTGTTAATAGATTTTCTGAAATTAAAAACGACAATTATAAAACTAAAATGATAGTATGAGTAAAGAACTCAAAAAAAATATTTATTCAAAGATATAAATTTTGTTAAATTCGATTTTCTGGAATATACACATATACCCATATATTTAGCATTCTCGAGCTACAGTGTTGCCACAGTAAGATGTTTGGTATCAGCCCTGGCGCCGAGGACCGGCTGAGAGGCTCTCGGCAGTCGCAACTAGGGCGCCTCACTCCAGCGCGGACAGCCGCGAGAGACCTCTCCGTGAATAATGTCAACATTGCTCAATCGAGGACCAGTCCTTACTTATTATATAATTTGCCAAATGAACAGTTTAGTTATAAATTATTAATCATAAGTATGTACAGTCTTTCAGAAATTGGATTTTTAAATCTTTGGTAGACTTAAATACTTGATAGATATTTCAGCTTTATACATCCACGCAATCTTGAAATAAATGGTCGACGTATGAAAAAGTGATCCTATAAGGGTTCCGTTTTTACCTTCTGAGGTACGTAACCCTAAAAATTAAATAATGAGACAATTTCAAAGCACATCGACCTATCAAGTCCTAACTTTTTAACATTTTTTAAAGTGTTATTTCACATTTAGAAAAGAAAAATACTTATTAAGAAAAAATATCAAAATTTGAACGTAGCGGAATTCGAACCCGCTACTGTCAAATTATGATGAATTTTTTATAAAACGTTTATATGAACGGAAACTTTTTGATGTTTGAATCAATCCATTTGTACATAGAAACTTAGTTGAATAAAAAATATATATCATATATCATGTAACAGGCATCTTAGCATATAAATTATATACCTTACAACAGTTCCAATTTATGTGTTATATAGTTTTCTCTTTAGTTTCTATTTCTAAATTTAAGACACTAAAAGCGAATGCTTACATAATTTTTTAATCGTGGCTCCTAATATCTCCGTCTCAACGGCATTCTGTTCTATACTTAATGAAGCTCACGTACTCGTATATGAAATAGGTATGTAACGTGCATATTCACTTTAACTCTCAGGGTCTCCTGTCTCTGCCGGAACATCTTATTTAAATATCTCGACTAAGCTCGTCTGCAGCTTTATTAAATTACCGACTTCGCAGTGTTGATTTCCTTCGCCCCCACCTTTAATAATTTAGAAAATTACATTTTTAATACTGAGAGAGACTTCCTCGGCGGCTTATTTCGAATGTTATTATTATATGTTATTTTAGAGCAAAAGCTCTCTGAAATTTAAATAAAATATTTCAGAATAATTGATTATTTCAATTAACCTTTAGTGTGTGTGTGTGTGTATGTGTGTGTGTGTGCGTGTGCGTGTAAACATTAGCTGCTATTCTTTATTTTTTTCCAGCTGCACAGTGTATCCCTCACACAGCAGGGTAGGCAGTTAACACGCTCCGTTGCCCACTATCCACCGGATGGCCCATTGCGTGTTGAGTGGCAGAACTCAATCCCGCTCTGGTAACTAGGCAAAGCGCGGGTTTGAGTTCTGCCACTCAACACGCAATGGGCCATCCGGNCAGATCGAAAAAAAGGAAATATATATTTAAGTAAATATGTCCTCGAGTGGCGATCGAACCCACAACCAGTCGTTTTTACAGTCACACTTTGTGCCCCAGCGCCACGACTGGCCTCAATCTCAAACCTTGAGGGCTTATTAAATACCGAAGGTCTGGTTACTATCGGCTCTTAGGTAAGAAATATGTCACATTCATTTCATAATCTTTTTCCACTATCAAATTTATACAAATCGACATACAAACACGAATTTATCTCCATATTCTCCATTCTCCACCTAACCGTGTGTGTAGAGGTCGCAGATTGCCGTTTTAATTTAAAAGTTAAAACTGATGTAGCCAGTTCACATCACAGTATCATATACCACTTAAGCGGCGCACGTCTGCTCTGTACGAACTTGTAATTTCGTCGGACGTCGCATTGCAGTTGTTTGGCAAACGCAGTTTCGAGTTTCATATTATTATTATACTAGGCGACCCGCTCACGGGTTCGTCCGCTTAAACTACTGAATTATTTATTTAACTTAAATAACTAACCTTCGTGTGTACTCTGTATAAGCTAACCATCCGTCGAAACTACGGTTATTATAAATGTCTTCTTTTATGTAAAATAAATCACCTTATTTAACGTTTCATTTATTATATCGTGCACAAAAAAATCATTTGCATATTAAATTTATTTATTAAAAATATAAAAATCTTTTCAAATGAAAAGATTATCTTGTTAATCTCTTTGGCGTGTAAAATCAACAGTAAATTAGATTAAAATAATCATTTTTTTGGTTTTTTATGATACGTATGTTTCTAGCATACTAAGTAAGAAAAATATAAATTATTTACTTTTCTTTAGCGCAAGTGACACAAAAATTTACTTTATGTATGCAATATTGACCATTCCGTAAAAAATACACTGACTACTACTCTCTACTACACGTTCTGCTGTTTTGCAGTTCCTACAATATCTCGCGTATTCTCTCGAAGTGTGCCCTCCACTGTTGTTAACTTATATGGTTTGAGTTGTAAATTTTTTGCAAAAGGAACCGCTGTGAATCAGTTATTGATTGTGACATTTCTATTTCCCTCATACGGATTGCATTGTGTTGTCTGAAGGAGCAGGAGGCACAAAGCCACGGCACAAGTCTGGTGGGATTTCATATCTATCTTTAATTAAGTTAAAATTATTATAATAGGACCTTGAATAAGTTCTCGCCTGTTCTCGCCTGTTTTTTGAAAGATGGTGTTGCGGCACTCTGTGCATGGAATTTCGTACGGTAACGAANCGTTGCGGCACTCTGTGCATGGAATTTCGTACGGTAACGAATCACCAAAGTAGTACTATATGTAACCTCAAATTATAGTAGAATAGTGTTTACTACAGTGTCAATGTAATCGACAATAATAAATACATCTGTATTTACATTTAATTAAAACCTGAACGAATTTTAGTATTCCTAGATCAATATCAGTAGGTAGGTAATTGCTATGTAAATCGGGCCTAGGTAAAGTATTCGGGATCCTTGTTAACGTAACTTTGGGTCGTATAACGTTGCTCTTTACCAAGTAACGAACTGAACATAAAAGCTTTGTAAGTAATAGAATATCACATTAAGAGAAGAACTCCATTTTCAATTTAATTTTTTCAACGTTTTCACGGATATATCTTTCTAAATAGGGTATAAAATTGGATGACTCGGGTCGAATGGACACCCACACACCCACCTTAGTCTCAAATCCAGGAGTTGGTACATAAAAGATTATAGTTATTATAATAGAGTGGCTCCATTTTCTAATATTTATATTCTTCGATTAGACCAATATTCTTTATAATTATAAATACTTATACGTGTTTTCATTTTGTTAATTTAAGCGAATTTTTTTTTTTATTTAGCTTAACAGTTATAGGCCGCATAGAAAATAGAGAGGAGACTTAGTGCTAAGATAATCTCTATTCCCCACATCCCGCCCAATTTTCAAGACATTGCGTGTTGAGTGATGGAACTCAACAAGCACGATATGTTTTTTTAATAGAGCGAGACAACGAAGATAATTCATGGCACCGAGTGGAAATGTAACTTACAGCCGTGACTTTTACAATCAGACGCTGTATCGCTGTGTCACAATTTATTACATGAGATATATTATAAAAGTACTCACTTCGTATTCCTCTTTGCACCGGTGGAAGCACAATATACCTATACTGTTTCCTTGCAAGTTTTTTCATTATCTAGCAAAATAAAAGACCTACTGATAAAAGTCACTACTGAAAAATTTTCAGTATTAAATTTGAACCCGCAACCACTCACAACAAGTTGTGATAGAAGTGAACGGATGGCTTCAATTAATTAGGTAAAACAGTAACATACTATTAACTATAAATTTTGATTAGAGCATGGTCTGTATTTTATACATATGTATAGGTATATGTGAACATATCCAATATCGATTACTCAAAATTTGATTTATATAATTACTAAATGGACAAGTCCTTCTACAGTACATTTCTTTTGTCCAAAAAACACGCTTTGCCTCTACACCAACGCTAAGGATTTCTTCGATTGGTAGTTGAACCCACTACCTGTCGCTTTCATAATCACACGCTTGTGCCCCTGCGCCACGACTGGCCTCACTAGAATTTTATTAATTACACTAGAATTTTGTAAACGCAATGTTTGTGAATGTGACTCTAATTTGGGGGAATAAATTTAGTTTTGTTATTAGGAAGTACCATTTCACTAATTGTCAACTAAGTCGTCGTGGCTCAGCGCCACTGCGTCTGACTGTAAGCACGACGGATGTGTTCTCCATTCCCATTTGGAAGAATAAATCACATACTTGCATTTCCCCGCTCTGGTAACAATACACTTGTCTGCTGCAATAAGTTTTGTCATTCTTCTAGACTTCGAGCACAGTGGGGAACACTAACTTCCCTCTGCGTACCCTGCTATATTCATTATGCGGGACGCATCATTAATTTAAAAAAAAATGCTTACAATTAATCTTCGTATCTCGGAAAAAGCTTTTGATCATCAATTAAGTGCAGTTCTCGCTAAGTTCTCTAACCTTCAACGAAATTTGTAGCAACAGAGAGGCTTTTTTAAAAGTAGGACACAAAGTTGGCTGTGATTTTAGGGCTTAACTTTTCGTCTTTACTTTATTAAGTCACAGTTTATAACTAGTGATGTTTTAGTTGGTGTATCATATATTATGAACACAAATACCGATGTATAATATAAGCAATTATTTATTTTTATGAACGATTTCTTTAAATGTACATAGTAAAAATATAAAATTTGTTCTTTTTTTTGCTTTGTGGGGGTTAAATGTGCCTTTAAAGTATTTCGAGGAAGCCAATCGTTCCATTTTTTAACAAATTCAGAATAAATAAAATTTAATTTATATACTACAGGTAGGTACTTTACATACCATGTATTTGAAAGAATCTTTATTTTTTGTTTAAATTTGGAACTCTGTTAATTGATGTGTAAAATGATACTAAACATTTGTTATTCATCCGTTTCAATAAAAGCAAAACTATAAAAGCCCGGTATTCTGTCTCTTNTATCTCGGAAAAAAGCTTTTGATCATCAATTAAGTGCAGTTCTCGCTAAGTTCTCTAACCTTCAACGAAATTTGTAGCAACAGAGGCTTTTTTAAAAGTAGGACACAAAGTTGGCTGTGATTTTAGGGCTTAACTTTTCGTCTTTACTTTATTACGTCACAGTTTATAACTAGTGATGTAATAGTTGGTGTATCATATATTATGAACACAAATACCGATGTATAATATAAGCAAGTATTTATTTTTATGAACGATTCTTTAAATGTACATAGTAAAAATATAAAATGTGTTCTTTTTTTGCCTTTTGGGGGTTAAATTATGCCTTTAAAGTATTTCGAGGAAGCCAATCGTTCCATTTTTTAACAAATTCAGAATAAATAAAATTTAATTTATATACTACAGGTAGGTACTTTACATACCGTGTATTTGAAAGAATCTTTATTTTTTGTTTAAATTTGGAACTCTGTTAATTGATGTGTAAAATGATACTAAACATTTGTTATTCATCCGTTTCAATAAAAGCAAAAATATAAAAGCCCGGTATTCCGTCTCTTAATAAAATGCACAACTACAAAAACATGACAATACGTATTAAAATAAATATTCATTCTATCAAATATTAGTCGTTGGGTTCAGTGGTAGGACTTCCCAACCGTAATATTTGAAAAAAAAATATGAATTCGAATACTTGAAATATAAGCACACTGTGTCGATAAAAAAACACACACCTTTTTGCGGAATTTTTACAATGTACTATAAAAAAATGTATTTTTACAATGAGAAGATCCTGCACTACGACGATACTACGACATAATCTAACAAGTTAACGTACTATCTCTATATTAAAGGGAATGTCATGATTATAATGTCAAATATCTGTTTCTATAAATTTATATATAATAAAAAAATCTCACATCAGGACATTTGTAAAACATAAATTTATGTTCGTAAAATAATTTTAATTTTGTACTATCTCTTAAAAGTATTTTAAAATATTGTCTTACAATTGTGAATATGTTAGTGGCAACACCAACGCCCCACGTGTTACCGCGCGATTGCGCGCCTTTTTGCTTTTTGTTTTTCCTTTTTACTCCAATGCCGTAGCAAAGACACAAAGTTTAAGGCTTTGTCCGCTGTGTTGAGATTTACATTTTACACTATATTAAATTTAATATGTATAAAATGCACATATAAAGGAAAGTTCGTTTTGGTTTATTTTTAATTTTCTTCTGTCTCCAGTTCCAATTAAAATATTATGAAAAATATCATTGAACACTCGATTCTATCGTGGCGCAGAGGCACAAGCGTGTGTTTGTAAGGCGACCGTTGTGGGTTCGATTGCCACTAGCAGGAATGAATTATATTTTGTTAATGTTTTCACTTATTCGCTCTGCTACCAAGGAAAAGCGCGGCGTTGAATTCAGTCATTCAACAGGCAATGCCCTGAAAAATCCACCGGTAGTGGGGAACAAAGTATCTTATCACTAGGTTTACTTTGCCTACCCTGCTATATGCGGGATACAGCGTTGAGCTAAAAAAATATCAATATTTTTTTTAAATTGAACTGAATTGGCCAAACTCTTACAATTACTCTTACAAATTTGCATTGCACAAATTTTCTAGCAACGTCTTTGTAAAAGCTCGTTTCTTTTATTTTAAACTTGCTTTTTCATCAACGTAAATTGTCTGAACTTCTAAAGTAAAATATAAAATGTAGCATAGAGGCTGTACAAGGTAAAATCAGAGGAGCGCTATTATGGTGCTGGCTTTGTGTGGCTTAACTATCACGTTGGAACTAGGCTTTTCTATACACGATAGGTATTAAACCAGGGCTGTAGTACTAGCCGAGAATCGCAATGGACGGAGAATATAGTCAGTGTGATCTGTATATAGTGCAGATATATTTTTGATAGAAATAATAAGGGTGGTAGTTGTCCTTATATGTAAAATAATTTTGTAAACTTGATATATAGCTAAGTATATTTGAAATTTAATATTTTGTCGCTTGTAACAAGATGGGCAGAGAGAGTTTAGTGCTCAGACTCCGCTTCCCAATTTCCGCCAAGTTCTAGAGGCATTGCATGTTGAGTGGTGCAATTCAACGCCGTACTTTGCCTTGACACCAAAGCGAAATGATAATATTAAATATTTTATTTCCGCGAGTGGGAATCGAACCCACTACTTGTCCCGTTTACAGTGGCGCGCTTTTGCCACTGCGCCATGCTCCTGAGCTCGGATTTCTTAGATTTTTTGTGTAGAATAAAAAATCTAATATTTCAATGCCTAATGTTAAAGTGTATATGGATACTCAATATAAATCTCTTGTTCCTAATATCTCTCATCTTTTTTAAACATTTTTTAAAGTGTTATTCCACACTTAGGAAAGAAAAATACTTATTTAGAAAACGTATAAAAATTTGAACGCAGCGGGACTCGAACCCGCGCCTCCTGGAAACCGACCAGGCGCTCTGACCACTAAGCCAT
>JAAIXJ010001270.1:0-23344 GCA_013403705.1 Heliconius hermathena | reverse complement strand
AGCTTGGCGAGAACGCATGGCTTAGTGGTCAGAGCGCCTGGTCGGTTTCCAGGAGGCGCGGGTTCGAGTCCCGCTGCGTTCAAATTTTTATACGTTTTCTAAATAAGTATCTCTCATCTTTTTATTGTACAAATGCATTCGAAGCAAATAAAAATACATTTTAATTACAGAAGTTTTAAAATATTTTATAGTTTATGTAATTTCTTATTATATTGTTAGACATTCTTCAAAAAACTATAGTTAGAAATGATTAGTTTATTTATTAATAAATACTTAATTATAGAACAAAATAATTTATTATCAATATCTAGAATAGGATCCCAATAATATACTAACTACCGCTAAACGACTTATTAGGACGCTTCCTTCTAGGTTAAAAGTGCACGTTGCACTTATAACATTTGTTTAAAGGACTTACTGTCGTAACTCGTACACTGTACAGCGCTGTGCAAAGGAAAGCCACTCAAACGAATCTTCTAAGGTAGTACCAGAAGGATTTTCTGATTTCGCTAAGGAAAACATAAAAGAAACTCAGCTTTTACACTCGGAATACGAAATAAATCTGTTCGCTGCTTGCTTACTTTCAAACTAACAAAAAAAAAACTGGTAATAGCATTTAAAAGGATTTACTTTAAAATATAATATACAAATCTAAGTGAACTTTACTACTGCAAGCTTGTTTACTTACCTATATTATATAACATTGGTCGTCTGCAACTTTGTTCGCGTGAACTTTAATAGGTTATATAAAAATCTTGTATTTTCTTGTTCCTCTAGGAAAAGTGGAATATGGAGTGTCAAAACACTAGGTTCCCTCTGCCCTATCTTATTCTACTCTGCTATATGCGGAATACAGCTGAAGCAGAGCATGAAGCTGTATACTCTAAGAAATTAGAGTATACAGCTCAGCATCCTCCTTTCGAGCTCCCTTACACTCCCTAATCTACCCACTAGAGACATTTCAATTTTACAAGTTTAATAGTTTCGTCTGTGCGTCGTTTGTCCGTCACACAGTAACAGAAGAGTTTCATATAAATACAATATATATTTTTATTAATTATACAAATCCTAATTAATTTCATTAATTTAAATATAAATGCAAAACTTATATTTTACTTTTAAATATTATTTGTGAAACACTAATGAACTATAAACTACATATAGATATTCATCGACTAATGACTTGTATAATTTTACGAAGTCACCTCAAGTAGTATTATCATTAAAATATTAAATAAAAATAATTATATATGATATAAATATATTTATAAGTACAGGTTGCCATTAAAGATTGAAGCTCCAGTTTTGTAGTTCACAGGTGGTGTGAATTGTATAAAGGTTGTGAATTCGAACAAACCGCATTTTAGGAAAAGAAAAGATAAATAAGAGACCAGAATTGGTGTGTGACTATAAACGCGCTTTGCCTCTAGAGTGAAGAAATAAAAATATTAAATATATATACCATTTCCTCGAGTGGGGATCGAACCTACAACCACAACCAGTGTTTACATTCACACTTTTTGAGTCCCGTACCTCTTAAGAAAAAGGGAACTCATATAAGATCACTGTGTTGTCCGTTCGTCCGTCTGTCTGTCTATCTTGATCTCAGGAATGCTTGGAGATATCGAGTTAAAATTCCAGCTGGTTTCCTGAAAAATCGTATTACTACATTTACTTAAAAAAAAGATATAGCCGTTTATATCGCAAAAAACGCGTACGGTAAACGGTACTTCCGGTTGACCTAGAATTATGAAATTTGGCACCTAGCATCTACAGTTGTTAGATCCTAAAAAAAATAGTCTTAAGACTGGAGCAAAATTTGGTATTAAAGCTAATTCAAGTGAGGTATCAGATGAAAGGGCTTGGTGTGTATATTCCAATAGATATTTTATAAATTTACTTATTTCCTAAGTGTGGAATAACACTTTAAAAATGTAGGCGAGTCCGCGCTTGTCCGGTTTTTTGCCAGTTACCGTGGGGTTAAATTAAATTTAAAAACTAAAGGAGAATACTATTTATGAAAAAAAATATCTTGATATTATTCAAAAAGTGTGAAAACATAAAAAGATAATAATTTGTTGACCTACTTCGCAAACATTACTCATATAGTTCAAAGACTGATGGGGATAGAGTAAAGAATAATAAAAAAATAATAATATTTTACCAAAGTGTTATCATAAATCAATGTACCGCAATATTCTATAAACACTCATCTAAGTCTACTGTGTACACGGATCTCCATGTACACAGTAAATACCACACTTCTGGTAGTGAGGGGCTCTCGAAGTAAAAGTATCTTGAAAACGAAGATTTCTGCTTAAGTACTTATATACAGATTGCACATTACATATATTTATTTTGTGGGAGAAGTAAATAGAACTGGCATTAACTTGTAGGTGCCAATTGCGATTGAAGTTACGTTAAATCAGTATAATTCTAAAAAAAACCCGCAAATATACTAGTAAAATCTAAGAATTATCTATTGATAATTCTTGTATATTGGTAATTCTTAGCGTTTACTAGTAATTCTTAGGAATTACCAACATGAGTCAGTGTATCAATTAATTTAAAGCGCCAAACTGAAATGGTTAAGCCCAAGAAACAATAATTTTTCAAATTCAACTTATTTATTATTAAATTTACCTAGAACCCACAACCGTCGCGTTAGTATTTAGTATATATAAACATATTAATATGTTTTGTTTTTAAATGCGCTTATGTGTGTCTTAACACTAGGTTCCCATCTGACTAGCATACTCTGTGCGGAATACACCGAGAAGCTAGAAAAGTCTATGTTTACGGAGAGACTATTCATTAAGTTTGATTTTGTCTCCAGCAAATTGCAATACATTACAAAGTACAATATATGGCAAGTATAAATACGTTGTGTATGTGTGTTGCTCAAATAAGCAATATGAGCTTTTAATATGAGGTCGTGGCGCAGCGGCACGAAGTGTGACTGTAAAACCGACTGGTTGTGGGTTCGATTCCCACACGAGGAGATGAAATATTTATTTAAATTTATATTTTCATTTCTTCGCTCTGGTGTCGAGGTTAAGTGCGGCTTTGAGTTCTGCCACTCAACACGCAATGCCTCCTCCGTCTGCCTACCCTGCTGTGTGCGGGATACAGCGTGAAACTGATTAATTTGTTTTATTTTAGCTTTTAATATTTGCAACATCGGTCATGCCAAGACTGATTGCACTCATTGAGTGATTTCATTATCAATATCAAATCAATCACGTCGAACACGTACTTATACCAACGATGCTATTCGTCATTAAGGTCCGACAAACATTTTTAAAGTGTTATTGGAAATAACACTAGAAAATAAAAAAAATGTTATCTTTATTTTTTTACTACTAAATGAACTTAAAAATATAAATGCATATGCCCATTTAAAAATAAAAATTCTTAACGTAGGTACTTTATATTAATATACTACAACAAAATCATAATATTGTGTGTATTTTGGAAACTTTAACTAAAAGTAAAAGTCTATCACCTATTCACTGCCACTAAGCAATTGTTTGGAGATCTAAAGTGAAACGTTCCCAAAAGCGTCCTTTACTTGAGTGTAGCTACTTTCAAATTACGCGACAGCGCGATGGTCATAAATAATGGCGTTCGTTAAGTGGAACAACGGCTTTCTGAGGAAGTGTAAAATAAGATGTTGATACACAAAAATTATACTGTTGTGATACTAAAGCGTGACAGGTTTAGTTTGGTTTTGTTTTTAGTTTCACGCTGTATATATAGCACACGTAGCAAGTTTGGTTGAGGGAACTTGGGAATCTAGTGTTAACACTCCGTTTCCATTAGGACATTTCCGTTCCACATTTTTCGCCGAATTCTGGAGGCATTGGAACTCAACGCCGCACTTTGTCTCGTTAGATGGGCGAAAAAATAATAGTATTAAAAAAATATTTTCTGTTGCGTTTAGAGTCGCTGAGTGTGCCACGACTGGCCTCAGGCTTAGTTTGATATATCATAATGAATAATAACTTTATTTCTCACAAAATTAAATTTTATAAAAAGTTAAGTTTTTCTTCAGGTACGTATAATACAGTTTACAATTATGTGAGACCGACGATTCGACCGACGATTTCTTGGATATAGACTCGGGTGAAACGCACTTACTTTTAAAATGGTTCTTTGAGCTCTCTCTACTATAATTTGGGACTTGTATGATCCTCCCCTTGAAGTGATACAATAAGGTATAACGGATTGACAAATTTCGAAATATATCGTTTTAATTATATCACGGCCAGCAATTTGGCGCAAATTTTTCAAAACCACAATAGTATAGATAGTTTGCGTAATTTTATTGAAAGGTTACTTATATATGTTTCCAAAAGTTAAATTATTATCAATATCTACTCCCAAATATTTGACCACACCAGCTCGCTGAAGTGGGCTACAAGAACAGAGGGATTTAAGTGGGAAGTTACAAGTATGTGCTTATAGCCGAAGATTTGATGGAATCGGTGCTTTATAAAGGAGAAGATAAGTGGTAGTGTTTAGTGTAATGTTTAGTGTTACGAGATGATCGCAAAGCCACTTTTTAACATTGTTAATGTCCCCTTGACATGATCAAAGACTGCAGCCCATGTGTTGGCCTTGAAGATAAGTGCTGTATCATCAGAAAACGATATTACCATTGACCATAAAGAGCTGACACAAATTATTTATATAGATTATAAATAGGGTTGGTCCAAGTATACTGCCTTGTGGAACTCCGTATGTGATGGAAAGGGGCTGACTTATCCACTCACCTGTTTTAATCCTCTGTAAACATTCACTTAAATAAAATTTAAAAAGCTCCAATGCTAGTCCTCTGATTCCCAAGCATTCTAATTTTGATGATAATGTTGAAATAGAGACAGTGTCAAGAGCTTTTGTTAAGTCTAGAAAGACTGTGATATATGGTCAGTTACATATATACTAGAAATTTATATGTAATAGAGACTACAAATTATTTTACTTTGAAATTTTGTCACTTATACAAACAGTATAGAAAGCTGGATACATAATTTTGGTTTCAATGATAGTAAATTAAAAAAAAATATTAAGTAACAAATTCAGTTTTTTTTTTCAATGTCATCAATCTTATTATAACCAAACTTAATCTTTCTATTGCAGGTAATTTGCTATTTCTTTGTGCGATGTCAATGTGAGAAAATAATTCTAGATAATATTATAAAGGTATGTACGTCAACTTTTTATTTTGTTTCTAATACTACTAAAAAAGAAGAACTACTACTAACAGTAAATTTATAAAAAATGCATTATTTTAATATTTAATTTCTACTGGCGTTAATTCTTTGCATATAGTTGAATTTTCTATAATATTATAAAAATATTACATACGGCTCTCAACTTTGACGTTGATTAATTACTCTAACAAACTATTTAGGGTCATCTCCGTCGAGTGCAGCGATGTGAAAGCATTCCGTTAAACCGCACGAGAGGCACAGATACCCTACAGTTTGTGTGGATATATAAAATATTATAGCAGAACCGAGACAAAAAAGTAAAATGTTGAAAACATACTTTTTTTAGCGTCACGGTGTATCCCGCAAACATCGGGATGGGCAGGGAGAACCTAGTGTTATAACACTCCGTTCCCCATTTTCCGCCGAATTCGTGGAATTTGGGCCCCCGCACCACAGCTGACCTCTTGTACAATTAAGTTACTTAAAATACAGTGCTACCATTATACACCATTGTTGCTATAGCATGTCAATAGAGCTTATTGCTATCGATAAATATAACATTGCACAACGAATTAGTTGATAACTATAAAATCTTGAATTCTTTACCATTTTTACTTACTTAAAAATGAGCTTCACGCTGTATCCCGCACACAGCAGGGTAGGCAGAGGGAACCTATTGCTAAGACACTCCGTTCCTCACTTTCTGCCGGATTCTGGAGACATTGCGTGTTGAGTGGCAGAACTCAACGCCGCGCTTTGGCTCGACACCAGAGCGAAGAAATAGAAATATAAATTTAAGTAAATATTCATCTCATCGTGTGGGGATCGAACCCACAACCAGTCGGTTTTTGTCAAAGGAGTCAATATATATAATAACATTTTGAAATATATGATTGACTTCCATGCCAACTTCGGCCGAAAAACACCTATTACAGAAATACAAAAAAACTAACTGGTTTTATACGAGTATAATATTTAAATAATTTGGAATATAAAGTAACTTACCGATAAATATTGGTTGTTTCTAAAAAACCCTCTTGCAAATCAACAACCCTCTAACCGGTGGATCTCTTGTATTTTTAATACAAATTGAGAGGAAATGTTATTTTATTTGCAATCGCACTTAAGCCTCTCCACAATTTAGTAATTATGTTTATTAATTATTCGTAGCTGTATAATCTGTTTATTTTGAGCTTTGTGAAGGCTTCCGTAAGCCGTCGACGGTGATCCCCTAATCTTTCTTGCGCTGAATCTATACTGTTCTTACTTAGTATTGGAACATTTTGTAAACAAAATTTACAAGACAATCAATTTTTTATAAACTCTATATACTATACTATATTCTCGTTTTGAACATTATCTCTGTTAAAGGTCTTGGTGGTTCTTGCTAATAATATTATTGGTTATATTGTAGTTATTTAAAACAAAGGTGTACATACATATATTTTCCGTATATTTTTTTTCAGTGTATAGTTAAAGAAAATAAAGAAAAACTTTTGGTGACTGGGATGGTATTAGGACCTTGAATAAGTCTCGCTGTTTTTTTTGTTTAAAAAAAATTAATTTAAAATATTTATAATGCTTGTAATGACATTACTCAACAACAAAGAAACAAGTGGTAATCGGAGGGGGCTGTGTCCGGTGAATACGGCGGGTGGGATAGAACTTCCCATTGAAGCGTTTCCAGGTAAGTTTTGACTGGTTTTGCCACATGTGGCCGAGTATTATCATGTAATAAAATCACTTTGTCGTGACTCTGCTCATATAGTGGCCGCTTTTCTTTCAGAGCGCGACTCAAACGCATCAAATGAAGTCGATAGCGAGCTCCCGTGATAGTTTCATTAGGTTTAAGCAGCTCATAATAAATTACGCCCTGCTGATCCCACCAAATGCAGAGAAGAAGCTTAGAACCATGGATATTTGGTTTTGGCGACGATGTTGATGCGTGACCCGGCATGCCCCACGATTTTTTTCGCTTTGGATTGTCGTAGTGAATCCACTTTTCATCCCCAGTGACGATACGGTGCAGAAAACCTTTTCTCTTTTGCCGTTGAAGCAACAATTCACACATGAGAAAACGTCGTTCTACGTCTCTCGGCTTCAACTCATATGGCACCCAATGCCCTTGCTTTTGGATCATTCCTAACGCTTTTAAACGTTTTGAAACTGTTGACGCATCTACTTGTAACGTTTTCCCGAGCTCTACTAACGTCTGACATGGATCTTCTTCAAGCAATGCCTCCAATTCTGTCTTCAAATTTTGTCGGTGCTCCAGAACGCTCTTTGTCTTCAAGGTCAAAATCATTACTTTTGAAGCGCCTAAACCAGTCTCTGCACGTTGTATTCGACAAAGCATTGTCTCAACGAGAATTCTGTGTGCTTCTGCTGCAGATTTTTTCTGAATAAAGCAGTGCAATAAAATTCCCCGCAAAAGCACTTTATTTGGCATAAAAGTACACATTTTCACAAAGGGAAAATAAATATTTAGTTGACACTGTAGTAAACACTATTCTACTATAATTTGAGGTTACATATAGTACTACTTTGGTGATTCGTTACCGTACGAAATTCCATGCACATATGAGAATTTATTCAAGGTCCTAATATTAATATATAAATATCTATTATAAATTCTTTATATATTATAGTTATTGTATGAGTGCATTCCGTACAGATCTCTATAGAATCTGGAAATAAAGAAATAAGTTGTAGCAAGCGTGTAAGAATTCGATGTAGCTTGATTATGATGTATGACTTTATTGGTTAAAGCACTTGGATAGTTTTCGGTTTAGTTGGAGTCACTCTACGTTCTAATTTATAATATATTTTTCTGAAAATTAGACATGTTTAATCAATGCTCAAAACTTTATACTGTAATTAAAATTACCTTATTTATATTAGTTCTAGAAAGAAATCGCTTTCACAATATAAAAATATAAAGCTACACTTTGTGGCTTTTTTATATTTTTATATGTACACATTCTAGTTTATATAAAAAAGTGATTGTTAATTATTATTACATATTTACTATTCATAGTTGTAAACCAGTAATGAAATCAAAAATCGGGAAAAAAATTGTAGTAGTAGTAGTAGTAGCTTAGATTTTTTTTTCTTCAGCTTCACGCTGTATTCCCTGCCTACCCTGCTGTGTGCTGACGCTGCAGGGTAGGGAACCTAGTGTTAGGACACTCCGTTCCCCACTTTCTGCCGAATTCTGGAGGCATTGCGTGCTGAGTGGCGGAACTCAACGCCGCGCTTTGCCTCGACACCAGAGCGATGAAATGGAAATATAAACTAAAATAAATATTCCATTTCCTCGAGTGGGGATCGAACCTACAACCAGTCGCCAGGACCGGCCTCAGTAGCTTAGTTTAAAAAAAATAAAAAAAAACTGTATAAAATCGATTTAAAAAAATAGATTAATTTCAATTTACCTTGATCAAGTTAACAAGGATCATGTAATCAATCTCCACTATTTTCGATTTTAACAATTTATTATTTCACTTTTATATAAAACTTATATTTTACTCTTAAGAGATCCTCGAAAAGGAGTTCGAGAACAGCTTTTCCGTAACTATCCGAATTCGATGGCGACAGCGTAAACAAACCTGTTCTGCAAATGTTACCTTTTAACTTAATTCCGTTCCATTAAGAGCTTCGAGAGATTCTTAAATACTCTCATTAGTACGTTTCAATACAAGTGTCTATAAATAACAATATTTTTGTTAAATATTTAAAAAGAAAGCAAGTTGTTCTATTGTGTTTTGTTTTAAAGCTACATACATTTTCATTTTGGAATAAATAACAGATAAAAAATTATATTACCTTCAATGAAACGGGTCCAGCGCGAGTTGTGCTCGCTTATTGAGGGTTCGGTTACGATTTCAGGATTGTAGATCAACGGAAGTACAACTTATAAAAGTTGATGAAGAATGCGAGGCATTGCGCGTCCAGTGGCGGAACTCAACGCCGTGCTTTGCATCGACACCAGAAGAAAAATTCAAATATAAATTTAAATAAATATTTCATTTCCTTTCCGAGTGGGGATCGAATCCACAACTAGTGGCGCTTACATTCACATGCTTGTGCCCCTGCGCCTCTGATGCTGTAGTATACTCTGGTTTACACACGTAATTAAATTTAATTTCATACTAACGAAAATTAGTCCGACCGAAATGGTCAAAATACATGTGTTTAATTTTAAAGCAGGTGTACGTAAACGGTGGAACTTTGGTCGACGTTGTAATGAACAAGCCATTACGCTTATAATCTGCTATAATAAATATTAGAATACAATTCCTATCAAATATTTGCATTTCTATATATCGAAGATTTACAAAATACCTTCACGCATCCAATGTAATGTAGTATTAAGACATTAAGACACTCAGTTCCTCTCGCACCGCATAACTTTCGAGACATTGCGTGTTGTGTTGTTGATATTGAATGACAGAATTAGACGCCGCGACGCGCTTAGTAACAAGCATGTACAAGGTGGAGTCGTAGAAGTTTGTAGTAATTAATAGAGTGGTTTACAAATTAGAACGTAGAAAATTGGTTTCTTACTATATGTTTTGATTGCGTGAGTCGTTGTGTGCTGGCTGACAAAGCAACGTCGCTATTTAATCCCATACAAGAAAATGATTAGTATATTCTATATTAATAATTATCTTGTTCTGTATTAATAATTCTTTTGTAAGTATTCTTTTATAAGTTAAAACCTTTATCTATTAGTAAAGAATTTTACCCTGTATCCTAATATATAATCAGCTTCATGCTGTATCCCGCACACAGCAGAGTAGGCAGATGGAACTTAGTGATAAGAGAATTTTTCGAGGCATTGAGTTCCGCCACTCAACACATTGAGTGGCGGAATTCAACGCCGGGCTTTTGCCTTTATGCTAGAACGAAGAAATGAAAGTATTAAGAAATAATAATACATTCCCTGAAGTGGAGTTCGAGCCCACAACCGTCGCATTTCAGTCACACCCTTGTGCCCCTGGGCCACGAAGCCATCAACTATTAGTTTTTATTATTAGTTTCCGGCTATTTTTATTGTTTGGTTGAAACCTAAATCGTGATTTTTTTACATTTAAAATATTATATAATTGTTTCTTTGCCCTTATTAAGACTTAATTTTATACTGCCAAACTAACAAGAATTTTAAAAGCTAAAAAAAAGCTCCAGATGATCTGTATTCACAATCATCAATAAACAACTAAAACTCAATTTAAATTTAACCTCCAAAAAAAATTCGAGATTTTATTACAATATTGTTAGCGAACTTTTATAAAAGAGGTTAGATGTAGATGGAAAAGATGATAAAAGCAGTGGAATAGTGTCAATCGGGGGTAGTTGCTTGTAGGCAACGACCCTTATTGGAAGGAAACTATACTCGATTCACGAAGGCATGACATAAAAGGTAAACATGTCAAAAAACACTATAAATAGCCATAAAATTTATTATAGTATTATCTTATAATTGAAATAGAATACCAGTAAAGCGGGGAGAATTATTTTTTACAAAATTCTTATTATTTTCGAATTTTTTTTTTAATTATTTTATTATTATCGAAATATAATTTAAATATTTATATTTTCAAATTTTATAAAATTGCACTCTGTATATATAGTAAATAAAAAGAAGTTAAGTTAAAATAAACGAAAACGAAAAGTAGTAAGTAAAACAACAATAATAAAAATAAAGATTGTTTTCATATTTAAAGCCGAGAATATTTTAACTTAAAATTTAAAAATGTTGGTATGCACTCCGTTTTTTTTATTTTCAATAATATTTTTTAAATATGTCATGTACATGTAAAAACACCTAAAAGTCAACTTCTTCTCAAACTTCAGACACATTTTAGTACTATAAAAATAAATTATATCTCGTAATTAATATTTATATTAGAACATTATTGTTCTAATAAAAAATACAACAGTAGAAGCTTGGTAAAGCTGTAGTCACCATGTGATAAAAGAAGAGCAAAAGATGAAAAATAAAATTAATTTAATAGATAATGTGGTTGACCGTTTCGTCATTAATGTTGGTGACAGTTCCTCAGAATCCTCCGAATTCTGATAAATAATTGAATAATAGATATATTAAGATTTATTATCCTAATAGTTAAGTAACTTTTAGTAAAACTTGTACATTTTCATTTTATTTTTTGCTATTCTTATTTTATACAAAGATATTTTATATATAACATTCAAGCACAACAAGCAATAATGCTATATATAGAAAATTCCACGTTAAATAAATTAAATATAAATAAAAAAATACAATAAAGTTTGAGAAACAGAATTTTTTTATTTACATTATTTGTCATGCCATAATGAATCGAGTATAGTGTGAAGTATTGTTGTTAGGTAATATATATCACTTATTGCAATTACATAGTATCTCTTTCCAAATAGTTTAGAAACATATAAACGATATGTGGTTTTATCGTGTTTTTTTAAAAAAACATTAACCGCTTCCGATTTCTTACAATATAATATATTCTTCATTGAAGAATTATAAATAAGTATATTTTTTACCCTTAAAAAAGGTTGCTTGCTTTTCTATACTTGCCTTGCTTTCTCTATACTTTAATGCACTGGTTTCCAACCAGTGGTCCGCGGACCACAAGTGGTCCGCAGGAGCCTAAATATGGTCCGCGAACGATTTTAATTTTATGACTGGGGATGGTGAGGCGAAGTTTTTGTTTGATTATCACAGGTAATTATTATTATACCTACATTCATAGTAGTCTCTGCTACCAAGAATTATTATATATAAAAATGGTCCTTGGTCAAGAAAAGTTTGGGAACCCCTGCTTTAATGCAAGGCTACAATTTATCATCTTCGCGTATATTTCACTTTCATAGTGCTGCTATCTGCTCGCCATTTGCATCTTCAATGAAACTTTTCATATGTATTGATTGTGAACCGAATATAGATGTGGGAGTGTACTGTGACGTCATCATATATTTATATTGTATTCATTTGTTTTTCTGGATATAATACAAACAACGTAAATACTAACTTTATATAATTTTGATAAAGTGTAAACAAATCGTGATATATGTGGCTACAGATAGGTTTTTTTAGGACACTGCATCCATTAGGACATTCCCGTTCCCTTACTTTTCGCGGAGTTCTGGAGGCGTTGCGAAATCCACTTTTGCTTACCACCAAAGCGAATAAACGAAAATTTTAAATACATCATTTACTGGAGTGGGAATCGAAACTCACAACCAGTCCCGTTTACACACGCCTTGTACCCCTGCGTCACGCCGGGCCTCGGTTAGGTCTTAGGTTAAAATTTCCTATTATTTTTTATTAGAACACTTAGAAAGCAGCAAGAAGCTCGGACATAGGCTAACTTAATGCGGATTTTTTTTAATGTAGAGTCTTATATTGAAATAAAAATAACGTTTCGTAGTATTTTAATGTTTCTACTAATAAAATTGATATCGATACTTTAGTAATTCTATACATTTCCGTCACCGAGCCCTTAAGATAGCTTAGCTTATCTTACTTTAACCCAATTATTTTACGAACAGTAAAACTTCTGCTAAACTAAGCTAAAGCCTGAGCCAAGCTGATTATGCTAATGCCGTAAAGGAAACCGAGACCGCCTTGTTCGGCTAAATTTTGTGAATAAAATTATTATATTTAATTTTTGACTTCAGTACTTATTTATCATATAGTGATTTTTTGTTTTCTTTATGATGTGTAAACAGCACCCATTAAGACACTTCCGTTCTTCTATTTTTCGCCGAATTCTGGAGGCGTTGCGTGTTGAATATCGGAATTCAACGCTGCTTTTGCCTACTACCAGATCGAAGAAATGAAAATATTAAATGTTTCATTTACTCGAATGGGAATCGAACCACAACCTGTTCCGTTTACGCACGCTTTGTGCACCTGCGCCACATCAGGCCTAGGTTAGGCCTTAGGTCACAATATCCTGTTAGTTTTGATTGAATACCTAGAAAATAGAGTAAGAAGATCGGACATACTTAAAGCGGATTTCTTATGCGGATTTCAAAATAAATATAACATTTCGTTTTATTTTTAAACAAGTTCTTACAGAAACTGAAAGACTTCAGAGCGATTAAATGCTTTTTGTTCGACGAATTTAGTGAATAAAATTTTTATATTAAATTTTCTATTTAGGTACTTTTAAATCATTTATGATGTTTTAAAAGACTTTACAAAATACTACTTAAGTATAGTTTGTTTTTTTTAATTATGTATTATATGCAAATAAATTGTTAAAAACGTAACCAACCCTTTGTACAAATAACTTAACATATAAGTGTAGATTCAATTCAGTAAGATAAAAAAAAATTGTTTTGACGTATTGAGTAAGGACAGGTTGATATAGATATTTCTATTTACATATTTTTTATATTAAAAAAAAACTGATTCCGACGTGGCGCAGTAACACAAGTGATTACAGACGCGACGGTTGTGGGTTCGATTCCCACTTGGGAAATGAAATATTTATTATTTTCCTTTCTTGCTCTTGTGTCGACGCAAAACGCGATATTGAATTCCGCCACTCAACACGTCATGCTTCGAGTGGCGTAAAGTGGTGAACGAAGTGTTTTAACACTAGGTTCCCTCTGCCGCTGCTGAAGCAAAAACTAATTACATGAGCTTTTTTAATGTGTTTAGCTTAAAAAATACCGCCATATGTTTTGTAAAGGTATTTACATCTTTTGAAAGCTTTCCACGTAACTTTTAATTAGCTTTCCACTTTAATATTCCATTGGAACATCTTACATTGAGAAGATTATGTATGTAGAAGTTCTATTTACATTCATTAGTTTTAATTATTTTCTTGTTCGCCTTAATAAGCGTGAAATTTTCCAATTAAAATTACAATTTTTTCCAGTCGTTACGCAGTGGTTTTGTTTTGGATTTGAGCTTTAGAATATTGCAAGGTCGACTTACTTTAGTATGAAATATAAATATTTAGACTGTTGGCATTTGTTTTGGCTATCGAGTTACGATACAGTCTTTTGTTCAGTAGTTTGAAGTGAACGTAAGAAACAAAAGTATTAATTTTACTCACAAACAATTTATTATGGTCGTCAGACAGATCACTTGTGAGATCAAACAACCTCTTTAAGGGAATTATTATATCTTCTTTTTTCCACTTTAAGATAGAAAAAGGGCGGCGTTGAGTTCCGGCATTCTACTCGCTGCGTCTTGAAAATTGGGCGAAAAGTGGGGAACAGAGTGTCTTTAAACTAGGTTCTCTCTCTTTATCCTGCTATGCGGGAAAAAGAACAAGACAAAGAATATTTTCTTAAAATGATTTGTCGTTAAGACTTCTCTTGATTAAAAAATATACTAAGAAATTGATGAGAGCTGAATAGGATTTTTTATTTTTATAAAAGTTGAGGCCAGTCATGACGTAGAGGCATAAGCGTGTGATTGTAAACGCGTTGTCGGGTTGTGGGTTCAATTCCCACTCGAGGACATGAAACATTTAATAATATCATGTCTTTGCTCTGGTGTCAAGGCTATGCGCGTCATTGAATTTTACCACTCAACACGCAATGCCTTCAGAATTCGGCGTAAAATGGGGAACGGAGTGTCTTCACACTAGGTTCCCTCTGCCTACTCTGTTAAATGCGGAATACAGCGTGATGCTGAAAAAAATATTTTAATTAATAACTATTATGCAATGGCTTCTTAAATCTGAATTTATTTAAACAGCCCTCATCCCCCTTCAACGTCTACTTTTTTAATTTCGTTCCGCCGTTCACTCGCTGTTTGCCGCTCTTAGTAAGTTGATAGCTTTCAGGGGCTTGTGGAGGTATGTTAACCCAACTTTTCAATCTATGCCAATTGTAGACTTTTTAATTATTTATTTCTCGTTTTACTTAGGTTTTTGAGAGGACCAGAAATTCATCTTCTCAGTCTAGCTTAGAATGTTAGATGCTGGAGATGCTTGGCTGGGTGTCTGTGTTGTAGCGCTTTAGAGAAATTTTAGATGATCTTACTGCAAATATGTTGTAAGTTTTATTTGAAAAAAAATATATCAAATAAATCAGATTCACGCTGTTTCTCGCACAGGTAGGCAGAGGAAACGAAGTGTTTTTTTATTTATTATATTATATTAATACCTATTATAAGAAAATATTATTTTTATCTTTACATTATTTTATAAAATTCAACTTATGCTTATTTATTCTAAGTTGATAAGCAAGTGTTTATATAATTTTGTGTTTAACAATTTTACATATACACTAATTTCACATTTATTTTAGGTAGACATTATTCAATTTATGTATCTAAATTTAGTGAGCAGCATTAATGTGCTTTAAGGCACATGGCCTGCGGCAGTCCGGACTCGACCATTATCCTTATACTCGTACGTCCTGAGCCAGAAAAGTTCAGGTACCTTGGATCCGTTATGCACGGGTCTGGAGGCATCGATCACGTTGGCCATGGCCGGATAAGCGCTGCGTAGGCCAAATAGCGGGAGGTCACTGGTGTGGTCTGCGACCGCGGAACACCGCCCAAGCTCAAGGGGGCTGATATACAAGAGCATCATCCGACCGGTTATTTTATATGGCAGCGAATGTTGGCCAGCACTATCTCGGCACATTCAGGAGCTTCACGTCACGGAAATAGTCCTTGGAGCTAGACCTCCTGGACGCTCAAGGAAGTGCTGGTTGGATGTCGTGATGCAGGACATAAGAGTCAATGGTCTAACCACCCAGGACGTTATAGATCGTGCAAAGTGGAGTAGATTAAGCAGGAAGGCAGATCCTGGCCACATACGCCGTGATTAATGCCACAGGGAGGAGATTAGTGTGCTTTAACAAACTTTAACTTATTATAAATAATTTTAAAACAAAGCAATGAAAAGAAAATGTATTATACTACAAAGCCTATTGAATACACAGTCAAAGCATTTATTAAAATACCAATTAATATCATGAAAGTCAAAGAACTTTTTCTGCGCCAAGTTTCTAAAAGCTCCTTTTAGTTCGTTCTTTTTAACCAGTAGTGTACTGGACCATGAGAATATCTTTCACCTAACAGCAACTTTAACAGCTTTGTTTAAAACGGAACTTCTCGTTGAATTTTCATTATAATCCGAATAATGAACAAAAGGTGAAATTTTTGACCTCTTTATTCATAGTTTCAGTACCTTTTTAATGAATAAGTAATATTTTTCTTTCAATGCATACTCTGGGTGTTACCAAATAAGCGGTTTGATATTCTGCTCGCTATATTCCACATTTTTATGATTATTCAAACTAGATTCTCAGATTTCCCTCACACACACATATATATATATATATATATATATATATATATATATATATATATATATATATATATATATATATATATGTGTGGAATACAGCTTGAAGATAAAGAAAATGTGTCAAAGAAAAATTTAAACTAGTTGTAAAAATTTAAATATACTCGTCAGCTATTTTACACTTCTTAATTTTATAACACTACTAACTCCTTGTAGCTTATGTTTTATTCCTATTAATAAGCAAATTTACTTTAAATTTTCATTTCGATCCGTTCAGTAGTTTTTGTAGTGTGAAAGTGGAACAAACTTCCATCCTCACAAACTTTCACATTTATAATATTAGTAGGACTATTATCAATTCGATAAATATTTTAATATAAGTAAAATACTTACTCATTTGTCAAAATTTATCAAATTTTTGGTTACCATTGTTCCGGAAATGCTTTTTGCAACCTTAGATATACGTAATGTGGGTCATTAGACCAAGACCATATTGTCATTCGGGTGAGTGATCTCACTAAAGACTCCTATCGCCTACCCTGCTGTGTGCGGGATACAGCGTAAAGCTGATATGATTTGATTAGCTGATAGATATTTTTAGTCAGTTTATGGAGGAGAGCTATTGGTTCCGTGCACGACTAATAATGACTAATGAAAGCGTCAGAGCCAATAGGCTCCGTCGTTTTCATTTTGTGAGGATTTTACTATGTACATTATTTAAAACCATTGTATTTAGAAAATACTTGTGAAAACGTTATTTTACTGGAAATTATATCAGTAATGTGTTGTCCATAAAAAGAAAATAAGTCATAAAATTAATTTTATTATAATATTATTAAAATACACAATATAAAAATGTTTATTATTAACCAATTACTTAAATACCAAAACGGAACGTGATTTTAGAAATAAAAGTCATTTAATTTTATTTATTATTGTTTTATTTGTAAGTAAAATTGAATAAATAAATATTTACAGATCTATAGATCTTTTTTAATAAATATTGGGGGTGTAAATTTACCAATATATAGCAGATATGTACAATGTTATCAATGCAATGAAATAAAATTCCCGAATTTCATCTTTGCATTATCCTTCCGATATGAATTCTTACACTGGCAATAATATGTTGCTTGTATGTCTTCTCTGGAAAATTCACTCTTATTTTGAAGGAAGGGGGGCAAAACAATCTTCACCTATTTTACACTTCGATCTATAACTGTTCTCATTTCTGGAAAACCTTTATCACCTGAAACAATATCTTTGCTGATGGTTTTAATTATAATTGAAAATTGTTGAATGTCACACCTGCAAGATAACCCAGTAAAATATTTTTTTTCTGTTAAAGTTGCCACATCTGTGTATGTATCTGTGTGTATTTTTTGAGGGGAATTACATAATTTGTTCTTAATTTCTTTGTCATTGTTTATATAAATAATTGATTTGTCATTTCATACTTGGCTATAAATATATCTATAATATTACATGTAAATGTATTTCTTGCATTGTAGAATTACTCATTTTTCTTGACTTAATAAAACGAAAGTCGAACATTTTGCTTTGACATTAACAGGTGACAAAGCTTTATTTTTTTCTATTTTTGGCCACCATGAGCGCTGCGAGCGATTATGACACTCCCACCACTCCCACTAGTACTTCGCACCCTGCCAATAGGCTTACATTATGTTAATTGTTTTGATATAATCTAACATATCTGCGGTCAAATTACCGTGGCTACTTTAAAAGTATCACGCGTCATATATAACTCTCAGTTATGTCCATTTGATCGCTAGAATAACGCTTAGTATATACTTTATATAGACTTTTGTTCGGCGGAAAGTAGGAAAGGGAAGTGTATTAACCCTTTGGACTCGTATGTAGCTGTATTGGCGGCACACCATGTCTTCATTACAGCGGGTTTGCCGGTCTGTCGTCCCCTAGATTTATTTCTAATAAATCTGAATTGCTTTATTAACCCTTCATTAAGAACACTTTTACGTCAAAATATAAGATTTGGGTTTCTTAGCAGCAACACATCCTCTAAAACCCACAAACAGAAATCGTTGTTTAGCAGTTGTACCGAGATGGATGTTTCTCGCGTGCTACTTACATTTGGGGTAATTTGCAGTGCTCTTAAGCGTAGATTCCGTTTGACAGAACTTTGATGAATTTATCCTCTTGATTAGTTGTGTGGTATTAGGACTGCCTGTTTTAGTATCTGTGTTTGTTATTTATAAGAAATTCTAAGCCTTACTGCAATTTAACGTTCACTGTATATGTTATTATATTGTATTCAATGCGACTAAATAAGACCCAAAAAATTAGATAAAATAACGCCGATTGCAACACGTCAAAGTACAAAGCCATGAAACACCTGCTTTGTCAAAATACAAAGTTGTGTTAAAAATGTTTAATGACAACCGACCGATCGACGATCCTTTTATTGTAAATGATAATAAAAAGCCATATAGATAAAATTTATTACAATGTTTTTTCATCAATTTATTACAATTTTTTTGTTCCATTTTGGCCAAAAACAGATAGATGAGCTTTCAACTTTTTAAGCAGTAGTTTTACAACCACTTTAGTATTTATTCACTATACACCATTTTTGCGACTTGAATTTTACTCAGTTCTATAACTAACAAGAATGGGTAAATTTTGGTAATTTTTTTTGTTATATTTTGTTATTTGTAATGTAACAATTGATTGTATTTAATTTGAATAAACATGTAGGCAATTTTTTTTTATTTTTTTTTAACTCTCCCATATTTTTGACATGGAGCAATGTTTGATTTTTTTCTATTATTATATAAAACAATAAAAAAATCAATTTTTATTACACTAAGTATATACATAAAAAAATCCGTGTAGTAATAACCAGTGTAATCACAACAGAACATACGAGTGTAAAGGGTTAATACTAGGTTCCCAGGTTCCCCCTGCCTACCCTGTTATGTTTGGGAAGCGTGACGCTAAAAACGATTATATTTTATGAATGGGTTATTCAAGAGACATTGCTTATCGAGTGGCGCAACTCAACGCTGTCAGGTTTTAGCTAGTAAAATCGGGTAGATGAAAATTATTTTAAATGATCGACCCACCACCACCACGACACAATTTAGATACTGTCCTGCAATGGTGTCATGTATATTCGCATACATAGTTATTTTTTTACATATCATGATGACTTTGCGAGGACATAAAAGGATTTGTTCGAAACAAAAGTAAATGAAACAAAAGTTAAAAACATTACCTTTGAATATTACACCATTGAGCGTTACATTTATTTTTGTGTGTATTTGGTTCCGATTCAATGCAGACATTTGATTGAAAACTGACGCACGTGATAAACACACGTTAAGCGGACGATGAGATAACCCCGATGTGGTATTTGAATTCTTTTTATGGCTTGTATATTTTTGTTTGCATACCAAAATTTTATTATAAAATCATAGACAATTGACTTTTAAAGATATTTTTTAGAAACCTAATTACTATACATATGCTATGCAAAATCCGTAGCGTTTGCCGCTTCGTTAAAATAAAAAAAAAATAAAACGCTATTTTTCTATATGTGGCCAATGCTTAAAGAAAAATATACAAAAAAAATTATATATTAGGACCTTAAATAAGTTGCTGCTGTTTTTTGAAAGATGGCGTTGCGGCACTCTGTGCATGGAATTTCGTACGGTAACGAATCACCAAAGTAGTACTATATGTAACCTCAAATTATAGTAGAATAGTGTTTACTACAGTGTCAACTACATATTTATTTTCCCTTTGTGAAAATGTGTACTTTTGTGCCAAATAAAGTGTTTTTGCGGGGAATTTTATTGCACTGCTTTATTCAGAAAAAATCTGCAGCAGAAGCACACAGAATTCTCGTTGAGACAATGCTTTGTCGAATACAACGTGCAGAGACTGGTTTAGGCGCTTCAAAAGTAATGATTTTGACCTTGAAGACAAAGAGCGTTCTGGAGCACCGACAAAATTTGAAGACAGAATTGGAGGCATTGCTTGAAGAAGATCCATGTCAGACGTTAGTAGAGCTCGGGAAAACGTTACAAGTAGATGCGTCAACAGTTTCAAAACGTTTAAAAGCGTTAGGAATGATCCAAAAGCAAGGGCATTGGGTGCCGTATGAGTTGAAGCCGAGAGACGTAGAACGACGTTTTCTCATGTGTGAATTGTTGCTTCAACGGCAAAAGAGAAAAGGTTTTCTGCACCGTATCGTCACTGGGGATGAAAAGTGGATTCACTACGACAATCCAAAGCGAAAAAAATCGTGGGGCATGCCGGGTCACGCATCAACATCGTCGCCAAAACCAAATATCCATGGTTCTAAGCTTCTTCTCTGCATTTGGTGGGATCAGCAGGGCGTAATTTATTATGAGCTGCTTAAACCTAATGAAACTATCACGGGAGCTCGCTATCGACTTCAGTTGATGCGTTTGAGTCGCGCTCTGAAAGAAAAGCGGCCACTATACGAGCAGAGACACGACAAAGTGATTTTATTACATGATAATGCTCGGCCACATGTGGCAAAACCAGTCAAAACTTACCTGGAAACACTTCAATGGGAAGTTCTACCCCACCCGCCGTATTCACCGGACATAGCCCCCTCCGATTACCACTTGTTTCGGTCGATGGCGCACGGTTTAAGCGAGCAGCGCTTCCATTCTTTTGAAGAAGCCGAAAAATGGCTTGATTCCTGGATTGCCTCGAAAGATGAGTCGTTTTTCCGACGGGGGATTCAATTGCTACCAGAGAGATGGGAGAAAGTGGTCTCTAATGATGGACAATACTTTGAGTAATGTCATTGGAAGCATTATATTTTAAATTATTTTTTTTAAACAAAAAAAAACAGCGATAACTTATTCAAGGACCTAATAATAT
The DNA here is from genome assembly GCA_013403705.1 of Heliconius hermathena. Classification (NCBI taxonomy): domain Eukaryota; kingdom Metazoa; phylum Arthropoda; class Insecta; order Lepidoptera; family Nymphalidae; genus Heliconius; species Heliconius hermathena. The sequence goes on along the minus strand of JAAIXJ010001270.1, from coordinate 1,947 downwards.
CATCAATATTTATTAATATCGACTCTTTCGCGGCTTCGCCCGTAAGTATAATACTTCGCAAATATTTATTTACTAATCTGAAATGATCAAAAAATATTATCATTATAAGACAATATTCATACTCGTACATTGAATTGCATTTGCTAAAATTTTAGTTAAGTTTTAGCCAATTCAATAAAATAATTATTTAGTAGCAAATTTAGTGAACCAATTACTTTATATTTATATAACTTTTTTATTTGTGAACCGAATTAAATAAAACAAATTTAAATGTTAAGGAAAGTTTACCAAAATACAACAGCGAAAACTGTAAAGCCTATGTTAAATCGGTAAAGTCGTTTCAAAGATTAGCGTGCAGAAATGCACAGTCAATTACATAAAAAATCAAATAAATCAGCTTTACGCTGTATCCCGCACACAACAGGGTAGGCAGAGGGAACCTAGTGTTAAAACACTCTGTTTGACAGAAAGTGGGGACTTTCTGTCAAATTCTGAAGGCATTGCGTGTTGAATGGCGCTACTCCAGCTTAGCCTCGACACCAGAGCGAAGAAATGGAAATATAAATTTAAGTAAATATTGCATCTCCTTGAGTGTGGATCGAACCTACAACCAGTCTGTTTTACTGTCACTTCGTGCCGCTATGCCACGACTGGCCTCAAAAAAACTAATATACGCCAAAAAGCAAAATCGATTATCTATCTCCATATTTGATAAGTATGATCAATCGTCGACAGGTCGGTAAGTAATAAGTAATAATAATATAATATAAACGTCACAAACAATCAAAATCAAATCGATTATTCACTCCCGAGTCGATTCTCAACAGGTATCGAGTTGCTCCGCTCGCTGTGCGACATCGGCTACCACCTGGAGGCGCCGCCCGTCCNAATTCTGAAGGCATTGCATGTTACTCAACGCCAAACCATGCCTCGTTTCCAGAGCGAAAATATCAAGAAAAATTAAATTTACTTTCCACGACTGGGAACCGTACCCGCACCCTATTGTGCGTACAATCGCACGCTTGTGTTACTGCACCACGCCTGGTCTTACAGAAACAACTTTAATTTAGAAAAAAAAAATAATTTTATAATAAATTCTATTTAAAGTGAAGCTCCTTCTTTCGATCGACAGCCACTCCATAAACGCGACTTTGGGTGCGTTTATGGAGTGACAACACTCCTTAATATGATGGATAACGATACCTTATTGTTATAACTTAGACGTACAACGCCTATATTGCTTTTCTAATAAAAAGTAAACAACGTCGTAGTGCAGGGGCACAAACGTGTGGTTGTAAACGCGACAGGTGGATTCGATTCCCACTTGAGGCAATGGAATTTTTAATATTTTCAATTTATGGCTCTGGTATTAAATAAGAACTATTATTCAATACTTCGTGGCTTAACTTTAAACAAAAGTAAAATCTTAATTACATTTAAATAAAGCCTATAATCCAACAAACGTTGCGCATAGAGCAAATAATGAGTTACATATTAAAAATTCAACACCGCAGTCAAAGAAAACGAGAACGTTTTGGGAGTTTCGGAGGTTTAAAAATGAAATAAATTTTGTCTACTGTAATTTGTAGTTTGTTAAGAGACAATGCAGTTTTGGAATAATACTGTCGTGATTTGTAAAGTCGTTATCTACATAATACTCGCGGAGCTGTACGTTGCGGTTGTCATATAATTTAGATCTCTTTATCAAGAAAGAAATTACTGCTACTAAAGTGAATGTATTTTATTAACATGCCACCCAAACTCTTGTTTTTTTAATAACCTAATTTGTTATTTTTTGTGTTTCCTTTATTCCGCTTTACCTATATGTGTGTCGATATGATATATTAAACATTAACGAATTCTACTATTGAAAAATTTTGACCTGAACTGATTTGAATGACTAAAATTTACATGCGACTAACGAACGTTTTGTTAAAAATTCATAAA
>JAAIXJ010000902.1:0-37969 GCA_013403705.1 Heliconius hermathena | reverse complement strand
ATAATAATAAAATTAATTTTATAAGCAAGTAATAAAATGCAATAGAAATTCGAATAATTAATAACAGTTTGCGTCGCCGAAAGAAACAGTAGGTTAGCCATTTGCAAATTATAATGTTACCCCATATCAAAAGATAATCCTACTATTGCGCTTAAAATACCGGTTACATAAATTGTTTCTGATTTCAATTGAAAAAGTTTATATAACTAAATTACATTGCAAATTTTTATTTTCATTTTTTAATTATAATTTAAGATTAACACAAAAACATCATGTAAATCATTCAAGAAAATACTTTTCAAAAACTACTGATTAGTAGTTTTACTTTAATATTGCAGCACTAAGTATCATAATTAATTTTTCGGGACTTATTTACAACCCCCGTAGGTATGTCGCACATGCCCCTTTGGGTATATGTGTTCTGTGCCCCTTAGGAAGTCGACCGGGCCTGTTTTAAGATACCTCATTACTAACCTTTTTTACGTACATATATATTGTTTGGCATAACTCGAAACGCCATAAACTAACAACTAAAGTGAACTGAAGATACTCCATTTTATAATTAGAAATTACAAAAAATACTTTTACGATGGACTCCGGCATAGTAAGTATCGTATTCATAGTTTTGTTTATGAAGTTTAAATACAAATGTTTTTTGCGAGTAAAGTAGTTTTCTGTGAATATATATACCTATATAATTTGTTGAATTCATAATAATATTAATTAATATCGTTTAGTTTGGTAGGTGTCATATTGTTTATTGTTTAATAATTTAAGACTTGTGCTAGATTATTATTTCAACTAATTTTGATGAATGCTTTACTGAATAATGAACTAATAAATACTTTCCTTTATTCAGTGAAATAGAAAACAATGATGGTGACCACTGCAAGAAATTTAGCCATCACTAAATGTAGCTTATAAGAAATGTATGGAAAATAAGGCTGATAAAATTACAAAACATAGAGGCCAAATTAAGAAATAAAAAATATTAATAAAAGAGACAAAAAAAAATTGGTTACATTTTCTTTAATAATAAAAAAATTACAATACATATTGTTTTCCTTATACACACCTCCAAAAAAAGTAAAAATATAATTTACTAACAATCTTTTCAATGATTTTGCGTTTAATAAATATAAAATACCATACCAAATTAATAATTATTAATCTTATAAGGAAATGATATATGAAAGATGTCCTTTCTGTGATATATCCTACTGAAGCGCTGTCCCTATTATGTACTATGTCATGAAGGTACATCTACTCCTTCTGGTACTTCCATAAAATTAAAATCTCTGCAAGTGGAGTGCCATAATAGAAACTTATCTTTAAATGCTCTGAAAATATAAAATTTATATATTAAAAAATATATATAAAAAAATATATATTAGGTATATAATTAGTGAATACAAATAAATGAATAAATCAGCTTCATGCTGTATCACACATACAGCAGGGTAGGCAGAGGGTATCTAGTGTTAAGACACTTCTTTGCGAGACTCAATGCCTTGACACCAGAGCGAAGAAAATGGAAATATAAATTTAAGTAAATATTTCATCTGTTCGAGTGGGGATCGAAACCACAACCAATAAGTTTTAGAGTCACACTTTGTGCCACTGCACCACGACTGGCCTCTAGTGATACAAATATGTTTAATACTAGTTACACATAATACTAATAAATAGAAATTGGTTTTTTTTATTTATTCAAAATCTCATAACTTCCACTTTAACATATGGTCTGTATCCTTTTTTTCCATACTATTTTTTTTATATTTTAATTTTTTTTCTCTAAACCTAAGGTTAAATAATATCTAAATAAGATTAATTTTATAAATCTTATACTAATAATAAGTTATCATGATACTTTTCTATTATATTCCTGGTTTAATATGCGCTTGCTTGCAGTTTAGCTTCACTACTTGGATAAAAAACTTGTGTTAATAAATATGATCTATTTGGATAAGCACTATCATCATGTAGCCTACATTGTTTACGTTTACGTTGTTTATGTTTTGCATCACATTTTGCAAAATCAGTAATTGAATAATTTTATATACCTGCAATAAAATATAAAATAATATTTTAGAAAAGTATAAAATAGTAATTCAGAAAATCAGCAAACTTTTAAGAAACTTTATATATAATATATTAATAATACTCACATGGTGATTGGATCAATTGCAGCAATAGCTCCAGGAACACCCAGCAATTCTATAGAACTTTTCTACACTCTATTGACATACTTTTATATGCTCACTGCATATATTTGCAATGGCTTATAGTAACTTTATAACACTATTATTATTGTTAAGGAAGCACAAGTTTATATAAAGAGTTTTTTATATTTGTGTGTTCCTTATTTATATTGTATTCAATATGAAGTACCTCGATTGGTTATTGGCAAGCAATACTTAAAAAATAGATTGATATATCAAACTATGATAGCAATTTATGGATTAGGATTGATTATTAACATCGGGCGTTAGTATTGTCGTACTTACTTTGTTGTACATGTTATGTAGGTGTAGAAAAGGAATGCAAAAATAAAATACATCTCCAATTTATCGCTTTTATTGAATCGCAAATTTATACAATAATATTTATATGCAAATTGAGATTATATATAAATAAATATATATGCTATATAGAGGCCACTCGTGGCGCAGCGGCACGAAGTGTGACTGTAAAACCGACTGGTTGTGCGTTCGATCCCCACTCGAAGAGATGAAATATTTACTTAAATATATATTTCCCTTTCTTCGCTCTGGTATCGAGGCAAAGCGCATTACGTTTTGCCACTCAACACGCATTGCCTCCAGAATTCAGCAGAAAGTGGGGAACGGGGTGTCTTAACATAAGGTTCCCTCTGCCTACCCTGCAGTGTGCGGGATACAGCATGAAGCTGATTTGATTTGATTTTGAGATTGTATATTTTGTTATTTTTGACCATCATTTAAAATCACAGTATGTAAAACAACTATTTTTTAATTTATTATTTTACAAATATTATATTTTTAGGCATATTTATAAATTATCATCTATTGATATTTGAAATTGTAAATACTTAAGTAATAAAAGCAAATTATAATTTATTAAAACATAATGGGTACACTGTGTGTGTGGGTGAGGATCACCAGAAATATTTTAAAGTTCCTTAGTCTAAGTATCAAATATAATAAATAACTCCAAAAAACATGAGTACATAAAAAGGGTCCTAAAGTATTGTCATATTATGATCCAAAATAAATTAACAAACATTATAATGATTTAACTCTTCAGTACAAAAATTTATTAGAAAAAGAAAAAGCTAAATAAAAGGAGCATTTTGTCTCAAAACCCAATTAAATGCAATATAGATTTATAGCAGTGATTCTCAACCACTGTGCCGCGGCACTTTTGTGTGCCGCCAAATTTTGCAAATATATAATAAATTTAATATAATTAAATTATATCATTTAAAAAAATATATTTTTAACATGAATATATATTTAAATTCATAAAAAATAAATTCGTATATTTAAAATTTTTGTCATAAACTATTTATGCAGTGTGTTGTAGTAAATAATTTCTCTTTGTGTGCCGCCAAAATTTCTTTGTGTGCTGCCAAATTTTGAAATCGTTAAATATGTGCCGCAACAAAAAAAAGGTTGCGAATCACTGATTAATAGGTTAAAAGAAATAGAAAATCGATATTTATATAATGTCATCAGTTATTTGTTGATTTTTTTACATAAACATTATATTTTAATATTAGTTTGCCTGGAACAAAATCTGCCACAACCATGGTTGTTTAGAATTTATAAGTTAAGTAATAAATGAAGATCAATAGGTGTAGATAATTAAAAGAGAGAAATCAGATAAGTGTTTTATCACTGTTAATATTAATATCAGGTTATCAAAGTAATAAAATAACATAATATAAAATAATATTATTATTGATTACAACAATGATAAATCACTTATGTTAACCACTTTTCTAGACGCGCACAACTTCACACAGCACAAGGAACGATTCCAAACTCAGTTTTAACAGGTAATAGTAATATTAATTATCCGGATGAAACTTAAGCTATGAAAACGCATAAACTATTACAAAAATACTGTAAATGAATACCGAATGTTTTAAAACTATAATTTTATTTTTAAATTTTAGACCATATAGTTAGACTCACAGAACACATATAGACTAGAGTACCACAGAGTCAGTCAGAGATAATTACCACGGACAATGAAGAACAGATTGCGATAAATATATTAAAAAAAATTAAGAGCTATATAATACATTATTTGTGCTAAATATATTTTTATGAGCTGTTATAAATATACAAAGTTAATAAATAAAATTAGTATTATTGTTCTTATTCAATTTGCAGTGACATATCTTGACGTAAAGTGAAATATTCAATTCTAAAGCGACCTCTGGATTTCTTAGTCGCAACTTATATAATGCTACAAAATAAAAAGTTGTATATAATGGTCCAAAGCCTCCATACTCCATGTACTTCTTAATTTAATAATATTATACGTCAAAAGTTTACAGTCTCGTTATACTAAGATTGTACTTGTAGAGCACAGAGAACATTCTAAAATACTATAATAGAGATCAATCTTCGGCATCAAAAGCGGTAACATGGATCAACGCCATCTATACGTCAGTTGTTGAACTATACATATCAGATATNATATATATATAGAGCTGTGTATATGCTACTATATATATATATATATACTATATATATAATATATAGTAGCATATCCTCATTCGTACTTAATTTGTTGTACATGTAGTTGTAGAAAATTAAAAAATAAAATACATTTCCATTTTATCGATTTTATTAAATCATACATTTATAAAATAATAGATTTTAGGGTTATTTAACATGATTCGTAGGCAAACTGAGATTTGATCGCTTATAATCTCAGTATTCAAAGATTTTTTCACATTTTATTTGGTGTAATATTCTCTTGAATACTGCTCAATTTTCGTTATTGATAAATTATAGGAGTTATTAAAAAAAAAACTTAATATTATTTAACAATATTCTTCGGTGATTTAGTAACGTCGCAACCTGTTTGCTTTTTATATTAAATTATAATTTATCGAACTTATTATTTTGTCATCATCAAATAACATATAAGAGTATATATTTCTTTAATCAGACTGTCATGTATCATGTGTCTTTTAAAATATTTGTTGAATTTCTTTGCATTCGTTTGGAATTTATCACTATTATTATCAATTTGCTGCCTCCCAACCAATATCCTATTAATATTTTTACTATAATTAATAATTATACATCAAACAACGAATTTATTATATATTAATTGTATAATCAACTAATTTATTTTTATGTAGAACACATTGAATAAAATGAAAATCAATTAATATAAATATTGCAATTTTAATTATTTCTTTTAGTTTATTTTTTTTTAACAATTTAATAAAATACATCTTGGATATTTGAAATAAATTTAATAAATTCTCTCCGGAGGGCATAGATGAAGAGGTTCATGACAGTATATGAGGTGAGAGGTATGTAGAGACCTTTGCGTTTGGCGCCCCGTTCTCTCTGACTACCCCGCTAGGAATACAGCGTGTAGCTAAGTAAGTAAAACAGAATGGGTAGGTGAATTAGTTAATATTTATTTGCACTTAATATTCATTAATAATCATGTGAGAAAGTATATGAAGTATACATACAGCAAGCGTAATGAAATTATTTGTATCTTAAGCTAGTCCAATGAGCCCAGCGTGAAAGCGGAAGACGCCACTGGCCGCAGGACGTGCCGGCGGCGCCGCGCGGGCGCCGCGGGCCGCACGAGGCAGCCCACGGCGAGTAGCACGCGCGCGGGCGCCGCGCAGTGCACGCGCCGCACGCTGGCGCTGCGCAGGCGCCGGTCCACGTGCACGTCCGCGAGGGCGGCGCGCTCGCGCACCTCCACACGCACCGCGCCCGCCACGCCGCGCGCGCCGCACAGCAGCGACTGCGACACGCATGTACCGTTACTTACGTACCCACCTTGACGTAACCTAACACCGCAAACCACATACAACCTGGTCAATGAGGCCCGAGCACTGGTTGCTCGGAATTGTGAAACTCGACTCTTCACTCGGCCGGTAGTCGGCGACAGCTTTACTTGAAACAATACGCAGAGCATTACGGACGGTCATCTTACTTAATGTGATCGATATATTGAAAACTTAGGTTTATTGTCTAAGTATTTAAGGTACCGCTTCTTTGATTTCCTGTTACTTGTACATCAACACATAACTCACCGCGACTCACCTTTTTCAACTACGGTCTTGAACGGTAAGTCATTTTGTAATTGTGACATTGATATAGCTGAGAACATAACGCAAAGCCACAACGTACACGTCGTCATATTCTGTCTTCTCCACACGTCGCTGCACTCTCCGCCGCACGCCGAGGGATTCTATCTGCTCTCGAGCCAATTAATACGATAAACGTCCGTCACTAGTAATGCCTATTAAAATTTGCTATATATATGAGGAGAGCGGATCTAAATCGTTAGATGCGGCTTAATTAGTTAAAATACAAGCAAATTTTTACATAAATATAATATAAAATACTAGCGACCAGCTCGCGGCTTCGCCCGCTTAAATTTGTGAATTATTTGTTTGTTTAAGTACAGGAAATTACGTTCCTGTTTTAATAAATTAATGTGTGCTTGCAGCGCTCTTAAAATTTCTAAAGTGAAAATTATTATAAACCATAGGTGGCATTTTCGATTTTCATTAAAATTATAAAAAAATTATTATTGGGAGCATTTAACGAAATAATAGAACCTGAAACAATGATATTTAAAAATTTTGTCTGTTTGTTGGTTTTCTGTTTGTCGATACTTATCTCAGAAACGACTTAACCGATTAAAGGAGCGAAGACGCGAGTGCGGTGCGGGGTTCGGTTTAATTGTTTTTATTTACTTTTTATTTTAACATTCGTTATGTATGAATGGTGTAATGATTAAATAACTGACTTTTATAACTATTTATTTATATCCTCATGGAGAAATGATAGCTTTTTTTGATAAATTTGATTTTGAACATTTATTTGTTTTAAGAGAAAAATTAAAATAACACATTATATAATATATTTATATAAATGAGAATATACTTTTTTGTTTAATAGCTTCCAATAGTTATTACAATGCATGCAAGAACATTTTAGAAAGTTGTTTAATTCTATTAGATTTATAAAAACTACCAACATTTTTATAGTTAATAAAATATTTCCTCATATTAAAAAATGTCTATGTTTTCTACCTTAAAAACATTAAAGGGTGAAAAAATATTAAATATATATAATTATATAGATTAGTATCGATACTGTACTGGTAATAATTAAAAAATACTACGGGATACCTTTGTATGCAACGTTTAAAGCTGTTCATTATGACAGAATATAAAACGGTATAACTATAGAGGAATTACGTACTCTTTTTTTTATTCTTTCACAATAATACATATATTCTTTAGATATCCCTCTGTACTACGATGGCGGCTCTGTTCTAGTTAGTTTGCACATTTTCCTTCGAAAATTTGTTATTGTAGCATAACTCTAACAGTTACACATGGCCCTATTCAATTTAAACAAATAAATAAAAAATCTAATCGATTATCTTCATAATTTTAATGACATCGATGCCCCTCTCCCGCAGAGTTACCCGATAGGGTGCGCGAGCCCATACATACCGCATTTTTTATTATTACGTGATTTTCTTTAGATTGATATTTTTAAATTCGTTACATCTTTTGAATGGAATGTCCGTTTTATTAATTTAAAAAGTATTTTACATGTATTGAAATTATCTTTAATAAAATATCATTTAATGGGATAAAGATTAATGCAGAGGTATGAATAATATGGTTTGATTATTGTCCGCACCTTATCAACTTATAAAATATAAAAAAGTTGTTATATTGGCATAACTATAGTAGTTGGACATATGGTATCCCGGACTTTTTTGTAGATATTGATGCCTTCTATAATATTGTTGAACATTGTTTTGTTCTGTCATCAATAGTTTTCGCAGCGCACGCGATTATAGAATTGTTAAGATATTTTTTTTCACATGTTGGGTTACATTAGTGCGTTCGTTCCAACTACTTATATTGATCTCACAAATCAATGAACATCACGAATCACCATTCTAATACAATCTTAATATAAACAAGCGTAACAAGTACCTTCGGAAAGATCACACACAAACGTCCCGGAGAGTTCAATAAGACTGTTGCAGCCGCAGTCTGGTAGGAATTCACGGTGTAGGGGCGGGGCCCGTACTCTTTCTTCCTTTTATTATAACTAGTTCGCAGTTATAGTGGAGAGGAAGATAGGACGCGCTCTTGCCTTTTCTTAGGAAGAGCTTCGAGTTATGACAAAACAATGTTGTCGAGTTTCCAGGTATCTAAATAACCTTCTGATGGCAAATATCTTATTAGTGCGATACCTTCTGATAGCATAATATGAAATTCTTAACACTGAACCTTTGAATATCTAAAAAATTTTGGGTTCTTCACTATCACAACTATAAACGGTTCTAACCACTATCTATATAACGAGCCAAGGAATTATTTATTAAATCATATTTCTAATTGTGTTTGAAATATCAGTTACAATGTGTTGTAATAACTATTGGTATCTATTAAAAAAAATAACTATAAATATTAAATACTAGTCGCCTACTCGCGGCTTCGCCCACATACCACCGAAAATTCTTTCATTTTGCTGCATTTGCCATAAGACAATCTTTAAGATTTGCAATAAAATAATTTATACATTCAATAATTTTGAGAAAATGCAAGCATTACATGGCTGCTTGCGAGGACGATATCAGCGGCTAGGGCGCCCCCTGCAGGACTCGTGTCTATGCTTGTGGCCGTAAATGGAGCGTTGAATTATTTTAAATTTACATTTTCTCAAAAAGTATACGTTCAAATACATGCTATAAAGTAGTACATACATGCTATAAAAGCCAAAGCTTATCTTCATAAAATTCCCTTGATGATGAAATAACTTTCGCTCGTAAATTTCAATATCTTTATAAAATAAAAAAACGTTGAAGTATCACCTTGTAATTTTCAATTATTTTTTGCTACAAAATTAGCCTTATCAGCTTCACGCTGTATCCCGCACACAGCAGGATATGCAGAGGGAACCTAGTGTTAGACACTCCATTCCTCACTTACTGCCGAATTCTGGAGACATTGCGTGTTGAGTGGCAGAACTCAACGCCGCGCTTAGCCTCGACAACAGAGCGAAGAAATGGAAATATAAATTTAAGTAAATATTTCATCTCCTCGAGTGGGGATCAAACCCACAACCAGTCGATTTTACAGTCACACTTCGTGATTCACCTCATTGTAGCTTATTTATAAAAGACTAGCGGTCCACTCACGGCTTCGCCCGCATCCCAACTAAGACTTACACAGTCATGTAATATTCACTCCTGAAGAATGTAGCTTTCATACAAAAAAGTAAATCTGACCAGTAGATCCAGAGATCTTAGTGTTAAACAAACAAACAAAGTCTTCCGCTTTATTATATTAGTATCGTATATATTATACTACTATAGAGAAATTACACATTCTTTTTTTTCCTTCACAATAATACATAATATATTTTTTAGAGAGCACTCTGTACTACGATGGCGGCTCTGTTCTATTTAGTTTGCACATTTTTTTATAAAAATTAGTTATGGTGTCATAACTCCAACAGTTGGTACCGAGAACTTTTTTTGTAGATACTGATGTCCTCTATAAAACTGTAGTACATCCCTTTGCTCTATTGTAAATAATTTTCGCAGTGTATAAGGATTTTATTGGTGCTTTTTTCATTCATTAATCGCTTAATGCAATTTCTCATAAAATTGCAACACGCAATATGACACAAAATAAATTATTTTCTTTATCAGCTAATAACAAATACGGACAGCGCACCAGGGCACATATGGTTCCTTACTTAATAAATAACTTACGAAGTAAAATTACAGAGGGGAGTTTAAATCAACTATTACAGAAATATTATAATATTTAAATCTATAATTTAGACGAATTATGGTACTCGAGACAAAGGAGAATGAAACTTTTGGGCCTACACGTAAAGAATTGAGATGTGATCTAAAAAAATTTCAATTTTTTTTTATTTTTAGTATAGCAAATAATAAATTAATTGACATTCTGGAAGTGGAGAAAAATTAAAAAAATAAAATTTAGATCCTTAATCGATTAAAATCAATCATATTTTAAATCAGAGATGTGACAGCTGATTGACAATCACACCTTGTCTAATGATTTTTTGCATTTTTGCTTCTGTTTGTCATCGCAAAATCAGGCCATTAAATAAAAAACATAAAAAAAAACATTTGCTTCTGTCATTACGTTCGTGTCATAACGCATCGACGTTTTGAATGTTTTCCCGTTTGTTTGATATTTTCAACGACTACTGTTTTGTTTTTCTCGGATTTTGACTCTGCCTACTTTGTACGACCCTCGCTTCCCCACTGGACTCTGAAATCTTTTGGATCTTACGACCGCCACGCTATGGATATGAATCGCTGTGTGAATTGTGGGATAGCCAATGGACACTGCAATACCCTAGTCCGACGACCTTTAGACGATGAAAACCACCACAACCTGGTTACTTAGAGGTGTGATATAATCCCGACATATAAGCAGGAAAATATATTTCTGTTACATTTTAGTTGACAGCTTTCGTAGAGGAAGGGAAGCTATTGTTATGAAATATTGCAATTGTCGACGAATGGTAGCCTGCACACTTCTTAGATGACATTTTAATAATAGATAATAGAAGAAGAATAAAATATTCATTAAAATGTGTTTTATTTATAAATAATAAACATTAATGCTTAAACAACTCAGTAATCATATATTTTATAGAAGTTGATATTCAAGAAATTGTGCTGCGAACTTAACCTCACTTTTATCAAATCTCTAGTAACTCAGCTCTCAGATTGCCAAAATTTATATAGATTTCAGGGAGGGAATGATGTATCTAAATCTACTAAATCATACCATTTTCATATCTTTACATTCTGGGCCCAAAAATGTATGGAATAGTTTGTCTCCTTTCCGTGGTTTTTGTAGTGCCTTATCATTGTAAAATTATATTTGTATGGATATTTGATAGTAATAAATAAAAAAAATATATAGATTATGGTTGTTATCAGATATTTCAGATCTACAATTTTGATGTCAATGAAAATTTGTTATGGACGCATTTCATCATTTTTATACTTTAACTGGACCACTACGGGTCTACATCAGGTGTGAAAAGCTTCAACATTTTGTATAGCCTAGATCCTTTTCAAACCCAACAAAAAAAGTTTCATTCAAATTGGTCCAGTAGTTTAGAAGATATGCGTACAAATAGACAAACATTTAAAAAACATAGATTTATCTTTTACTAGCGGCCCGCCCACGGCTTCGCCCGCTTAAAATACATGATTATTGATTTAATAAACAGAATTGATTGACAACTATAATGACTTCTAATATGATTTTTTTATTACTTTAATCTGTAATATTCTAATATGATTTTTTTACGACATTATCGTAATTTCTATAAGAATTTTTGATTGTTTCGAACTAAAAAATACGACCAATGTTGATATTTGATATTCATAAAATATACATAAAGCTAATTATTTATTATATGTATATATTTTTGTAACATTACGTTCTTTTTACCTATGTTATGTTTTTTAAAGCTCTGTTAAATGTGCTGATGTCACTTAATAATTTAATGTACTGCTTCAGAAACAGCCTTAAATGTTAAATTATTGATTTGGGTAAGGATTCATAATATTCTTTGTAAAATAACTGTAATGATTGCATAAATTATTAACTCCTGTACAGTTTTTAAATTAGTTACACATATTATTAGCTAAATGTACAATTGGTAAATATGTAGTTATTACAGAGTACACGTAAAAAGGATGTTTTTAGGCATTTTTATATAGATTTATTTCAAACGAACGAACGAACCAAAAAATCAATGTAATTGCTTGATATCTCTTTAAAGATCAAGTCGTTATTTATCTCTGTGTTGAATTAATTACGATTTAAACTTAACTTTTATGATTTATGAAGGTAATCCCCACTAACAATTCAATTTCGTTTACTTTATTGCATAAAATATTGTATGATAGTGCTTCAAAAATATATATTTTTATCAACAGTCATATAACCAAAACGTTCCGAATGTCATTCTTTAGCCAGGAATCTTACCAGCGCGATTGCTATATAACACTCGCAGGCAAACTAATGCCTTGAGTTCATTCAAATGACGATATCTTTTTTTAATGAACCGATTTTGATGAACCAAACTTTAGTAGTTAAGTTGAGTTAAAACAAAGCAATTAGTGAAACTTTTAAGTAAATCGGTTCAGTACTTTCAGAGAAAAATGTGGACAGACAGACAAGAAATTCAAAAAAAATATTTTTGCTTTCTATTATTCTTTTTAAGTCTATCCATTACAGTCAAAATTACTAAATGTACAGACAAAATATTTTTACTGTATTAGATATATATAGATTAATTAATTTAAACCCCCCTACATTGACTTTTCGCTAATACATATTTAAAGAACAATATTTTTGTTAAACATATATGTGGCTCATAAGGTTTTAAGTCAGCGCACGCCATGTATACGTTAAATAAGTTCATTTTGGGAGACGTTTTCTTAAAACAACAAACTTTGCAAACCGTTGATTAGCAACGGTCGCTTGTTATTAAGATGGCAGAATAAAATGCATGTCAAATTAGAAAGTATTTTAATATATTAGTATATATGTGTAATGTAATGTTGTATATGTAGCACTTCTGAAGAATGCAGCTTTCATACAAAACAAAAACTAAGTAAATCAGACCAGTAGATCCAGAGATCTTAGCGTTTAAACAAACAAACAAACTCTTCCGTTTTATTATATTAGTATAGATTACACAAAAACTACAAAAAATGCGTAATATTGATTATTTCAAAGTATTTGGTAACTTGTATTCCTGTGTAGAGTCTTCATCCTGCTGTCTCTCATCGCGGTGTAACTGATACTTCACCAAGGTGGCGTGCAGGCGCTCCAGGTCCAGCTGCTGCAGACGCACCTCGCGCTGCAACTCCTGCAGGGAGAGCGAAATCGCTAGCCACTGCGACTGCTCATCTAACTCCTTCGTTAATTTATCGCTGCTTTAATTCAAAGTTACTATAAATAAAAAAAGTCAAACGATTTTTATTGCCAAATTACAACCGTAATCTTTCATACATTTAGGGCGACACCTAATGCGAACGTTAAAATGTGAAATGCATTTTGAGGCACCAAAAAACTGCAACTAAATAAAACTGCAACAAAAAAAATTATACAACAAAAAATACGTTTTCTTAATAAGTATCTTTGTTTTGGATTTTAATTTTAAACGTCCGATATATAATCTAAACTGCCATATTGTGAAAATTCATTTGTGATACTCAATAATTTTATACAGAAAACAAACATATTTCCGAATAATTGCTTTTTAACTTTCTAAATCAAGCTATAACCGCGTATAACGAAATATTAACGTCTTTACCTTTAAATCTTTATTTGTCGCCTGTCGATTTACTTCAAAAATGATTATAAAAGATCCGAGAGCAAACATTATTGCTTCACCTGAACGAAAAAAATGTAATATTGTAATTTTTTTATTATGGTATTTTTTCCTAATTAAGTAAAAACTAAATAACAAGCAGGACTGATAGACTTATTTTACAATATGATACGAAATATTTATGCTTGAAAATGAGTATTTTTTTTTGTTAAGTTTTCTATCTTCCCCACTAAATGTCGTTACATACAGCAGTACTGACCCAGTAGGTTCCCCCCGAGCTCGATGGCGGCGTTGAGCGCCAAGGGCGGCGGGCGCGCGTGCCGCGGCAGGCGCACGCCCGCCAGGCGCAGCGACAGCGCGCGCGCTCGCCACTCGCACGCGCTGAACGCCTCCGCTATCTTGACGCACACCGCCGCCCCTACGCGGGGATTTGATATTGCGAAGCTCTAGAATAAAAACAAAAATATACATGTAGTAGGTCTACATAATCTTGGCAAAATCACACAAAATACTAAATATATAAAAAAAACTGGTAATACAAAAAAGACAGAGCTTTCGTTTTCACAAAGTGATTATGTGACACCGCTCAACGTGGCACAGCCGACGGAGCACTAAGTACAATGTACATGCATCAGCATTAGTTCAGCATTAGTTCAGCTTAAAAGAGAAGACGAACTTTAATCCGCGTCGCAAGTGGAGAGCTGAGCTGTCGCGCGAGCAGCGTCGCCAGTCGGAACATGGGAAACTGATTCATAACCATTTTTATGTCACTTTATTCATGAGATGGACCTTGTACACGACAAGGTCCTACGTGCCGTATAATTTATATTATAAGGAATAGCGAAAAGTCACGTCGCACAGTTTTGTCTATACCTCATTCACGATAGCGTGAGATACATACGCCAAAAGAAGGTTGTTTTATATGTTACGGTTGTTGAAGTTGTTATATTAATTTAAAAAATACACTAAATGAGAGGATGAATGAGAGCACTATAATTATTATATTATTTTTATTATTTATAAAAAAAATTAAATATTATCTTATTATAGAAATAAAATACCAGTAAGGCGGAGAGATTTTTTTTTTCACTATAATATCCAATTTTTTTCGTAAATACATTTTCAAATACAGTTAGAGAAGGGTAAAATAAATGTAAAATGTATTTCGCGTTTGAATATAGTCGTTGAATTTTTGCACGAACAGTTGAATTGCATTAATTTGTACTATAGAAAAGTTGTACATTATTTATATTATAAACGTGTTCAGTGACAAAAAACTAATTTTGTTATTCTGTGATTAATTAGGAAGTTATAAATATTAATTAATAAAACTACGTTTAAATTTGTGGATACCGATGAAATAATTTTTGCAATTATATTTTCAAATTCTATAAAATTCCACATTGTATAGTAAGTAAAAAGATTCGAATACGAAAAGTAGCAAGTAGAAAGAAATAAATACAATAATAAAAAATAAAGATTGGTTTCATATTTAAAGCATTACAAACATTTTAACTTAAAATTTAAAAATGTTTCTATTTATCCCGTTTTATGGTACCATAGACAATTTAAATTATTTTCTTCATTTTCAATAATAATATTTGACATGTAAAACACCCAAAAGCCTACTTCTTCTCAAACTTGAGATACATTTTAATAGTACAAATAAAAATATAACAGTAGAAGTTTGGCAAAGGTGCATTAACCAAGTAAAAAAAAATAACATATAATAAATGTGGATAATGTGGTGGACCGTTTCGTCATTAATGTTGGTGATAGTTTCTCATAGCCCTCCAAATTCTAATTTTCTTATTTTTTTGCTATTCTTGTTGTATACAATGTCTTTTAATTTAATGTCTTTTATATATAACATTACAATGTTTGAGAACAAGCGATAACACTGTAAATCACATTTCAAAGTAATTAAACTGTTCAAATTCACAAATTAAATTAAAAACAAAAATTATTTTAGTATTTTTTTATTAAATATCATCTTGCAATTTTCAATTATTTGTAGTCAACAAAATGCTTTTTTTTTTATTCGAACTTGAGGTTAATGCTGTTAGCCCTACTGGCTTTTAGCGACACCGGGTGGGTAGGGAAGAGGGTACGCTGTCCCAGAAGAAATGCAAGCACTACCTGGCTGCTTGAGAGGGGTCGACGACTGTAAGGGCGCCCCCTGCGGAGCTCGAACCTCATATATATATATATATATATATATATATATATATATATATATATATATGTTTGTGGTTGACTTTCCTGTATATACTGTACCGTGTTTAATTATGATTTTACCATTTGTTCTATCACTGTATGTACATTTAAAGTGGTGTTGATTAAAGTCAGTGCTAAACGTGAGTAGATTTTTATTATTCACCATCAACACTACACCGGGTGGGTAGGGAAGAGGGTACTCTGTCCCAGAAGAAATGCAAGCACTACCTGGCTGCTTGAGAGGAGTCGACGACTGTAAGGGCGACCTCGGCTTACAGCCGTCGAGCGGGCTGGGAATTTCCCTATACTAAGCAAAGCCAGCCGCGACATGAAGCCGCGACTGGGGACAAAAAAAATTAGACTAATCTAAGGGAGCTAACGGTCCCAAACCGCTGAGTCCGACCTCGCCGAGACGCGGCCGAGCCGTGGAATAGACTGGACTTCGTCGTCGATTCCGTCGACGACGGTGTTTGTGTCGTGTTTGTGTAGTGTGTTTCCTACCTACATACGGGGCATTCGCTAGCGGAATGGCGTCATCGGGGTCTAAAAGGACGCTTCGCGGGCGTCTACGTTTAGGGTGCGCGTTGGGTGTGTAATCACACGCCGTTTTTATTAGGTGGTTCGCGTGCGAGCCTGCGCGCTCAAAGTAGCGTTTCGCTAAGCGCTTGCAGTGCTCGTTAATCGAGTGTGCGCGAACGCGACACAAGCGTATGACATTATTGGCCTTACACAAGTTTTGTATAATGTCAGCTTATGTCTAAGTGACATTTTACTCCGCTTGTTAATAAGCCAGAAGAGTCGGTTAAGAACGAATTTTGCTTTATTGCAAACCTTCGTGATGTGGGGTCTGAAAGAGAATCTAGAGTCTAGAGATTTAACTTATTTTTCCCATGGGATGGGCTTGTCTAATAGACGAATGGTAGAGACCTGTATATGACGAGCAATAGGGAAGAGGATGGCTTTTTTCAGGATTAACCTCGATTCTCCATAGGCGGAACCACTCACCGAGTGCGTGGGCCGCTTTCTGAAGTCTCTCGGCTAGAAGGCATGTGTCACGCGATGAAGTGTATAGGGCCGTGTCGTCCGCGTACATAGCCAGGTGAACAAGCCCGGTGCGGGGTATGTCACTGGTGTACAGCGAATATAAAATCGGAGAGAAGGTTGAACCCTGGGGAACGCCTGCGCGGAGGAGGCGGGGAGAAGAGAGAGTGCCTTCGACTTTATAACGAAAGTACCTATTAGACAGAAAGTCCCGCAGGATGTGCACGAGACAGTCTGGCAAGGCAGCGCGCCTCAGCTTGAAAATCAAGCCGTTGTGTCAGACCTTGTCAAAGGCTTTCGCTATATCGAGGAAGATGACAGCAGTCTTGCTGCGAAGGGAGGTCCTCACGTGGAGACGAGCAATGTGCTCTACCACGCGGTGGACTTGGTGAATGGCAGAGTATCTCTTTCTGAAACCAAATTGCTCATTGATGAGCGGACAATAGATCTCTACCGCATCTGAGAGTCTAATGAGAATGATTCTCTCATATAATTTACCTAAACAGCTGAGAAGGCTGATAGGTCTATAGCTGGAGGGTAAGTTCCGCGGCTTATTAGGTTTTGCAATACCTATGACGATGGCTTCCTTCCACTCGTCGGGGAAGGAGCACGACTTTAAAAGAGAATTAAAAATAATGACCAATAGAGATATGAACTGAGCCGGAAGGGACTTGAATGTTCTATTCGAAAGTTTGTCAGGCCCCGGGGCCTTCCTATCTTTAAGGTTTTTGATGAGGCCTTTGAAATCGTCGGTCGAGGTCGGGCGAAGCGGTTCCCCTTGCGGGGGCGTCGACGCCCACTCTGCGACCGCGGAATCTACTCTTTCGATGTGGCTCGGGTCGCAGGGCTGACCACTCGGGGTATATTGAGCCTCTAAACTGTCAGCGAGACATTCCGCTTTTTCGGTGTCGTCGGCAGCAATTGTTTGGTCGGGCCTAATCAGAGGAGGCATAGTCGAGAGACAATTGACTCTAAAAGCGCGCGACAGCGCCCAGAATGCCTGGTGCGATGGCGCGAGCCCCTCGAGCTTTTTATCCCACGACTCACCGTGCAGAAGTTCGAATTCAAATCGAACTCTCCTCTTTAGCCTATTATATTTCCTACGATTATCGTCAGTCGGATATTTGTCGTGTCGTCTCATTGCTTTGTTTCTGCGTCTAATCAACCGCCTGAGTTTTTCTGAGATTTCAAACCTACCTTCGGGTAAGTTTGGCACCTCTTTCGAGCAACTCTCGATTGTATTGAGTATGTAACTAGTGAATTGATTCGCCGCGTCTATCGCTAACACCGCAGAGTCGGCGATGTCAGGTAATAATTCCTTTAGCGGGGATTCATTAGAGCGGAGGAGCTTTGAAAATCTCCTCCAATCGACAACTGTTTTGGTGGGAGGGCCTGAGGGGCGCTCTACACCTAACTTGAGAATAACTGGACGATGATCTGAATCAAGGTCCGAAAAAGTTTCTATCGAATGTTGCAACAAGCCAACGTTCGATAATATCGCAATGTCGAGGACCTCGCCTGTGCCTCGGGCACCAAAGCGAGTGGGTGAAGTAGGGCCTATAACGAAAGCGTTATATTTACTGGTGTATTCCAGAAGATTCACTCCGTCGGCGTGAGACCTCGTCAAATTCCAGTTTTTGTGTTTGCAATTGAGATCCCCAATCAGAAGGACTGAGTCTGCCATACTAAGTAGCGATAAAATATCGCTTTCTAGTAATTACCTGCTCCCGGAGCGGTAGACAGAGGCAATTATCAGTGGCTGATGGTCTGTAAGGAATACCTGGCACACCGACGCTTCGGCTGTTTCGAGAGACGGAAGGCCGAGCGGTATACAGTGTAGATTCTTTTTGTAATAAATCATAGTGCCTCCACCTTTGGTGGCCCTATCATTTCTCACAATCCTGTAGTTCGCAATACTAGGACTGCGAACCCCAGGTTTCAAAAAAGACTCCTGTATGCAGAATATATCTAATTGGTGGGTATGAGCGAAGGCGCTCATTAACTCTATTTGCCGTTTGACACCGTTTGCGTTAAAAGTCGCTATAGACAGGGCTTTTGGCTTAATACGCGCAAGTTGCGAGTCAGCGGGCAATGGGACAAATCTATTGATGACCGCCATTTAAAAGTTTATTTAGCGTGGAAGCCCGCAATGGCTCCCAGAAAACCTTGATGCTCGATAAGAGCTTGTACGCGAGCTTGCTGAGAACCGTTAGAGTTCCTCAGCTTGTTGGCGAACACACTAAGTTCGTCATTATCGAGGATGCTCGCGAACGCTAGCACAAGTGCTAAATCGTCCGGGCGTCCGTTAGCGGGGGCTGCGCGGGAAGGCGCCGGGGGATGAGCGACCTGCACCTGGGCGGGCGGCTGTCTGGCTGGCGCCGCAGGGCGGATGGGTGCCAAGGGAGGCGCTGGTTTAAACCACGCCTTCACCTTGGGGGGAGGGGCGGGCGCGTATTGAATAGGCGCCGGCGCCTCTTTATTTTGGTTGGGGGCATTAGCTCTCCTGCCCTTGCCTCCGCGCCTAGTGGGGCGTCTGCGAGGGGCGCGGGAGCATCCGCGATAATTCGCGGGATGTCCCTGCGTCTCGCAGAGCACGCAGCTAGGGGGGACGGCGGGGTCGGGGACTTTGCGGGGACAATCCGCAGTGGCGTGGTCTAGGCACTTGACGCACCTAGGCCTCGCGAAGCAATTTTTAGCCGAGTGGCCGTATAGTTGGCAGCGGTGACACTGCCCTATGAGGCCCCTGGTATAGGGGGGTTCGACCCTGATGCCGGTGAGATAGCACACCGACTTCAGGTTGAAAATTTCCTTCGCCTCGTTTGTGAGGTCCAGGACTGCTAACACCATATCATATTTCGCTTTAGTGCGAGAATTATACAGACGGTGCGCTTGGCGCACGGGGAAGCCTCTATTGCGGAGATCGGTATAGACGAATTCTACGTCTATCTCCTTGGGAATGCCCTTCAGGACTACGCGCAATTGGCGCTCGTCCTCCAGGGCGTACGAATGGTATCCAATACCATATTCCCGAAGGAATGAAGTAAGTTGTCGGTGCTCCGACGAGGAGGCAACTTGAACTTTAATACCCACCTGCGTTAAGCGCGCGGTGGAGTAATTGATATGGTGGCTGTTAAGCCAGTGAGACACCTTATCCCACTTGTGCTTCTCTTGCACATAATTGGGAGGCGGGGGCTTGACTCGGGGGGCGCGAGGGGTCTCAGCCTCTTCCCGCTCAACCGCAGTAGCGGGGGCAGGGGAGAGGGGGACCGGCGACGCGGCGCCTTCCGGGCGGGAGACTTTGCCCTTAGGCTTGTTAGCCTTCTTGGGCGGAGGGAGGGCCTTAGGAGCCTTGGCCTTTCTTTTGGCCGAATGTTTGGTGACGGTCTCGAAACCGTCATCACTCTCTGCGGAGGAGGAGGAGGAACCGTCCTCCTCCATCTCGCTGCCCGATAGCTGGGGCGAACGGGGGACGCGGGGGCGCGGGGCACTCGGGTGCCCTCGGACTCCTTCGCGGGATGCTCCGACGGGGCGACTTCGGCGTCGCTCGGCCCGTCCGAGAGCATCGGCTCGGCTTCGGCACTCGGCTTCGGGTGAGATCGGACTCTCACTACAACTTTGCGTGTACGCGATCGCGTCGCGAAACACGTCTGAGTGGTTCGCCTCTAGTTAGCGGAGGATGTCCTCCGTGTTAAGCCCGGCCATTTTTGTATGTGTACCTAACTAAAATCGACAATGTACTCACTCAGAGTGACGACTCACAACTCCTTATCAGGAGCAAGACAGCAGCACAACCACAGCACAACGCCGCGCAGGCAGTACAGCACAGCGCAGCGCGGCACAGCAGCACCGCACAGCCCAGCGCAGCAACTGGAATTGAGAACAGTCGGATTAAAGTAAAGGTTAAAAATGGCGCGAAAAATCGCGCAGGCAGAACAGCACAGCCCAGTACAGCGCGGCACAGCAGCACCGCACAGCACAGCACAGCCCAGCGCAGCTCCTGGAATTAAGAACAGTCGGATTAGAGTAACCGTTAAAAATGGCGCGAAAAATCACCGACAGGGCGACCTCACCGGAGCGAGGGCGAATCGGTAATGCATTATGGGCCTTATACAAGTTTTGTATAATGTCAGCTTATGTCTAAGTGACATTTTACTACGCTTGTTAATAAGCCAGAAAAGTCGGTTGAGAGCGAATTTTGCTTTATTGCAAACCTTCGTGATATGGGGTCTGAAAGAGAATCTAGAGTCTAGAGTGACACTAGATATTTAACTTGTTTTTCCCATGGGATGGGCTTGTCTAATAGACGTATGGTAGAGACCTGTATATGACGAGCCATAGGGAAGAGGATGGCTTTGCTTTTTTCGGGATTAACCTCGATTCTCCATAGGCGGAACCACTCACCGAGTGCGTGGGCCGCTTTCTGAAGTCTCTCGGCTAGTAGGCGTGTGTCACGGGATGAAGTATATAGGGCCGTGTCGTCCGCGTACATAGCCAAGTGAACAAGCCCGGTGCGGGGTATGTCACTGGTGTACAGCGAATATAAAATCGGAGAGAAAACAAAATGCCCTATTGGGACTTATTTATAAGAGATAGATATACCGTGTCACAAACTTGTTTTTAAACCTAACAAAATATAATATTTTTCAGACAGTGTTCTGACATATTATAGTTATTTTGAGAAAGTGCAAGTACTAGGTACGTGGCTGCGTGCGAGGATGGTTTTTTTCATTTCACAATGATTATCCATACCTGTATTGAGTGTGACGCAGTAACGAATAAATACCAATAACGCCAACACCTATTGCTACAAAAATACTACCAAGCGTTTCCGATCTGCAGCTCATCATTGTATAAAAACATACTAGAACGAAAAAAGAATATCTCTCGTTCTATTTTACGCAATTCAGCATCGCCACCATTACCTACGAATCGAATTCGTGAATGAGGCGTGTGCGGCGTTACCGCTTTGATAGGTTTGTGTCTGTGTGCGTCATTCTTGACGCATGTCGTTTTATTTTACAACGATAATTTCATTAATTATTTTGTTTAAAAATATCATTTTTTCATTTTTGGAAAACCTTTTTTATTTTATTTGTATTACGTTTTTGTAGAATAATTAAAACTGTGGTTTCATTTAAAGTGGTGATGACAAAAACACTCTGTATGTATATCCATACCTATATTATAAATTCGAAAGTAACTCTGTCTGTCTATCTGAGACGCAATCAGGGCCAAACCGCTGATCTGATTATGATAAAATTTCATACAGAGATACTTGAGGATCTTGGGATGGTCATAGGTTACTTTTTATTTCTCATATTTGTAATATTCTTGATGTATACGAATATATTAAAATATCTTAGCCATGTTAATTGGAATGTTAATGGATTGTAATTTGAAGAAAAAGTCCCCTAAAATGAGCTTCCGGAACGCCTGAAAATAATGTTTTACAAAAATGTTATCCTTTAAAAAAACTATAAAAAACATCCGCGATGGTATATGTTTATCTGTGAACTACAATAACTATTTTAATATATTTAATTTAAATTTATCGGCTTATTGTTATACATTAACAATTATTTTCTATAATTTAGTATCCATCCTTATCAAAATAAATATAATAGTCACCTTTAGCATTTCATCGAGATTAACATTATAGTTTACTGTACAACATTCTAATAAATACTGAAGGAGATATAAGTGATTCAAAATTGGCTAGTCTAGCTACGAGCTGCACGGTATTACTGACCCGAAGGGGCAGACGACGTTGACGGTTTTGTAAATTTTATATATTTTCGAACTACTGTTAATTTTATGTAATTATTATGATATTTTTTTCCAGCTTCACGCTGTATCCCGTACACAGCAGGATAGGCAGAGGGAACCTAGTGTTAAGACACTCCGTTGCCCACTTTCCGCCAAATTCTGAGTGGCGGATCTCAACACTGCACTTTGCCTCGACACCAGAGCGAAGAAATGTAAATATGAATTTAAATAAATATTTAATTTCCTCGAGTGGGAATCGAACCACAATCAGTCGATTTTTAGTCACATTTTGTGCCCCTGCGCCACGACTAGCCTCAAAATTATATCAATTTCTTATATAAAATTCTAATGGTAGTCAAAATTATTCAAATCTTCTAAGACTTTATTAAATACCGTATTATACAATTTTACTATATAAAACAAACTTTTTTCTCAACTTCTTTATTTTTTTTTAAATACAATTAATCAGTCAAATCAAATTATTTTTCATCATCAAATTATTTTAATCAATCAAATCAAAGTATATGTATTTGTGGTATATTCTACAAATTTATAATTTACGAGTATATACAAAAAATGGAAATAGCTTATACGTATACAAAGAGACGTTGCGATTTTGGTCGACAGCCTTTGTTCTGCGAGCAGGGCCCCGAGCTGTGCGACAGCATCCCCTGCAACCCCGCCGAGCACAAGCAGTACATACTGCGCAACCCCGTGCACCAGCCCACACAGAATACGCCGTGTTTCTCTAAACACAAAGTCAATACGATTCGGTAAGATCCTATCAATAACTTTCCTATCAATTGTTTTCAACCTTCGTCATGTAATTGATTGTATATGAACAACAATTTAGAGCTGAATATACGACCACTGGTGCCAATCACGCAGAGGGCGGGTGGCCCAAAGATGTGAACGTAGTAGACCCCGAAGCGACACAGCGCTACCGCAGGAAGATTGAGAAAGATGACAACTACATCCACTGCGTCATGACTCTCGCTTCGGTAAGAACGGTATAGTCACTGTTTATAGTATATAAGCAAAAGGAGCGGCAATGTGTAACTTATTCTTTTTAATTTAGGATATGGAGCACTATGTTCAGCAAAATAATGCGACTGACATGTATCGCACTTACTATGCAGAAATGTCGTCCCTGCCGCCGGTCGAGAAGAGCAGCTGCCGCACCGTGAACGTCTATCGCGACACAGCTGGCGGCGGCGGACGCCCCATCAGCTCCATATGCTGGGAGCCCGACGGCGGGCACAGCTTCGCGGTGACTTACGTTGACGTTGACTTTAATCACAATCCGAGAGCTTCAATCGATTCTTACATATGGGACTTAGAAAACGCCAACTACCCAGTAGTTGTCTTAACTCCGCCAGCGGCTTTGTTGGACTTGCAGTTCAATCCTCGAGATCATAACACGCTGATAGGTGGATTGATGAATGGACAAGTGGGCGTGTGGGACCGACGCCGAGGTGGACCGCCCACGGTGACCTGCGCCTCACATGTGGCACATAGAGAACTGGTGCGAAATGTATTGTATATTAACTCCAAGTCAGGACAAGAATTTTTTTCGGGGGGTCCCGACGGCGCTTGTAAATGGTGGGATATCCGCAACATGAGTGAACCAACAGATGAAATGATTATGGACGTTGTAAAATCATCTTTCGACGTCCAAAGCATGGCAACATCGAATGGAATTAGCGTTCTCGAGTACGAATCTACAATACCTACACGGTTTATGACTGGTACTGAAAATGGCCTAGTGATTGGAGGGAATCGCAAAGGAAAGACTCCCATGGAAAAATTGCCAGCAAAGGTATAAATATGTTCCAATCTCAATACATTTGTTTATTTGTTGATCTTATAAAATAGCAAAGCTAACATTTTGTATTTCAGTATGAAGCACATCTCGGTCCAGTATGGTCATTGGAACGTAATCCTGGCTTTTTGAAAAATTTTCTTACCGTCGGTGATTGGACAGTTCGCGTATGGAGTGAAGATTGTCGAGAGTCCGCAGTGGTTTGGTCTCCATCACATCGCCATAAAATTACCGCTGCTACCTGGAGCCCGACGCGGTACGATAATAACAAAGCGCGTTCATTATAAACCATCGATGTATGATGTAATTGTTACAATAAAATATATTACCGTGCAGCTTGTCACTTATGCTAGTGATGCAATGGAACGGCGTGCTCGCCACGTGGGACCTGCTGCGCCGCCAGCACGAGCCCGTGCTGACCATGCAGGTGTGCGAGGAACCGCTGCTGCGCGCGCGCATTCACGACGGGGTGATTATGCCACTAATACAATACTAGTGACAACATGCTATTATATTTTCTTCAGTAATCATATTGTAATTGTTGTATTATGATAAATATTTTCTATGTAACAGGGCCAATTTGCCGCGTGCGGAAGTCGCAAGGGTAACATCTATATGATCGAGCTGTCGCGAAATATGATACGATCCGATAAAAATGATAAGAGTCTCCTTACTGCGGTTAGTACATCATGAAACACATATTTACGTTTCACGGGTACATCTAATACGTATTATGATTTAAAAAGCCAGCAGCTTATAATATCACAATATGTTATCAGCTTATAGCATTGAATGCTTTAACTCTTTAACACTTTTTGAATGATGTACCTACATACATAAGGTTACTGCTTATTTTTTTCACTTCCACGGTGTACTAAACTGCTGTCTTGCACTCAGATATTCGAGCGCGAGAGCAAGCGTGAGCGTATATTGGAGGCGCGCATGCGGGAGTTCCGGCTGAAGCTGCGGACGGCGGGCGAGGGCAGCCCCGTCGCCTCTGACACAGAGGTCACTGGCGACCGCGACCTCTCCGACGCCGCCACCGAGTACCTGCACCTCGTCAAGAAGGAGCTCGCCGCTATGTAGCCGGCACGGAGAGGTCATATGCACATATATAATAATATGCCACCTATAAATTTTGGAAGATATATAACTAATTACCTATAATCATGTTGCTATATTAATTCTTGTTATACCACTATATGCTATTTATTGAAAATGCAGTTTGTAATAATATTATATATTACGAGTATATCTTTTTAGTTTATAGAATATTGTATTTTTCTCACTATGATTAGATGTTATTTTATTCGTGTTTTAGGGTAATCATGTTATAATAAAAATAAAAAGCTGGTATATTTATAACTTTTTGGTTTTTTTTACGTTCTTAATTTACTTTGGGCCTTAAGGCATTATTAGAAATATTGAAAATCGATAGTGCTAATATATTACCAAATTAAAGATAAAATACTGTCCTGCAGCGTGCTGGGTACAGCGTGATAATATTAGAAATGACTTTGTCCGTTGCCAGAGCATAAGACGTGGTGTCTTATGCTCTGGCAACAAATCCTATAAACTATAAGCGCCTACAAGCATATTAGGAGCAAATACTATTTCGAGCAAATAATATTTCTTACACTGAAATAGATTAGATTCGTAGGCGCTTGTAATATTAAGGTGTCTGGAGTCTGGACCTGCCAGCATGCCACTTAGCATGATGTAACCCCCTGGTTAAAACCATGCAGAGTGTCAGGCAATGGACCACGGCATTCTCAAAATCTCATATTACTTCTAAGAAAATATAAAAAAAATGACTTTTATAATTTAAAGAAAGTTATTTACTGACAAAGTAACCGCCCAAGATCCATATTCCCAGATAGTACTTACCAGTGTTGCGTGTATGCGCACACAAAATTTAAGATTTTATAAAATAACAAAGGTCTAGCCTTACCGTTTTACTATTGGTTCTCTCTCTACCACCAATCACATCTTAACATATCATTTGTATACTTACTTAAGTAAAATGAAAATAAAAAACTTAAAGCTAATTAATATTTTTTGTTCAAATGGTAAAAATAAAAATTTCTAAAATCAATCCGACGCACCATCAGCAAATGGAATCACCATATCACCATGATCTTGCATCGATCACAGTTTGCTGATCTTCCATACTGCGGACGTGAAGCTATGAGGTGATAGTTGGGGATAATAACAGAATTTAATTTAAGCAGGAATGTATTTTCCTCCACGTATTTAAAAGCATTAGAAATCACAAAATACTCAAATTGGTTCAATTCTTAAATTGTGATAATATAAACTTTGCAGTACAAATATGCATGCTGATGCTGAAGTAGCTTTATTTAAGCTAAGACTAATTATTTGTAATGTGAGAGTCACGGCGACAACACGCGACACGCTCTCGGGAACGCTGCTCTGATTTGTGGCTAAGAATAGACGCGAGCCGTCTCCGCAACGTGACGCGCGTCAGTCGCACGGCGCCATGTCCCTGGCCGGGTCGCCGTGGCAGGGCGAGCACGCGCGCGCCGGCGTGGTGCTGGAGTGCGCGTTCGCAGCGCTGGGCGCGCGCGAGCTGTGGGCGTGCGGGCGCGTGTGCCGCGCGTGGCGCCGCGCCGCCGCCGCGCCCGCGCTGTGGCGCCGCCGCCTGCACCCGCGCGCCGCGCCGCGCGCCCTCGCCGCGCTCGCCGCGCTGCAGGCGCAACACTGCCATGGTCATATAACATTGGAAAATACTTATTTATCGCGGGCTACTAGTCAAAGAGACGTATACACAAAATTCCATTTTTTAGGACACGTAAAAAACTTAATAACTTTCGTTGTGGTCAATCGAATTTCGCGTGTGATTTTAAAAAGACATCCTCTATAAGATGTAATGTTTATTTTATTCTTATTACATCTCTAAAGTAGTATTTTAATACATACGTCCCTTTAGCAAGTCTTCATGCATTCATGACGTATCTTTACATATAAAATTGGCGATTGGTATCAAATAGTCGAATATTTAATATTTCATTGTTATCTATGCATTTTTGCCATCTCATAGGTAGGTATCCTATTCATTGATCTCTTTACTAAATAAAAAACCGGTCAAGCGCAAGTCGGGCTCGCCCACCGAGAGTTCCGTGCAAAAATTGGAGGTCTCGAGTTTTTTCTGAAATTCAAGCTTAGCTTATCCAGAGCCCTTTCATCTGATACCTTACTTGAACTAGCGGCTTTATTTGCAATGTTTACCCCCCTTTTAAGGCTATTATTTTTGACTTTATTACTATTATTATTAATACTAACCTGTAAAGAGAAACAACATTAAAAGCTCTTTCTTCAAATATTATATAAAAATTACACGTTGCAGAAATCATGCTTTATTTACCAAAGGCATACATAGTATTTTGGCGAAGGACTTCTAAAGTCGTGGCGCAACGGCACGAAGTGTGACTGTAAAACCGACTCGTTCGATCCATACTCGAGGAGATCAAATATTTACTTAAATTTATATTTCCATTTCTTCGTTCTGGTATCGAGGTAAAGCGCGGCGTTGAGTTCTGCACTCAACACGCAATGCTCCAGAATTCGGCAGAAAGTGGGGAACGGAGTGTCTTAACACTACGTTCCCTCTGCCTACCCCGCTGTGTGCGGGATACAGCGTGAAGCTGACTTCTAAAGTCATGTGCAGGCTATTTATCCCTAGAAGCCTAATCTACGCCTGCGAGGCGTAGACTCTACTGGATATCGTTTGTCTCTTTCTGACGGTTGAAGCTAGCGCGTCATGCTATTTCGTCAACTCAGTGACCAGCAGGAGCTCGCGGATAATGATTCTACTATTAAGGTATGCGAGATGTATGTTTAGGCTTTGTGTAACTTTTAACTAGGTGTGTGTGATTTTATTTTTCCTGGTTTTTTGTATATTTTATGCCAATTTTCGGCGTAATTTCAGGTAAAATATGCCAATCCTTAAAGATAACACAAAAACGACACTATTGCAGTTTAAAACAAGTAAGATATAATAAATCCTTGGGGGATTCACGTTCTGAAATTGAGGATAACCAGATTATCGACGACGTTCAAAGCGAAGGCGAAAATAATTATATAATAGTAGTCTCTTAAAGTCTGATTAATTTT
Source organism: Heliconius hermathena (assembly GCA_013403705.1). Lineage (NCBI taxonomy): Eukaryota > Metazoa > Arthropoda > Insecta > Lepidoptera > Nymphalidae > Heliconius > Heliconius hermathena. The sequence continues at coordinate 9,358 of JAAIXJ010000902.1, read as the reverse complement.
AATATTTGTTCTATTAATAACTTTTTAACATTAAAAACAAAAAGATTTTTTAAAAAGAATATATTTTAGTTGATTTTGAAGAAATATTTTTTTTTGCTCCAATTTATGCATATTTTTCTTGTTCTAATAACTAACTGTGATTATAGCTAATTCAGAACAGTGTTGTTTTATTGTTAGTTTATATCCTATATTTATATCTCCGCTAAAAAATATTTCTACAATAAACCTACTTTTGCATACAGAACGTAATTTAGCTTCTCAGATGCATAATAAGACTTTGTGTAAGTTTAAGATAGACTAGGTTTCTAGGGTTAAATTGAATGAAGAGTATAAGATAAAGATATTTTAACCTTTTTAGGATTAGGTATTTTATAAACAATAAAATATAAAAGGATCAGATGAAGTAGTTTTGTTTTTAAAATTTAAATTAATTAAGAGTTTAATCAAATATGCCATCGAAGTTTTGCGTCTATTCTCAAGCTAAACTAGATCGTAACATTTATTAAGTATTATTATAATTTAAGTATTTTATATTACGTTTTAAGTAGTAGTCTCTTGTAATGGATAGTATTATCTCGTCTTCATTATCCATGTTCGTAGGTATATATACGTATATTAAGACATATCTAGTTTAATGTCGTAAGCGTAGTGTACGTCTCTGTGGCACTTAAAGCCGTTATACGGCTTATAAAATATAAAATTTTGGAGCATACTTCCCTATGGTTTGAATTCCGCGATATGTTACCACAGTTTAAAACCCAAAATTTTATTAGACGGTAGATCGGAGTGGTCCTGGCGTAAAGAATACGCCCTCGTGAACGCGCGGTGGGACGTCTGCGAGCAGTTGCTGGCGCCCGGAGCGAGCTCGGCCTTGCTGTGCGCCGCCCTGCACAGCTGCGGCACGTACCTGGCGCTGGTCGACGACGACGCACGACTTACAGTAGGCTTGCTAACTTTGTTCTCATATTAATACATACATATTACAGAAATGAAACCTGCTGTCGAACATTATGGTCTAAAGTCTGCTATGTACTTTTACAGGTATATGAACAAAAACCTAACAAAAAAGAGAAACAATCGGAATGGACAGTGCAATGGAGTGACGTTGTGAAAACGGAATGGCGGAGCATATCGTTCGCGCAATGGGCGCCGCACGCCACCAGCCTGTTGCTGGGCGGTCGACTGGCGCTCGTGGATCGCTTCGAGTTGCTCTGCATTAACTTTGACGGTTATTTTATTCGCTTTCAAAATTATAGAAATACGTGAGAGAAAGAGAAGTCGGACAAACTGGCGCCGTAGCGCCGCGTTACGTAACGAAAAGGCTTACCCTGTAATTAGAAGTTGTCACTTCAAAAATAGTTTACAATTTCAGAAGAATGGCAAAGCAAGGTAGTCTGTCGCAGTGGCAGCGGGCCCGGCGGCGCAGGCTGCTGGGTAGATGACTGCAATTTTCTGTCGATGCGACTCCAGCTTCTAGCGCCGGGGCACGCCTGCACCACCATTTGGCTTAATGCCGCCTCACAGGTCTCAACTTATAAACTCATTTTAAAAATACTAACGAGTAAAAATCGTTGTTCCTTAAGTGCATAACATATTTTAAATATTTAAAAAAAAATCAGCTTGACGCTGTATTCCGCACACAGCAGTGTAGGCAGAGTGAACCTAGTGTTAAGACACTCCGTTCCCCATTTATTGCAAATTTTCTAGGCAATGCATGTTAAGTGGCGAAATCCTACGCCGCGCTTTGCCTCCGACACCAGAGCGAAGAAATGGAAATATAAATTTAAATAAATTTTCATTTCCTCGAACCCACAACCAGTGGCGGTTACAGTCACATTTTGTACCCGTACGCCATGACTGGCCTCGGAAGAGTTTTTAAAATATTCGTTATTTGTACATTTTTGATTTATCATACGTATGCGCCTAAGGTACCTTAAGTTTATTCCAACAGATATTCAGAAGGCAGTTATACTGATGTAACTGACGTAAATATTGTTACAAATTTAAAAGAGCAGTTAAATAAAGATTTGTCTTATAGGAAACCTATTCGGAGTTTGCGGGCGTCACTGCGCCGCTCCTGCGCATTTACAACGAATCTGCCACGCATATATCGTAAGTATAACCTTATTATATTATTAAAATAATTTGAAAATTAAAAATAAATACGCACGTTTGAATAAAAATTTAATATGTTTATGTTAATCAGACATATCCTCGTAGCAGACGTCCCCAAAGATGAAGACTTGAACGGCGGCGCTGAAATGTCTACAGATGATGTTCCTTGCACACCCAACGCCTCTTATTACAACAGCTTACAAGGGGTACGGGCAATTTAACTTAAAAATCTCAATTTTTATTTTGTTGTTTATTTACTCGTATAACACATTTAGTTTTGGTGTATGTACATATGTGTCGTGTGCAACACAGTTTAACTTCCGCAAGGATGAGACTCGGCGGATACTGGTGGCGGCGGGCAACGTGGCAGGAGGCGTGCGCGGACAGGCGCGCGCGCTGCTGGCCTGGCCGCTGCCGGCGCTGCAGGTGCCCGTGCTGTGGGTGGAGGACCACCTCGCGCAGCGCGTGCAGCGCCAGCGCCTGCGCCTGGACGCGGGCCCCGTGCCCGGCCCCGAGCGCGCGCCCGACGTGGAGCTCCTGCGCGCGCTCTGTACACCGCCCGCTTACTCCTGTAACTTGTCGGAACAGATTCTTGGGATTGTCCTGCATCCCAGGTATTATATTTTTACTGTATGGAATAGACGGTAAAAAATTAAATTAATTATTCAGCTGAACTTGAAACACTCATACTTTGTCAATTACTAATTCATGATTGTACATTTAACGCTGGAACTTGCGCACAATACTCCAAACCTAGAATCTGATCCTCCTATCGAAATGAACTCCTAAGTTACTGATAGTTGCTACTTCTTTTAACTCCCTGTTATGAATAGAATGAGCTTGCGCGTTCAAATGAGTGACAGGTTGCGTTGAAGTGAGCTACGTGACAATCTTATATATTTACATTTATTTATATTCAGGGTCATGCAGGATTTATTTTGCACCAGTCGACTAGCCTGTCACTTGGACAGGCTAGTCGACTGGTGTTCTTGACCATGATCTAAGTAGTTTTTGATGCGCTATTTAGTATTTATAATTTACAAGAGGTGGCTGCGTGTGGGCCACCACGACGTCCGGCGCAGTGTGCGCGTCGCTGCCGCAGCTGACGCCGCTGCTGCGGCTGGCGGGGGAGCGCTGCGAGCCGACGCTGGCGCCGCACCACGTGCTGCCGGCGGTGGACGACGACTACTTCGTCACGTAAGACACTCTCGGCTCGGCCGGACCGCCGTCACGCCGCCAGTGCCCCAGTACAAGCGCCGCGCGTTGCAGGCCGGCGGGCGGCGGCGCGGGCGCCGTGCGCGTGTGGGCGGCGCGCAGCGCGCGGGGCGGCGCGCGGCTGCGGCACGGCGCGCCCGCGCTCGCCGCCTTCCTGCTGCCGCCGCGCGCGCGCCGCGGGCGCCTGCTCGTGTTGACTGCGGACAATATATATGTGATTATTTTTGTTTTTTCGATGCCCTATAATAAAATTTTCTCGCCTTGTGAGTTTGTGTTAGTTCAAAATTATACCAAACTATAGTTAATATGTGTAGGTTATTAGTTACTGAACCGATTTACTTAAAAGTTTCACCAATTGCTTTGTTTTAACTTAACTTAACATTTAAAGTTTGTTTCGTCAAAATCGGTTCGCCGCGCTTAGCCTCTACACCAGAGCGAAGAAATGGAAATATAAATATAAATTTAAGTAAATATTTCATCTCCCCGAGTGGGGATCGAACCCACAACCAGTCGGTTTTATAGTCACACTTCGTGCCGTTGCGCCACGACTGGCCTCAAACTATGACTGTTGATAAAAATATATATTTTTAAAACACTATTGTTCAGATTACAAACAATAAAGTAAACAAAATTGAATTGTTAGTGAAGGCTACCTTCATAAATAATAACAGTTAAGTTTAAGTCCTAATTAATTCAACACAGAGATAAAGACCGATTTGATCTTCAAAGAAATATTAAGTAAATATATTCTTCGATTTGTTCTGTCGTTTGAAATAAATCGATATAAAATGCCTAAAACCAGCCTTTCTACGTGTACTCTGTAATAACTACATATTTACCAATTGTACATTTAGCCAATAATATATGTAACTAATTTAAAAACTGCACAGGAGTTAATATGCAATCATTACAGTTATTTTACAANTAAAAGAAGACGCCCGCGAAGCGTCCTTTTAGACCCCGATGACGCCATTACGTTAGCGAATGCCCCGTATATAGGTAGGAAACACACTACACATACACGGGGCGTTTGCTAACGTAATGGCGTCATCGGGGTCTAAAAGGACGCTTCGCGGGCGTCTTCTTTTAGGGTGCGCGTTGGGTGTGTAATCACACGCCATTTTTATTAAGGGGTTCGCGTGCGAGCCTGCGCGCTCAAAGTAGCGCGTCGCTAAGCGCTTGCAGTGCTCGTTAATCGATTCCAGTTCAAAATCTCTATGTAGGTCGACGTTGCGTACGAACCAGGGGCAGGCTGATGCGATACGTAAGAATTTATTTTGTACAATCTGAAGGGATTGTTTTTATGGATTGAAGGTTCTACTTATATCGCATTAGACCATATCTAAGACCTGATTTACGAGTACACTTGTGTGAATCTTTAGTACTGTTCAAAATAAACTACGCGGATGTTATGATAGGATCTAGGCTTTTGGTTAGGTTAGGCGTTGAGTTAGTTGAGTGGCAGAACTCAACGCCGCGCTTAGCCTCGACACCAGAGCGAAGAAATGAAAATATAAATTTAAGTAAATATTTCATCTCCTCGAGTGGGGATCGACACCACAACCAGTCGGTTTTACAGTCACACTTCGTACCGCTGCGCTACGGCTGGCCTCTAATAATACGGAGTTGTTTCCCCAGGGTTCCCTTCGGATCGCTATACCCACCAGATACACTGACGAAACACACGCCGTCTATGCACCTAAATAGACCACATGTAGATGTCTCCATTTTTGCCTATATGCCTTCATCAATGTTCTGAGTGCATAGAGATCCTGGTTTTTGAATCAGTTTTCGATATTAAGACTCAGAGAGAGTATACTCTCGGCGGAGCCTGAGATCGATCATCAAGTTAATGCTAATGTAACTATCACAGTCTTGAATACTGCCCCTTCCCTTGTAAATAGGGGTAATAAAGATAAGCTGCCACTGGCGTTTCAAGTGTTTGAAGATTTTCAGTCAATATATTATTATTTATTGATTATTATTTTTAAAACAATTGTTGTTTTCAGGTTTGGCAGACACCAGTAAACTAACTCATGCAGCCTGGTACATAAAATATTCGAAGACATCGGTAAGCTATGATGAGATTTTAATGAAATTGAAAAACACATTTTTTTTGCTACTGTCTTTATACTTTATAGTATCTGTCTAAGTAATCAGCATGTATACTTACCTACATACTCGCCCCATGGCCACGTAGACAGCCACAGCCCGCTAGATTCGCGCTAGGCATATTTACTTACACTCTGGTTTCGGTTATGGATCAAAAATAAAGCTTACTTCTCGACGCCGACACACCCTGACACACACCGGCATGGCATCTCTCCGTATTTGCTCTCGATACATTCATGTAGCAAAACCAGTAAGTCAAATCAAACAAACATTTTTTTTTATTTCTTACTTAGTAACGACAAATATTATGTTACTAAGCGGAGCCATAGAACAAATTAATGTATGAAGAGAATAATCATTAGTATCTCAAAGGTTGATCTTATTTCATATGATTATGAAATAAGATCAACCGTGTTTTTAATCATGTTCATTTGATATAAAATATTAATGTCTGTTTTTTTTTCTAATCGAGCACTTTTTAAACGTCGGTCATATTAAATTGGCGTCTTGTAAGAAAATATGACAATAAGATTATTTTGCTTACATTGCCAAGATCAGTCTTTTATAAAAATGTATGTTTGTTTCAGAAAAAATTATCCATAAATCAAACACAACACAATATATCAAATAATGAAGGCAGTGTGAAAGATTACTTACTTTTATCTACGCTCAAAGAGTTCCCGATCACCGCCATCTTACAGCAGCAATATGCGAACACGTACAGTACATGCGGTGCAGCGCCTACAAATGCCTCTAAACAAAATACAAATGCAGATAAACTATCATCGATGTTGAACGAAAGATCTCAGCTAAAGGAGGCAGCTCTTGGGCGCGTCGCGACCACTCCCACAAGACAGAACAAAGAGGAAGACCTCGGCGGAGGTGCGCTTGACCTGCAAGTTCCACCTTCGGCAGAAACAGTTCGAGTCCGCGTTTTACTCGACTTTAAGTCATCAAATGTACACAAAATTAAAACACACTCCAATTTTAACGCTGCAAACGTGACAGATAAATCGTGGTTATCAATGAAAAAATTTCAAAAAACAATGTCAACGTGTGATAAGGATAATATTGGCCCTAAAACAGATTCACCACAAAAGGTAGATAAAATAAAAGCAAATCCCTGTGCCCCGAAGCCCCGAGAGGAGTCGCCTGCTCGTCGCGCTCCCACTGCATGTCCACCGTGTAAACCTAAAACGAAATTTACTTTGATTCCAGATTCTCCTCTTATATACTAGCTTTATAGCGCGTGTGTTAGCTTCAAAATTGTATTGTTTAATAATGGAATATCCTTAAATTCTTGTAATATACAAATATATAAATTCATTAGACATTTTACATAATTATTTCAAAAAACACAAACACTATGAACACTACTAATTACTTATTTTAAGCCTTTAACTAAAATTATATTAAAAACCTACTCATGTATGAGTATTATTGAAATATTTTTCCGAATTCTTGTAGCTTGGTTAGTGTAATTGATGGTAAAATAAATGTTCTTATATAAATTATAATTGTTTTTGAATGACACAAAATAAAGATTAACCATTTGTACTCATATAAATTTACAATTTGTCATTAATTAATAGTTATAAATGAATTAAGTTCCCAACCAGTAGTCCGGGGACCACCAGTGATCTGCAGAAGCCTAAATAAGGTCCGCGAACGATTTTAATTTTATGACTGGGGATGGTGAGACGAAGTTTCTTTTTGATTATTACAGTATTTTTTTATTATACCTACCTGCATAGTGGTCCCTACTACCAAGAATGATCCTAGATTAAGAAAAAGTTGGGAACCCCTGGTTTAGAGGTACACACACACATATAATATATATTTGATTGTTATAGGTTGTAGGTAAATAAAAGACCGATAGTTTGAACTTTTATTTCGAGATATAAAATATGATACAATATTTTAAAAGTTTTTGTTTGTGGATAAATAATCCAAATCCGGAGAATAAAAACATTTTTAGTTTCAGTACAAAAAATATCATATTCTTTTGATTTTTTGTACTGAAACTGAAAACTAAAGTTTTACAAAAATAGACAAGAAAATATAAAACAATATTTTAAATTGACAATTAAGTATGTGACAAATTGACAATCATTAATCACTAAATCATAATTAAATTAAAATTTTGATTCTTTATTTAAAATGCAAAAGTACAAACATTTAAATTCAATGATTAAATATTTAATTAAATACAATATTAACATACAAATAAGTAATTAAAATAATAATGAGTAGCGAATAAAGAATTCAAGTTTTACTCTACTATATTTATTTTTCTTTTTATTGAGGCTGTTTTGTAATTATATTATTGTAACAGTAATTTACAATGAGGAACCTGAAAACAGATTAATTTTATTCTAATAAATAAATTTATACATTTCTAAATATGTTTCTTAATTAATTTATTTTGGATTTTTTTAATTCTAATGTAATCATACGGTGTATAAAAAGTATATATCCTGTTTTATGTATTAAGATAAATAGTTTTTCTCATTATGATAATACAAGGAGGTGGCAGACATTCTTGAATAGTGTCTTCTAATAGATTAGATATGATATCTTTTAAAATATTTCATATGTTTAATTTTTCATTGAAATAAGTCCATCTCAGGCAAAAAGAAATTTTAAAACAGACACTCTTACTCAGTGCTCATACCTAAGACACTCAGATATGTATGTTTCTTAAAATATCTGAAAAATGTCCCATAGGACCGTTGATACCCGTAAAACAGATGACTTTAACTGTGAATTTCTGGAAATAGAAAATAAAATTTTAATTACAAGTTAAAATAAGGTATTTTATTCAGTGTAGGTTGGCAAATAAGTATATTTAATAATAATAAAAAAAATTATACTAAGAAAATGAAGAAATTTTTGTTGACAGCCATAAGTACTTATAAATTGTAATAACATAATAAGTAGGCATTTGTTCAAAAAATTCAAGTAAATTAGGATAGCCAAAGAAGGATTTATATAATTTCTGGCTTTATAGTTTATATTATTAGTGAAATTTTTTAATTTATATTATCAATGAAAAATAGAATTTTAAGATTACATACCATAATTTATTATTCATAATTTCAATAAAAATATTAAGAAGTAAGATAATTAGCAGTTGTAATATTCAATATTTACAAAACAGATTTTTTCACTGTTGTTACATAACTTGAACTTGTTTATATAGGATTTTCAGTTATACTCATAATTAAAGTTTGTCACTTTGTTGCTCTGGTGTAAGACTATATTTACAAAAACATAGTTTATCATTTTCTACTAAAATTATTAATTATTAACTAATGATCAATGTTTATATCACTGGTATATATATAAAATAAACGAAAATCTTTATTTTTGTCAACTCTAATTATTGCGTGGTATGACAGTCAATTAAAATTACATGACGCCATCTTGCCCTTGTAGGTAATACTATATGAAAAATTGTTGTAGCAAAGAACATCTCGAATTCCTACTAACAACTACCATATTGCGGCAATAGATGGCAGTAAAAAAAAATTAAAAATAAATATTTTTTTTATTTAAAAACATAAATTATAAAAAAAAATATAAATTTAAATAAAATATAATTTAATATTTAATTAAAATAAAAAACGAATGAACTTAATAAATATAACAAAAAAAAAATATATTTTTTTTTCAATGCAACAAAAATATACATATAAGAATTTTTTTTCTGAATGAACTGATTTTCATGATTTTTTATTTAAAAGCTGGTCCTTTTCCACGCACAGCACGCCAACCGATTTCGATGATTTCTATTTTAAAGGATATACTTCAAAGGTTTGCTAGTGTTTAGATTATGGGACCCGATGGAAGTCGGTATTTTTATTTTATTAAGGTTAGGTTTGGGTTAGGTCTGGGTTAGGTCTGGGTTAGGTCT
>JAAIXJ010000972.1:20272-39634 GCA_013403705.1 Heliconius hermathena | reverse complement strand
GAGCTTTAGACAACATGGGATTGTTATGCACGCTTTCGATGTAAAGATCTTTAAATGTTAACCACTGGTTGTAATTACCATTGAAATCCGGGATAACAATTTTCGGTGTAGTCCTTTCGTAATGCGAGTTATTCCAGATATTATGTTGCAGCTTCTTACGTAGGTTATCGTAGATATTTTCTATAGTTTCATATTTTTGTTTGTACGTTAAATCTTCATCCCGTGATATATAGTCGAGTTCCCAGTTAGTTTTTTCGATTTGATCCCATTTTATTTTCAACATGCTTAAGTTATCTTCAAGTTCCCATTTTTCCTTCACTGAATCAAAGTTAATTTTCTCCACAGTCCGCTCGAAAGCTCGAAAGTTACAGAATTGTTGCCGTAAAAGATCCTGTTGTTTTTCAGTTGACTCATTAGTTTCCCGTGGAGGTGCGCGAAATTTAATATCTTCGAAATTAAATTTCGACTTGTTTTCTTTAACTTCTTTAGGTGACGCCGGAGGAGTATTTTGAATTTGCTTGCTTGTAGATGCCGATGGTAGCCCCGCTTTTCTCTTTAGTATGTCTTGCAAAATATCTTCGTACATCCTCTTTGTTTTGTTGAAAACATCATCGTTGAAGTATTGATTATCCGTCTTTTCAGTTTTTTCCAGTAGCTGATGGTTGTATACAAATTTCTCCCAGTTTGAGTTCAGACGGGAAAGACGATCTTCTAAGTAAGCCAAGGTCTTCCTGCTTGGACTATCTTTTTTATAATTGTTGTTTAGTTGTTTCAGTTCTCCAAAAATAATTTCTTGGCGGCTAATGATATCCTGGACGTTCTGAGCCATTGTTGTTTGCAGTTAAGCAGATAAGTTGTAAATTATTAAGTTAAGTTTGTTTACCGTAGAACTGTTTCGTCGCAGTATCGTTAGTTCAGTTTAATCCCGAAATTGTTTCGCAGGTCTTGATTTCTCGAAGGTCCACTTTTTCGTTATCTTGAGCTAGTAGGACCAATTCGTTGATCTTGAAGCTCGATGGACCAATTTCGTGATCTTGAAGCTCGAAGTACCAATTTCGTGATCTTGAAGCTCGAAGGACCAAATTTTCATGTATGGCTCGTAGTAGTGTTGAGTTGATATAAACCACAGGATTAGCGAGTAAAAGTTTATTAAGTTAGTTACAAAGTTTTAAGTTTAAGTTGGATGCCAATCCGCGGTAAAAGCCGCCCGTCAACTGCCTTTTAATTGTATAAATAATTGACTTAAATATATTTCGTTCTAATGCGTCATAAAGGAGGTCGCGGTGTCAGCTATATAAAATCTGTACGTAAACCGTACAGCATTCAAAATGTATGCAAAAGCTTTGCTTCAAGGAATCCTTTACAAACAACCTTAACCTAATTCAGAAATTAGTTTAAACGTTTCAGTGCAAATAAATTATATAAAAAAACAGCATATAATAAGAGGCCAGGCCATAGCGCACGGGTACAAGCGTGTAACTTTAAACGAGATAGGTTGTGGGTTCGATCCCCTTTCAGGGGAATGAGTTATTTTTTATTACAATTTTTATTTCTACACTCTGGCACTTAAGGTCCAGCGTTGAATTCCGCCTCTCAACACGCAACGTCTCAAAAACTTCGGCAGAAAGTAGGAAACAGAGTGTCATCGTCCATCATCAATTCTAGGTTCACAGGAACGTCCCTGAACTTTACAACGCCATCCTCACCACCTCGCCACCCTCGTAGAATTGTAAGTAGTTTCTTCCTTTTCAATAAAAACTTCTATCTTACTTTACTACTTATTAAAACAAAAACGTTACCGTAGAACCAAATCAACTCTGACGTTTGGAAAATGTAAGTGCAACGAGAGCAGTGTCTTGATGTACTGACACTCTAGAGCCTTATACAACTGTAGGTCCCAATGAGAACGCCACATATCAGTATTTTTGTAACCATTTGCCTCCACCTTCAAAAAATTGTTAATAAAAATTGAAACACATAAAACAAAAATTTACATAAGCATTATATTCAAATATTGGAAAGTTTTATGTTTATTATATACTTTTTTAATAATTACAGTAATGGAATTATCGTTTATCTATTTTACTTTATTTCGTGTTATTTTATTTGTTCATTTAAAAAAAACATTGTGGTAGTTATTTACAATTTATAAAGTAATAAAACTAAAATACCTTCTCAATGATATCTCTTATTTCCTTTATTGATCTTTTCCATTCCACCTGTTTAGCTAGAAGGTCGGTGTCCATCAGCTTTTCGACAATACCACGTATTAATAGATGTTGACTTGTTAGGTAGGTGTTCTGAAATATGAACATATTATCGAATAAAAAATCAATTGAGAGAAGTATGATCCCGACACACGATGCTTGTAAGTTTGTTTGATTTTTGGGGAAATAATTAAAAATAATTTTCTTCACTTCTTTGGCCTCATTACTCCAAGTAAAAGATTCGCTAAGGAATATGCAATGAAACGAACTAAAACGCAAAGCGTAATAGAGTATTTGAGCACCAGCATATATTTAAATGATTTTTCATTTCTCCGCTCTGTCACATTCCACGTTTAGTTCCGTCAATAACCAATCACGGAATGTCGCGAAAGTTGGCCAGAAAGTAAGGTATGGAAATTCTAAATTTCAACACTAGGGTATATCTGCCTACACTGCTATGCGGGAAAAAGCATGAAGCGGCTTTTTTTTATTAACAAAAGCCTCTTATCGAAGAATAATTTAACAACTACACGAACCTGTCCTTCAAGTTTCAGCACCATCTCCTTCATGTTACGCGTGTACTGCGTTAGGCATTCGTCGCGCCAGAAAAGCGGCTGCTGGTCGCGCACGAGCCCCGCCAGCTCGAGCGCGCCCGCCAGCATCATCGGCCGCGTGGATGGAATCATGCGCTCGCCCAGCGTGTTATGGAATGACGACACCTTTTATAAAAATGTATGGATCATATATTTTTTAAAACCAGATATTTTATCCAGAAGGGTTATCAGTTCGAAAGGAAAAACAACAACATTGATATTCAAGATATTGTACCTGATGCAACGTTCTAGCATGTTTCAATGGCGCCACAAGCTCCTGTAAAGCGGAGTTTATCGCCGGTGGAGGGGAAAGTCCTAGGGCGGCGAGCGCCCTAGCCTCGCCCTCCGCGCGTACAAGACGCGGCTCAAATCGTACCACCATCAACCGGGTGTCAGTAGAGAACTCAACCACTGGTTTGTCTTCCGATATTGCGAATTCTTGTTTTACTAGGCTCTGGAATAACAGTCCATATTAATAACTTAATACATATTATTATGACAGTAAAATTTTATTATGTATTCTATTATATCTAAATTGTCTATTTTACTTTTATTACAAGTAACAATGGCCATCTCTGTATCTTAAAATTATGGGGCCTAAAATTTACTTAAAAATTAAAGTTATGAAAAAAAATCAGTAATCTAAAAAAGTGCGCGGCGTTGAGTTTCGCCACTCAATACTCTTGTCTCGTAAGATGGACAACAAAGTGATCCTGTAAGGGTTCCGTTTTTTTTCTTTTGAGGTACTGATTCATAAAAACGTGAAGCTGATAAAAAAAAATCATTGAGATTACCTGCACATCTCTAATCCAGTCCTCGTGTAACTGCGTATACAAAGTTTTGAGATCTTTCAGAACTTGTGGGGCCAAATTCAATAAAGTTTTGCTATTTTCAAAATTACTTAGATATTGCTCAGCACACATTTGTATTTCTTTTACCTGAAATTCAATATTAGCAATCTTAGGTGACTTGAATCTAATTTGCCTGCTGTACGCAGATGTTTGAGATATGAGTGCTCATTGCGTCATCAGAATGCGTGTGAAAATAATGGTTTAAGCCTGAATGCAAGCAAGACAAAGGTTTTGGGTATTTGAAAGAAATGAAGAAAAGACGGAATGCAAGATCAGTGTAAAAGGTAAGATATCAGAACAAGTGAATGAAGTGATATGTAATTTGGGAAGTATATTCAGTAGAGATGGAAGATACGAGATGGATGCGGAAATGCGTACTGCTGACGGTAACAGGGTTAACGGTGCCTGAGGCCTGAACTGTCTTTATGAGACGCCGAAACGACAGCACAGCTCCTCGTTTGGCAGCACATAGTGCAGTGTTGGTACCGACACTGTTATACGGCAGCAAAACGTGAGTATTACAGAAGAAGAATAAAATAAATAATAATGCTGTGATATCTTCGTAGGATATGCGGAGTCAGCTTAGCTGATCGAATCAGCAATGAAGAGAATCTACACAGAATGGTAGGTACTAGCGAAGTTGTCACGGTGGAAATGAAGAACATGCTCAGGTTTGGGCACGTCGAACGAATGAATGACGGAAACATGAGGACAGTAAGAGAGGTAGGGGGAGACGTCGATTGACCTTCGAAAACACAGTATCAAAGACACTGGAGGAATACTTATTTAGAAAACGTAGAAAAATTTGAATGTAATGAGACTCGAACCCGCGCCTCCTGGAAACAGACCAGGTGCTCTGACCACTAAGCCACGTTTTCATCAAGCTACGTCGAAATTTTTATATGCTTGTTGCAACTTATTTATGTTGTTAGCATCCCTCTATAGGGAGATTTTTGCAAATTTCCGCTACCGAAAGATAATTACCAAGAATTGTCGTCTGGCAAGAGAGAATGCTATTTATTAAATATTTTTAACATTTTATTTAAGAAAATCAAAACTAATGTACTTGATTTTCACACTGCTTCGCCCATTGGACTTGTTGAACGAGGGACGACAGTTCTGCCGGTTTGTACATTTTTACATCCAACTCATCTGACTCTAGATCACTTTGAATATTCTTTAACATTGACATTAAGGAATTAACGAACAACTCCAATTCATTACTGAGCGCTTGTTTCACAAGAGGCCGGTTTATGAGAGTTTTGTAACGAAGAAATTCATACAGCATCTGTAAAATATATATTTCATGTCATGTGATTTAAATTATTTAAAAAATATGTCAATATAAGATTTTGCAATTGTAGTACCTGTTTAGTGGATGTGTTATGCATGCGCGGTTTTAATTTTTCAGCGATCCTAGCCTCAGCGGGTCTCAAACTACCAGCAAATTTTGCTACTGCCGATTCCCAAGGTTGATTAGGACCATTGCAAATCCAAATATTAATATCTGTAAAGTTCAGAATTCCAATTAATTTGTGAAACAAAATTGTTTTAACCAATATAACTCACTTTAAATGGATCATTGATAACCTCGCATAAAATAAAATATTTATGTATTAATTTCAGAAAATATAAATAAATTATTTATATATTGTAAACAGTAACACAGTACTAAGCCAGCGGTCGGAGAATTCAGTCGATCCACTATGTTCTAAAACGTTTATAAATATTTTATAAAATCATAACAGCGAAGTTACTCCACACGCAACGGCTCGAATAATTCGGCGGAAAGTGGGGAACGGAGTGACTTTACACCTCGTCTGCTCTGCCTACCACACGATGCGCGGGATATAGCGTGAAGCGGATTATTATATTTTATTGGCACTATAGATTGGTACTGGACTATACTTACTTTCAAAAGGTTCTAAAAATTTGTCACTATTCATTTCAACTTTTTCATCTGCAGTCAATAGCTTAGTTAATTGATTGTAAGTTGATCTTATGTTATGTATCTGAAAATGATAAATAATTTCCAACAGGAAGGTTTTTAAATGACTTCCCATAATAAAAAATATATCTTATGGCAGCGTCATATCTCATAGTTGTATTTAATTTTTTTAAATATTAAATTTATTACTAGTATTTTTTATAAGTTTATTACAAAACATTTCTTTGGATGTAATAAATAAAAAACAAACTAATTAAATATCTCATATATATGGTGCTTGATACTAATGAGTTTCTACCGGCAAGATACATTTAATTGTCCTACCTACTTACAATTATCCTTACCTCTTTAAGCCTATTATCAAAGTTGTTACAAAATATTGGAACATATGGCCTTCCTTTCCATTGGTGCAGAGCATAATTCGGCCAATAAGTTTCAGTAAGAGTTTTGCAAGCACTGATCCATGTTTTCATAACATTTAACCCTTCAGTTAAAATAGTCAAAATCTCGTTATCTTTTAAGCTGTTGTGTGCTTTCCACAAATCTATTTGTGAAGTGTCTTTCTGAATAACTTTGCAAATAGTATGACCTAAAAGTTGGATAATTTATTTTTAGACAGTTAGTAATTAATTAATACTATTTTTGCTTGATAATTAGTATTATTATAGTTTTTAGGGTCACACACTTCAAATGAAAACAAAAAAAATATAAAATAATGAAAAACACCCAACTGCATTAAAACGAAAAAGTAAAAATAAGACTTACATCCACAAATTTAAGTTTGTCAACATTCAAAAGCTGTATGTCCCATTGACCTCCTAATATCAAGAGACACAGAACCCTCGGTAGGGCAATCCAACTCACACTTGATCACAACAACAATTACAACAACAACTTACATGACAATTTTTATAAGCTTGTAATCGTATACTACTAACCAATTATATCAAAAACATGAACCATTCGATTTTCTGGATAGGGCATAATAGTGTATCTCCAAATGTCATCAAATATTCCAGCAATATTTTCCGCTGCATCTCTAACTTCTTGCAAAGTACTTGATTGCAATGATCTTAAAAAAAATACCAAGTTAAATAAAAAAAGATAAATATTCAAAATTGAGTAAGAAATAATTACTTATTATTTTAATTTAAATATAATTTTAAAATTTTTATAAAATAGACAATCTAAAAACAATTGCAATCATCACCAGAACAGAAAAAAACAGACCTAATTTCTTCACAAATGTCTTCAAATAAAATGCAAAATGAAGATGCAGCTTCTCTTTCCTTCTTATTAGCATCTCTTTTTTGTCCAACAGACTTCCAATAATCCACTTCATCATCTATTGTTAAGATTACTGTAAAAATTAAGAAAATACTTTTATTTCACCTTCACCCTGTATCTCATATATGGTAGGGCAGATAGTTTCGTCTGGCAATGGAAGACTATAATTATCTTTCTCTTTTAGCTTTTTCCATCAAATTCGAAGCATGCATAGGGTGTCTGTGTCCACTCAGAATTGTTATCAAAAAAAAAATCGTCGTAAAATTAAGAAAAAAAAAGTTTACATAAACATATCTGTTCAAAGCTAAAGCCCACCCAAGAAAATTTATCAAAATTCGCCCATAGAGGCATGGTGTACAGAATGGCAATTTCTCATTATTTGTGTTATGGGCCATGCCTAATGATGCATCATCAAATACTTTCATAAAAACAAGTATTTCACAAATAATGCATATATAATAAACGTAATTGGAAATTGCAAGAGATGTATTTTGTATTTACCTTTTATATCTTCAACTCCCTTACCATGAGTCAAAATTCTCAAATTTAATTCCAAATCAGTTAAATTTTTTTGGAGCTTACTAAAATAAAGGTTGTCTTCCTGACAAAAAAAATACATAAAAATTATTCATATGTAATACTTTGTGAAATCACAAAAAATATAAATAATATCAACAAAATTAATTGGCAAAATAAAAAATATCAACTTACTATTGTTAGTAATGGATTGTAAACTTGTTTTAAAATTTGGTATAAAGATTCAGCTGCATCAGTAGACAAAGTCACAAAATTAATGTGATTTAAAGCATCTTCAGTATTCAAAACTTGAGGTAGATTTTTATAAAAAACTATTGATTTACAAAAATCTCCTTGTATCTAGAAGTATAAATGTATATTTAAATATTAATATTTAGATTAACACTGGTGTTGGTTTTAAAAGCTCAAATAAATGTCTTACTTTTGTATTAAACAATAACACATTGTTATTGTTGATATATACTTGTAACAGAAGTGAATGTGAATTATGTATGAAATCATTTAAATAATCATCATTAACTTCAATGTCTTCTCTATGAATAGAAAAAAATGTTTCTGAAAAGAAAAACAGCAACACTTTATTAAATGTTTTCATGTGTATGCAATAGTTCCAAATGTTGATTTCCTTAAATTTATTGGTATATTTAAATATACGTTACTAAATTATTATAAATCACAATCATATTGATTAACAATCGTACATTGATGAAGCATACATTGGTTAATCATGAAAAGATTTATATTTTTTTCCTTATATTTAAAAGCATTAAAAAAATATATGTACCTGCGGCATTTAGTATGAATTCAGCCACAATCGTCATGTTTTTCAATTATCATGAAATAATTGTGGTTTTTATTTCGTCTCAGTAATTTGCAAAGTAATTGTTTTGATAATAGCATCTCCATAGAAACGATTTTCATTTTTCATTTCACGTTACTTTTTTGAAGCTTCTGCGGGGATTTTTTATTTATTTACACAATAATACCATATTAGACGATAGATGGCGCGATAAATGGTTATTGAATGGAGATGTAAAATGTCTTAGTGGAAAGTTGCTGGACTAATCACACTATGGTTGTGGTTTCAATCGCCACTCAAGGGAATCAATTCAATTTAAAAAAAAATGCCTGCTCTTGTGAAACAAAAGCTTAATGCGCAAGTTCCTAAGCCCATCTCTCAACTCTCAATCACAACAATCACTCCTCTTATTATTAAAGCATAAAGCTGTTTTTTGTTTAGATTTATTTATATAAATAAAAATAAATAACTTGAAAAAGTCAAAGTTGTTTATATTTGCTCCAAATAAAAGTCTTCAATATTTGAAGAAATGAGTTGATATGTATGTATGAAAATTGTAACTTCGAGGATATTCTCAAGTAGTTAATTTCTAGAATAGCTACAAACTTGGTTGTTTTATAGTCTAATATTATTTGTATGCACATAACACCATCATTCATGCATAAAACAGCGAAAATCCAAAAATGCGACGTATCACCTTCATCTACTCCTGTCTACATTTATAGTATATAGAATAGAATTATAGAATGTACTCTATGACATTTATAATAATGATGAATTTATTCAAATATTTAATTACTACTACTTACCGCCATCTATAGTTTATTTATGTTAACTTAATTCAATCCTAATTTTATGGAAAAAAACTGTATAGAGTTTTTGTGGCACTATTAGTAAATACATAACAGTTATAAAATAAATAAAATATAATATAACAAAATATCATCGGTATATTATTAAAATAAAATGTTTATTTCATCTCATAAAATTTATAAATCTAATTCTTTGCAAATGTATAATTCTATAAAAAAGTACTATCAGAAAGAAAATTATTTTTGAAATATGTTCAGGCCAAACGCCTGTTATAATTTTATAGCAATTATTTTTAAATTACACACATGCTCATAGGTGATATAAATAATGTATTTTTGTCTTACAATTACCCTACCATAGCATTGTAATATTTCCTTGTTGTTCAACTCGAGAATTACACGTGTCCACACCTAAAATTTGCTGTTTTAATTATTACTCCAAGAAGTCAACCTGATAGAGGGAGAATTCCACTACATGGTCCAGCGAGCCGCATTGCCCAACAATAAGGGAAGTGATCAGTGTTTAATTATA
This sequence comes from Heliconius hermathena, assembly GCA_013403705.1. NCBI lineage: Eukaryota > Metazoa > Arthropoda > Insecta > Lepidoptera > Nymphalidae > Heliconius > Heliconius hermathena. Next base: position 30,068 of record JAAIXJ010000972.1, on the reverse strand, counting down.
GGAATATTATTAATATGAACCCATTACTCTTTTCGATTCAGGTTACTAGTGTTTGCCTATTGCATTAATTTGTGATTTTAAAGTAAAACTATTTATATTTGGTGAATTGTTTATTGCCAATTATATTTAATTGTTATTATTTTAACAATATTTCATAGTTTTAACAGGTATGTACTAGATTATTCTTATAAAACAGTAAAAGTTAATTTTTCATATAATCATCATTTATTTTGTAATAATATAACTTTAAATATTTAGTACTTCATTATTTAAACATTATTAAATAAAAATGATTTGCCTATTGTGTAATAAGTAATTACATAAGTGTTAGCTAGTTTTGTTACTGTAATAATACAATAATTATAGTATGTTTTACAACTTAATAAAAGCATATGAATAGTTTACACCTTCATAAAATATATTAACTGAATTTTGTAATAAATATTATTACTGTTATATTGTTATATTGTTTAGTTTTGTTTTAATTGGTAATTGAAAATAAAAATAAAATAAAAACTTATAAAATATTAAGACAAAATTTAAATAGTTAAATAAATATTTTAATAATAAAAAAAAAAGTAAAAAAAAAATATTTGTGTATTAAAATTAAACAAATTTATTTACATGCTTGTAAGTACATATATATATAAAAAATCTTAAGTCAGTTACACATTGTATACTATTTCAATTTCAGGCTTGTTCACTCTCGAGATTCCAAAAATGTCGGAGAGAGAGGAAAAAGAACTTATTAAAAAGCGAGCTAGTTACAAAGGCCGGTTGACTAATTTTACTAAGTACATAAATGAATTATCTGGTTCATTGAGTCAACAACAGGTAAATGAATTGCAGTTACGAATAGGTAAGATCGAATGTTTATATGATCATTATGATGAAGTACAGTTAAAAATTGAGTGTTTAATCGATGACATTGATGCCCAGTCAAGTGAAAGAAATGATTTTGAATCTTTATATTATCAATCACTTTCAAAGGCTCAAGAATTAATATCTTCTAATACTAAAATATTACGATGTGATAATGTGGATAACTCTCGTTTAAGTAATCATAATCTAGTTAAGTTGCCTACTATTGATTTGCCAAAATTTCACGGTTCTTATGACAATTGGCTTGAGTTTCATGACATGTTCACCAGTCTCATACATTCGAACGATGCAATGGATGAAATAAATAAATTTCATTATCTGAGGTCGTCTCTGGAAGGGTCTGCGGCTTTGATCATTCAATCCATTGAGTTTTCGGCTAGCAACTATACTATTGCATGGGAATTATTATGTAATAGATTTAACAATAAACGTTTGCTAGTACAAAATCATGTTAATAATTTATTTAATGTTGATTTAATTAAAAGTGAATCTTCTATTAATATAAAACGATTGATTGATCAATTTAATAAAAACTTACGTGCTTTGGAAGTGTTAGGTGAGCCGACTCAACATTGGGATACACTCCTCATTCACATCATGACTAGGAAACTCGATCAGAAAACTTTTCGTGAGTGGGAAGAGTGTAAAGGTAGAATAAATAAAAATGACCCTATTTCGATGTCTGTGTTTCTGGAATTTCTTCGTAACCGTGCTGACCTATTAGAAACTATGGAGCTGTCTCGTAATAACGGCATGATAAATCCTAATAGAAACGCGCATAAGCTTAGGGCAATGATTTCTTTAGGTAATAATGTTTCTAGACCAGTATGCGAAGATCATAATTACAACTCATCTATAAAGCCATGTCCTAAATGTAAAGGCGATCATAGTTTAATAAATTGTTCTCTGTTTCTTAATTTAACCAATGAACAAAGATTTGAATTAGTTTCCCAGTATAAAATATGTTATAATTGCCTTCGCCCCGGTCATTATTCAAATAATTGTAAGAAACCTGGCTGCAAGGTGTGCAAGCGCAAACATAATACGTTGATTCACGTATCTAATATTAAAAAGCCCAATCTAAACATTTCAGTTAGAGCAAGTGATCATGATTTTAAATCACCATCGCAATCTTCATCCAACAATCAAGTGGAACAAACATTGACAACGCTAACAACATATTCCGATGATGTACATTTAAAACTGGAACAAGATGTCCTAATGTCCACAGCTTTAGTTAAAGTATTTGATGTTAATGGATGTGAACGCGTTATACGTGTTTTATTAGATTGTGCAAGTTCATCGTGTATTATTACCGAAAGCTTACGTCAGTCACTGAAATTAAAATATATAAATGTAGATAAGCCTATATATGGAATAAATAAGACAAAAGTAAGCACAACTAAAATGTGTCGCGTTAAAATTCATTCCATAACTGAGTATTATTCTAAAGATTTAAGTTGCTACGTTTTGTCAACTATAACAGATAGCATACCATCGCGTTCAATTAATATTTCACATTTAAATATACCGCACAATATTACTTTGGCAGATCCATATTTCTTTAAGGCTGGTGATATTGATATGATTATTGGCACAAACATATTTTGGGAATTGCTTGGTTCGGAGAAAATTAGTTTAGGCGCAAATCAACCCATTCTTTGGGAAACCAGACTTGGATGGCTGGTCTCAGGTCCTATTAATATAGGATGTACGTCGTCCCCCATAATATGTAATTATAGTAAGATGGTTGATAATAATTTTAATAATGAACCCGGTTTATCTACCTATGAGAATGACGACATTTATAAAATGATATCACGTTTTTGGCAACTCGAAGAGGTTAGTCACAAGTCATCGTATTCTTTAGAAGAACGAATGTGCGAAGAACATTTCATTAAACATACTTTTCGTTTAGAAGATGGTCGTTTTTGCGTTAGAATTCCGTTGAAAGAATCGCCTGAGGTACTAGGAGACTCATTACAACGAGCAAAACGATGTCTTTTATCTCTGGAACGGAGACTTATCAATCAGCCTACTTTTAAGCGTATATACGTTGAATTTTTATCGGAGTATGAAGCTCTTGGGCACATGTCTAAGTGCGAAGCTAATTATAATTTAACTCCGTACTTTATTCCTCATCACGGTATATTGCGTGAAGATAGCAGTACTACTAAACTGAGGGTTGTTTTCAACGCTAGTAGTAAAACTACATCAGGGCTGTCCCTAAACGAAATTCAAATGGTAGGTCCTAAGGTTCAAGACGATTTGCTTTCAATATTGCTTAGATTTAGATTTTATAAATTTGTACTGGCTGCTGACGTAGAAAAGATGTATCGGCAAATAATGATTAATGCATCTGATCGACATCTTCAGCAGATAATTTGGCGTAGCCATCCATCAGATCCTTTTAATGTATATCAACTTAACACGGTCACATACGGTTGTGCGAGCTCTAGTTTTTTTGCAACTAGATGCCTCAAGCAAATTGGCCTTGAATGCAGGGATAAGTTGATATCCAGCATAATAAAACATGATTTTTATGTCGATGATCTGCTGACTGGTGCTGATTCCATTCAAGAATCTTTTAATATAAAAAATAAAGTCACTGCTGAACTTGCTTCAGCTGGTATGCCTTTACGCAAATGGAAATCCAATCATGCTTCACTTGTAACTTCCTCTACAGTTAGTTCGTCTTTGAATTTAAATATAGGAGCTATAGAAAACGCAAAAACTTTAGGACTAGGATGGCAAACAGAATCTGATGAAATTTGTTTTTATATTAATCATTCAACTCTGAAAGAGCTTACAAAACGAATTATATTATCAATAATTGCACAAATTTTTGATCCTATGGGGTTAGTTAGCCCATGTGTTATAACAATGAAAATTTTATTGCAAAAATTATGGCTTATTAAATTAGCATGGGATGAACCATTGCCTACGGAGACTTTAAGAAATTGGTACAATGTCTTTAAAAATCTTCCTTTATTAAGTAAATTACGCGTACCTCGTCTCGTGGTCTGTGATTCATACTCTTTGTTGGAATTTCATATCTTTTCTGACGCATCAGAAAATGCCTATGGTGCCTGTATTTATGTTAAAAGTGTAAATAATCGTGGTGAAACTTCGGTACAGTTATTATTGGCCAAAAGTAAGGTTGCACCTTTAAAGCCAACAACAATACCCAGATTAGAACTTTGCGGTGCGTTGCTAGGTGTACGGTTATATGAAAAAGCTATTTCGTCACTTCGTGTTAAGATTAGGCATACAACATTTTGGACAGACTCAACTATCGTGCTAGGTTGGCTTCAAATGTTACCAGCTAAACTTCAGCCGTTTGTTCGTAATCGTACTGTTGAAATATTAGAAAAAACCGTAAGTTGTTCGTGGAGATATGTCCCCTCTGAACAAAATCCTGCCGATTACGTATCACGTGGAGTCGACGTTAATGACTTGCCAACTCTTGAACAGTGGTGGTACGGTCCTAGCTATCTGCAGCGAGATAGCTCGTGTTGGCCAGACAATTTTGCAAATATTGAAGAACTTCCAGAAACGCGACCTGAAATTGCGCTTCATGCTATGTCTAAGCAGGACATATTAATAAATTTTAGTCGCTTTTCTAATCTTCTTAGAATGCAGCGTACTATTGCTTATGTTTTTAGATTTATAGCTTTATGTAAGGGTAATACTTTAAAAACTACTTATTTAAATACTTCTGAATTACAATGCGCATTAAACTTAATAATAAAACTTTCTCAATTAGAATGTTTCCCTGAATATAAGATATTACTTCAAAATAAACCTATACCGTTAAATAGTAAATTAAGCAAGTTAAATGTTTTTATGGATGGAAATAATATAATGCGTGTTGGGGGTCGGTTAGAAAATGCCTCCATGTTTTCGTATGATAAAAAACATCCTATTATTTTACAGTCCACTCATATTTTTACAAAACTTGTCTTTAAGTCGGAACATCTTAAATTATTGCATGCGGGTCCTCAATTATTATTAGCTTCAATAAGAGAAAGATATTGGCCTCTTGGTGGTCGTAATTTAGCTAGATTGATTTATTATCAGTGTGTTAGATGTACTCGTATGAGAAGTAAAATAATTACTCCACTTATGGGAAATTTGCCTACCCAGCGTATTTCTCCAGAGGGTCATCCCTTTGACTGCGTAGGGATAGATTATGCTGGTCCTATCTCATCAGCAAGTCGCCAAGGCCGAGGTTGCAGAATTGTTAAAGTATACATAGCAATTTTTGTTTGTTTCCAAACTAAGGCAATTCATGTAGAACTAGTAGGTGACTTAACTAGTAACAGCTTTATGTCTGCTTTACGTAGGTTTATGTCACGGAGAGGAAAGCCAACCGATATTTATTCTGATAATGGCACATCGTTTGTGGGTGCTTATAATGATCTCTGTAAATTTTTAAAGACTAACTGCAATTCATTATCTGAGAATTTAGCCAATGAAGGTATAAATTTTCACTTTTGTCCACCTTACTCTCCTCATTTTGGGGGTCTCTGGGAGGCTGGTGTAAAAGCTGTAAAATTTCACTTAAATAGAGTATTGGGAAATTGTCATTTAGTTTACGAGGAACTGATCACTGTCCTAACACAAATAGAAGCTATCCTTAACTCTCGACCGCTCACCCCTCTTTCTAGTGACTCAAATGACCTCATGCCACTTACACCAGGCCACTTTCTTATTGGGAAGCCTATGACAGCCCTGCCAACTCCTGATTATCAAGACAGCCCTACCAGCTATTTGAGCAGATTCCAAAGGTTGGAGCAGCTCCGTCAACATTTTTGGGGCAGGTGGTCCAAAGAATATATCAGTGAACTACAGCAACGAGCTAAATGGCGCTCAAATAATTCAACGTTGGAATTTAATACCTTAGTTGTCATTAAGGATGACAATCTTCCGCCGTTAAAATGGAAGATGGGCCGAATTGTAGCTGTTCATCCTGGAGCTGATGGCATTAACCGTGTGGCTGACGTCAAAACTACAAACGGTATCATCCGAAGGTCATTTAGCAAAATATGTCCCTTGTTTGACCAAATTGGTTGAAAGGCGAGCTTTCAACGTCCGGGGGCATGTTCAGGCCAAACGCCTGTTATAATTTTATAGCAATTATTTTTAAATTACACACATGCTCATAGGTGATATAAATAATATTTTTTTTTGTCTTACAATTACCCTACCATAGCATTGTAATATTTTTCTTTCTTGTTCAACTCGAGAATTACACGTGTCCACACCTAAAATTTGCTGTTTTAATTATTACTCCAAGAAGTCAACCTGATAGAGGGAGAATTCCACTACACTTACGTAACCTAAGATGGTTTTTTAAATAAACGTATTCGCCTACCTTATATTGTCTTGGCCTAGTACGTGTATCATAATATTTCTTAGAATTATGTTTTGATTGTTTTATATTTTCTGTAGCCTCAGAGGGAGACGGATAAATTATTTTATTATGATATATATGAATCTTGATACCAGTATTATGAAAAAGATATAATAATATATTATAAATTTTAGTAAAATTATGTTTCTCGAATGGATTCTTAAAATTTGTAATTCCTATTTCTTGTGTATCTCCAAAAATAACCATTTTATTTCTAACATTTTTCAAAGTTTCGAATATTTCATTATAACGTGCTTCATCAAAGTGATGAACTCTAGTGAAAAGTAAGAGATAAGTTTTATTATTAGATTCAATATTTAAATAAGAATGAAGTTGTTTTTCTGCTTCTAAAATATGTTCTGAATTTTCTATATTACCTAATAATTGTTCAATATAGGGATTAGAATCATCAAAATCAATGGACGTTGGAATTAATAATGTTTTCAAAGAGGATTTCATTAAACTTTCATTATGTTCTAAAATTTGAGTATTAAAATGATTTTCTTTTTTATCAGACATAGTTTTACAAAATATAGAATAATCATCATCATTAAGATTATAATGTGGTGAAGAAATATCAACAATTTCTTGATTTATTGTTGTTAACGGTTCATTTACTGGGGAATTAATATTTTCAAGTGGAGGTGGAGTATCATTACATTCGATATCCAACGGTTGAAGCTCTGGATTAGCAAGTACGTCATCTAAACGAAAAGAAGGTGGAGAAATTAACAATTCATCTAAATCTCTATCGACATCTAATATTTCTTGTTCAGTATTTTGTGATACTGGATTTATATTATTTTTAAAAATTGAAATTGGGTTTACTGGGTACCTCGAGAGAGCGTCTGCATTTGCGTTAATTTTCCCTTTTTTATATTTTATAGTATAAGTATATTCTTCTAATTTTAATCTCCATCTAACTAACCTGGATCCTGGATCTTTACAGTTAAAAAGCCATTGTAGGGGTTTATGATCAGTTACAATTGTAAAAGTTCTTCCATAGACATAAGGTCTAAATAACTTAGTTCCGAAAACTATAGCTAAGCATTCTTTTTCCGTTGTGCTATAATTTAACTCTGCTTTATTAAGGGTACGAGAACCAAAAGCAATAGGGCGGTCTTTACCAATTTCTCCTTGAGATAATATAGCTGAGATTGCATAATTTGATGCGTCACAAGTAAGAATAAAAGGTTTGGTAAAATCAGGATAGGAAAGAATAGGTGCACTTAATAATTTATTCTTTAAAGTTTCAAACGCCAGTTGTTGTTCATTATTCCATACAAATTTTGCATCCTTTTTTAAAAGAGAAGTTAAGGGTTTAGCGATAAAGGAAAAATTAGGGATAAATCTACGGTAATAAGAAATGAGACCTAAAAATGATTTTATATCTTTTTGAGTTCTTGGAATTGGAAAATCTCTAACTGCCTTTACTTTTTCTGGGTTGGGTTTGACACCTTCATCTGTAATAATATGACCTAAGTAGTTCACCTCTCTGCGCAAGAATTCACATTTGTCTGGCTGCAATTTTAAATTGAAATAACGTAATCTATCAAAAACTTTTAGTAATTTTTCTATGTGAGTATTTAGATCATATGAGTAGATGACAATATCATCTAAGTAAACATAACAATGAATACCTTGTAAACCAGATAAGACTGTGTTCATTAATTTTTGAAAAGTCGCTGGAGCATTTTTTAAGCCAAATGGCATTCTTTTAAACTGAAAATGCCCTTCAGGGATGCTAAATGCTGTTTTATCTGCATCTTCTGATGCTATTGGTATCTGATGGAAGCCTGACGCTAAATCTAGTGTGGAAAAATATTTGCTATTGCCTAGCTGGTCTAAAATTTCGCTTATTTGCGGAATAGGATAGGATTCACCTATAGTTATATCATTTAATTTTCGGTAATCGATTACAACACGCCATTTCTTTTCTCCTGAGGCGTCTAGCTTTTTGGGGACAACCCAAATTGGAGATGACCATGGTGATATGGAATGTTGAATTATATCTTGGTCCAACATTTTATTTATTTGTTTACTTACTTCTTCTTTATGACATTGGGGAAATCTATAAGACTTGGTGTTAATAGGAATATTAGAATTTGTTTTAATTTGGTGATTAAGTGCATTTGTGCAAGAAAGTTTATCGTCGGGAAGGTGGAAAATATCGGAATATTGAGAGCAAAGATTTAAGAGTTCTTCGTTTTCTTCATCATTTAAATGTGATGTTCTAAGCGAATTTAAAACTTGTTCAGTACGTTCAGTTACATTATTACAATTGTTAATTAATTTTATATTATGAGGAGGAATTTCATTTAATTTAATATTTAAGTTGGAATTAATATTGATTGATTTTTCCGTGGCGTTTAAAATTGTAATATTTATTCTTTTATTTGGCTTTACTTTGACTAAACAGTTTGAAATAAAAACATTTTCCGCTACTTGTTTATCCAATATCATACCTTCTTTTATTTCTGGATTTTCTACAGTACATTCTATAACAGTTTCTGACCTAGGTTTAATTATATAACTGGGTTCATTAAAAAGTAATTTCGTTTTATAATTTTTAATTTCTAAGCTATTGGTATTATAATTCAGTTTACAGTTATAAGCTATGAAAAGATCAGTGCCAATGATTCCATCATATGGCAATTGTAAATCATCAAAAATATAACATTTATGCATTATATAATTTTCACCTAATTTTAACTTTAAATTTACAAAACCAAGACTTTTAAGAGTATCTCCGTCTTTTGAATCAATTCCTTTTATGAGTATATCAGCTGGGTATATTTTAATATCATTTATTAAAGCTGATTTTTTTAATAAGCATATTGATGCTCCTGTGTCTATTAATAAAGACATAGGCCTAACACTAGCAGAAGTATTTATTAAAATGTAAGGTAAATATCTATCATTATTTTGAATTATTTCATATATTTTACGTGTGCCCTTTTTCCTATTTAGTCTCGGCTGGCACAAGGTCGAGACTCTTCCTCGTTTAAATTATTTTCGTTTTCATGGTAATTTTCGTCATTATTTTCTTGTGCGACGCAATATGGTTCTGGATAATATTCTTGTTCGCTATCATGTTTTCCGTTTACAAAATTAATACGCTTTTTATTATAAGGTGTTTGTTGGAATACTTTATTTCCTTGATAACCTTGGTTAAAAGTAGGGGCTGATGTCTCCCTAAACTTGTTACTTGGCATATACGAAGGCCGTTCAAAATGTTTATTTAAATTATAGTTTCTTTGAAACTGTGAACCTTGAAAAGGTTTTGGAGGAAAATAATTTTGTTGACCTTGAGGAGGTTTATAAATTCTTTTATTTTCTTGATAATTATTATTAAACTTTTTTAAACATTTTTTAAAGTGTTATTCCACACTTAGGAAAGAAAAATACTTATTTAGAAAACGTATAAAAATTTGAACGCAGCGGGACTCGAACCCGCGCCTCCTGGAAACCGACCAGGCGCTCTGACCACTAAGCCAT
>JAAIXJ010000972.1:0-20258 GCA_013403705.1 Heliconius hermathena | reverse complement strand
ATTATCTTTGGGTAGCGGAAATTTGTAAAAATCTCCCTACAGAGATGCTAACAACATAAATAAGTTGTAACAAGCGTATAAAAATTTCGACGTAGCTTGGCGAGAACGCATGGCTTAGTGGTCAGAGCGCCTGGTCGGTTTCCAGGAGGCGCGGGTTCGAGTCCCGCTGCGTTCAAAAAAAATTTTTATACGTTTTCTAAATAAGTATTATTAAACTTTCTCTCTTTTTGAGAATCTATTTTCCTATACAAAGTTTGTTGAATTTTCTCTTCAGAGATTGCAAGTCCAATTGCCTCATTTAAATTTTTAGGTGAACGACACCTAACTATATTAGATATTCTGGGATTTAAACCCATTAAAAAGTGGTGTAATGCTAAATCTTCCATGGCTGCTGTGCGCCCTGGTATTTCAGACTTTTTAGTTGGATTCATAGATATATCAGTTAATAATTGAGTTAATATTGACTCTACTTTAGTAGCAAATTGAATAACATTTTCTGTTGGTAACTGCTTCGATTCCTGTAAATCCGTAATTAAATGAGCATAATGTTTTCTCTGACAAAATTGAGTCTTTAAAAATTCTTTTAATTGTTCAAAAGTTGTAAAATCTTTAATAGAAGCTGCTATTTCAGCTTTCCCTTGCAATTGACTTAAAATATATTTAAATAATATAAATTTCTGAGACTCGGATGCGAGCTCGTATGCATTGTTGCAATTAGTTAAAAATGAATTTATTGTATCCCTTGACCCATCGTAAGGTTTAATAAATTTTAATAAAATATTTAAATCAATTTCGCCTACATATTTCTTTTCCACTTTCGACATGGCGGGTGAAGGTGCTTTTTCTCCTTCTACAGGCGGAAGTATCGGAATTTCAATATTAACCTTTTTTGCCATTTTTAATTATTAGTAATATATTTATTTTGATCTGAATAATCAACGTAATTTTTATTTTATTTTACGACAAACAAAACGATATTTTATATAGAGATTATGTTATAATATTATATTCGAGCAGAATATTTACTAGTAAAACTTTTCTTTTAAAAAATCTATACACTTAATTCACTTTTAATATTTAATATTATAATATTTAAATCAAATCAACTTCTTTAAAACTTCTTTCTAATATTATTTTACATAAATCATTTCAAATATTATTTTTTATTACAATATATCTTTCACACGTATATCAAATATTATTTATAATATGTATTTCCTTTCAAATGTTATCTTATAACGCGTAACTTAATACTTTCACTCACAGTCTGCAGAAAACTAGCGTCAGCGTTGCGATGAGCTGCATTCTGTCACGTACTGGACCTCCCGTGATTCCCAACTATGTGGTCTCAAGGTTTTTGCCAAAACCCTGTTGCTGCACCGGACGGGCACAAACACTCACGAACTTGAGGTGTGATGTGATGATGAACAGGAACAACTTACACTTTCCACAAATTTAAACTTTTCTTTAAATTTTCACTTCACTTTTCACTTAATATTCCTGTTCTTTATTTTATCACTTTATTAATTATATTTATTATATATTTTGTTACGCGGAGCCTATTGAGCTTACAGTTATTTCCTTTTAAGGTCACCGGAATTTTTCGGCATCCCACCGCTGCCACCAAAAATGTTATGGGATGTTTGAAAAGACAGTTTTTAAAAAAAACTTTATTTATTACACTGTTAAAAGAAATAGTACAAAATTATAATATGATTAATTACAATGTAAATCACCGGTACTGTAGCTCAATAATGACTGAAGCTAAACATAACAATGAAGACTATATAAATCTAATAGGGGCATAGGGGAGTAAGGGGAGTTACGCGACGGTCAGCAAATCTACATACTTTGTAAATATATAACAGCTCACTTTTCCATCATAAATATTTTTTGCCATCCTTTCATCACTTATTCATTCTACGTGCCTAAGCCAACTGATCACGTTCTTTTTCACTGTCACCATGAAATCCTCGCTACCTGCCATTCCGTGTATCTCTTCATTGCGGGTTCGATCAGCTACGCTAACCCCGCATATCCTACGAAGAAATCTTCCATCCTGTTAATCTTGTATCTTCCATCTTTACTGAACATACTTCCTAAATATATATTCACTTGTTCTAATAACTTACTATTTACAATGATCTTGCATTCCGTCCTTTCTTCATTTTTTCAAATACCAAAACCTTTGTCTTATTCGCATTCAGGCATAGACCATTGTTATCACACCCTTATTTCATAATGGTGACTGATACCTGCAACTCGCATTCTGTTAATGCGATGAGTACTGCATCATCTGTGTACAGCAGGCAATTTACATTCAAGTCATCTACTTTTACTCCCATGTCACTTGTTTCACTCCTTATATTCTTCATTCACTCGATTTGTTATTGGATAGATATTTGAATAGCTGAGACAGCTATCCAAATACAATTCGAACAACCAAGCTGATAGGCGCATCCTTGTTTAACATCCGATTAGATGTCAAACCAAGACGACATGCCAGCTTCTACTCGCACGCACGCAGAGTGATCTCAGTAAAGAGACTGTACAGCCTGCAGCAAGGGTCCGCTCACATTGTACTGGGGTAGTATCTCCCACAATTTCATTCTAAAAATTCTCTCAAATGCCCTCCACAAAAGCACACAAAATTTCTTGGTTAACGGCCAAGAATTTCTCCATGATCTTGCGAAGTAATTAACATAAACAATATTTTAGCATAAACTTTATTACTCAAGCTAAACTGATAGCCCTGTTGCGCAGTTTATCTGTGAAGCCTTTATACAAAGGCATGATGACTGCACATCGCCAATCGTTTAGTACCTCTCCTTATTTCCATCACAAATTGCACACATTTAATCCTCTCGACAGTAAATCCATCTGTTCCCGCTGCCACCACCACCACATTTCAGACACCGTATTGCACTCTCAACTTCTTTTATACTGATAGATGAATAAAACTAATTATTTCGTAAATAAATTCTATTTCTCTTACAAATAACCTAGAACATAAATATTTAGTAATCAATAGTATGGATTACTATAATTGTACAAAAACAATACGGAGAAAATAAAATACATGGATTTTATATTATAACTACCTGTTGCCCGTTGCGTCGTTGCATTTATGATTCTTACTTATTTTCATTTACCACCCATTGTCAAATATGATTATTTGGTCAACTGATTGTTGCGCCAAACAAACAAATTTTATTATAATTAATAAAGATATTTAAATATATATANTATATATATATATATATATATATATATATATATATATATATATATATATATATATATCAAAACCTTATATCCTCCTTAACGCCACGTTTAGAAAGGAAGCTCTTCATGGAGTGCCACGAGGTGTCTGCAATACCCATGAGCCGCAGCACACCCTCTAGCACGTCGCGTACTACATCGGGTGGGGCACGAAGTGAACGCACCTACACAAAATTATACATACATGTATATACAGATATTTGAATTAATAATTAACTTAAAGCACAATTTATTTTTATATTATCCATTTTAATAGCCCAACATATAGTAAAATACATTTAAAACACAAAAAATATTATCCTTACTTCACTTAAAGCCTCAGGTCGTATGTCTCCAACGGCCGCACGTGCAGCAGCTATAACTGGCTCCACTGATGCCAGCTCTGCTTCGATTTCTTTTTTGCTATATAACATTATAATACGATGAAAAGGGATAGATAATAATTATAAATGTTTGCATTAATTTTTCCAAGCAATTATAATAATAAAATATGATAGAATTAGTAACAAATGTACAAAAATACCGTATTTGTAGCTTCTCATTTTCCATTTCAATAGTTTGTTTGAGATTGTGCATTTCTTCCTTCTTATCAGTGTTGGCACGTACTGTGGCGCCTATTTGTTCCAGGGCGTGATTGGCCTTAGCCTGTTCCTCAGCTAGGGCGGATTCTTGTACCGCCGCCTCCTCTCGTAGTGACGCAACTGACGCGCGCGCCTGTTTTAGCGCCTCTACTCCAGCCTAAGCAGGATAAAATGAAATTAATTACTTAAATAAAAAAAAACAAAAAAACACCAACACCTTTTCATTAAGGCCATTACTATAAGGCGAAATAAAATATCACTGCTAAAACTTGGCGAGGAAAGGATTTAAGCATTGTAAAAACTGCAGAAGATGCTGCAGTACCAGATTAAAGTGTAGGCAATATTGTTAATGTGACAAGATAGAAAATATGAAATCGATCGGACTAATAGAAGTTGAAAATAAAGAAACGATATCTCATGTAGCAGACAGAGCGAACATAGTGTCAACTTCAAGACACTGTTCTCCACTGTCCACCCGATCTCCGAGATATTTGCGTGAGTGACAGATCTCATCGCCACGTTTTGTCTTGATTTTAATCAATATCTTTAATTTTTTTTTCAATAAAATTAACTTACAGATAAAGTATCCTGTCGTCGAACAAGGGCTTGTTTTTTTGAATTATAGATATTATAGTATGTTTTAATAAAGTACATATATCGAGCTGGTACACAAGTACTCCCCATTTCCAGGCTCTCGTAAATATTAATAAATCCCTCTATGGGTAAACATTCAAGATCTTCCTTGGACATTGGCTGCGAGCTTTCTTTTGACAATCTAAAATATATTATAATAAATCAAATCAAAAAAGTAAGACAAGAAATTGTTCATCAAGCTTTATTCACATTTGTGAATTCAAATCTAATATACATATATGTATTTAACAATCAAAATATTTATGAAATTCGTCAATATAAAACCGTAAAATACTGTTATTTACGATCTATATATAATAAGCAAATAAAACAAAAGTATATTACGAAACAGTTATATACGACAGGTAGAATAAACTAACAAACAATGATAACAAACAACAAAACAAACCAAAAAAGAAACAAAGAAAACCTTATATAAACTCTGTATACACATACCTCTGTATAACAAGTGTAGGCATTGCGCGCAGCGTCTCGCGCGACCAGGGCGCCAGCCAGCACAGGCGGTGACGCAGCAGCGGCTGCGCGTCCCACAGCCCAACCAACGACTCCTCCTTGTCTAGGCAAATCATTATGCCTAGCTTTTGTTTGGCGGCTGTAATAAAAAATGTTTTTTTGTTATATTTAATTTACATTTATTAAACATAATATAATATTGACTTTAATTCCATCCGATAATTCACCAGCCCAATAAACCTTTTTATCGACTATATCGATGTAAATCACGTTAAAAAATCTTTCGGTTTTTTCGGAACTTTTAGACTACTTTTGTGTACATTATTTTATATTCGCTATTACAAGTTTAATTGTCTTCTTGGTTAGACATATTAATATACCGGGCTTGTGTTAAGCGGCTGTAGATTAATTTTTCAATTTAAAACATGTATACAGAGAAATATTTCATAACTTAAGACAGATAAATGTGTTTTGAAATTAACAAGACTGTAATAATCACTTGCATCATCCCTTCTTAACTTCGATCTTACGGTGTTTTATATAAAAGAAAGAATAAGAATAAGTATTTATCAAAATTAAATTAAATAATTCAATAAGATAGTAAATATTAATGTTTTTTAAGTATCATTCGTCACCCATCGTCACCCATCCTCTGCCATCCGTCACCCACCAATCTAGCAATCGAAGGAAGACGGGATAATTTTAAACACTGTAATAAATACTATAATACAAAACAAAGACATCGTTGTTCTCCATTGAATTTTTTTATCATTACAAGCGAAGCGCCAGGGTTTAATGACGGAAGCGAGGAAATGGAATGTACAATGTATATAATAGAAATATTTATATTGTATACTTACTTATAAAGGATTGCGCATTTTGTGGTAAATTTATCGGAATGATTTTTGATGGTAAAGCGTGTACCGAGTCCGCCTTTAAAAAAGCTTCAACATACGCGAGCCAGTCCCCAGTGGCAACTCCCTCGCCGATCACCAGCAACGTGTGCGTACCTTCACTCGCGGACGTCAGAGCCTGCGAATTGTTAGTTCTACGTTAGAGATAACACGTATAACTGTTTTTTTAGCTTCACGCTATAGACAAAGCGCGTATAGCATAGTAGGCAGAGGGGACTTAGTTTTTAGCATCTAGCATTGTTACCAGAGCCAGGAAATTAAAATAATTTATTTTGTCGAGAAAGAGATCGAACCCACAATCATCGCAATAATATCCAGACGCTGTGTTAAGACCATCATGTGCCATTGCTACACAAAGAAAATTAAGTAATATCAAATGTACGATTTATCCACGTGTAAAAATGTTTACCACGTAAAAATGTTAAAGTGTGCTCCATTCTAGATGTTACATTTAAAAACTAAATCTTGTTGCGAGTCAATTTTTTTAACATTAGATATAACGTACATATCTTATATATATATTTTATACATTAATAGATTTTTCTCAGTTTTACGATGTATTCCGCTAATAGCAGCGTAGACAGCGGGAACCTATTGTGAAGACGGTCCGTACCCCAATTGGAGGCATGGCTAGTTGAGTGGCGGAATTTAACGCCGCGCTTTGTATTGTTAACAGAGTAAAAAAACTAAAATATTAAATATTTTTTTATTTATTTATTCCTCCCTAATTGGAATAGAAAACGCAACCGTAGTTACACGCTTGTTCCCCTCGCGCGACGACGGCCTCTGCGGTTAGTTAAAGCAACGTGTGCAAATAGTTCGAATTAATAATTACGATAAGATATAAATAAGTGACAAGAATTACATTTTTAAACATATTCAGGAAGTGTTGGCGCTGGTCGGCGAGCACCAGCGTGGCGGGGAGCGCGGCGCACACGAGCGTCGCGGCCGCGCGCCGCCCCGCGCCCGCGCTGCCTACGAAACACACTACACCGCCGTTCAGCTATAATATTATACATAAAAGTGATTAGCATTATCATCATATCAAACATAATGCCATAATGTGTTAAAGATGGATTATACACACATGAAACACATACCGTGATTGCTATTATGGGACATAAGACAGACAGTTCATCACACACTTCTATTCCAGTGTCGCCGAAGATGTGTTCATCGTCTGTTACTGAAAAAAGTATATTATGAAATTTGTTATTAAATATACAATAGTAAGGTGTTTGATCTGCACCTACCCGTGACCACGGACTACTGTAAAGTGTTCGAAACGTCGGGTTTCTAAAAATGAATAATCTATATATATAAAAGGACATGTTCTGACTGACTGAGGTAAGACGCACGCACAGCCGCTAACCGCTGTGCGGAGAAACGTGAAATTTGGACAGATGTTTATATTTATAATCTGGACATCCACTAAGAAGGAATTTAAAAAAAAAAATTACCTTAAAGGAATAAAATAGGGGTTGAAAGTTTGTATGGTTTTTTTTTAAATCGGCACCGATTTTAATAAAATTTGAAATTCAGACTCTTAAAAATATTTCATTGAACACGTGTTTCATGGCGCCACCGATTTTTATAAAAAATTAAATTCAGACTGTTAAAAATATTTAATTTTTATTGAACATGTGTTTCGTGGTTTTTTTTAATTCACCCCTAAGGGTGCAAATAAGCAGGAAAAAGCTGCGCGCGCCCGCTAGTACTAAATATACGCGGTTAATCGGGTTAAACAGTTACACTTAAAATATACAATAGTACAAAAAAAAGATAAATCGTCAAAATGTCACAGAATAACTTACGACACTGATTAATAAGCTTCTCTGTACTTTCATACCATTCTTTATATTCAATTTGTTCTAAGTATATACCATCACCACGTAGTTTGGGCTTAAAATAGCAACCATTACTAGGTGGTAAATATTTTTCCACTATTAACTTATATTGATTCTTATCATTTTCAGTTATTAGTCTTTCTCCAAAAAGCGCTTTTGCTTCTGCATTTAGTGCCTGGAAAAATCAAATTTAAATAGTTATTAATAAAAATATGAGTTGAGGCCACTTGTAGCACAAGAAAATTGGGCGGTGCGTGGGAAATGGAGTGTCTATGTCAATTCCGCTGTACGCAAGACACAGTGTAAATAAGAAAAAAATTGAAACGTATAAAGGATTATTACATTAGCAAGCAGATCAATTAGGTTCGGGCGAGTGAATAAAATTAAAAGACGCTGCGTTTTGTCAAAAGTTTGATAGCCAACGCACACAGATTTCATTTCAATTAAAATAAATAGTAGTCAGAGCAATTTAAGACAATATATTTGATAAGTCTTCATCCATTAATGTTGTTATTCTTACCCATTCTCTACCAGCAAAAGTAGTTTTACATGGTCTTCTAATCAGAGAAAGATTTTGCATACAAAAATATTTTTCTCTATAATTACAATAATATTATTATATTGTAATTATAGAGAAAAACGTTAAATGAAATTTAAGAATTCCATAAATTATACATATATTATAGTGCGAAACACAAACATTACCGTCAAAATTTCCGTTGTATTAGTTGGAGTATACCATTTTATATTTTCACACCATTGTCTAAGATGTGAAGCGTTCCATTTATAACACGGATGAGAACGGAAAGTGTCGTTTACCTAAAATATACATAATTTTTTTAGTTTGGTATTAAATAACAGGATCTTCAGTTTTATTTTATCTGATTTTGCGATAAACGTTTTAAACAAGCTTTAACTTACCTCTTTATAAAATGATAAAATATTAAAGCCTAAGTTTAGTAAGTCTTGTTCTGTTGTATTACTACCAACACTTTCCGATAGATAGTATTTACATTGTTATAAAAAAAATAAATTTCTACTTATTAAGAAAAAGTATTATATAAAAATTTTAACGTGGCGGTATTGGAGGCCGCGCCTCTTTGGCGTGTTCTCTTCACGTTTATGTGTTTCAAACTTAGAAAAGAAAAATACAAAAGTTTCTTCAAATAAATTTCTTAAATTAATTAATAATCTGAAAAAGATGAAATTGGCAATTAAATAACATAGCATCTAATGCACTAAATAATATCATGCACTTATACTACTCTACATCTAATGCCTATATAATATATTATTTAGTACACTAGAATTAGTGTGGTGTCGTCGCCGCAAAAACACACGAAATGTCATCAACTTTTTCAAAGAGAACAAACGCCAACCACCCCAGCACGCATCTATCCGCTGCCGGCCACCTTCTTTGCAATAATCTTCGCTTGTCTAAATGCAATCTCCAATTTAGCACGTGTCGTTCACTTACGGCAATATAACCGGATACAAAACAGCTGAAAGTCGGGCCGATGGGAGAACAGTGGACGCTGTGGCCACGACGTTGATGCGGCCAGCGTTGTACCACTGCGGCCCACTCTCTTCTACCGCCCAAAAACCCTGTTGCTGTATTAAATGGAACAGGTCGAAGAACTTCTTTTATATTTCAATTTTACTAATTGTTACTCTTCTTAACAGTAGATGAGTTCAGCCAATCTTCACACAATGCCTCCAGACTTCAGCAGAAAGTGGACGGTACGGTCTTAACAGTATGATCTTTGGTTTTCTCTGCCTTCTCTACTATGTGTGGGATACAGCGTGAAGCTTAAAAATGTGTTAATATTAGACTATTATTGTAACAACAGTATGCTGGTAAACTCTTTATACATAAAATATAATATTTTGCATACCTGCAATACAAAAGAATGTATTTGTGAAGAGCCCCACTGGTCTGTGGCGGTACGATGCAGTGCTCGCAATAGTAGGGTACGGGGAGCCTCCGCACCTGCAGCTACACCGCCGCCTCCAGAACTACTTACTGCGTTTTTCTGTAATAAAAAATGACATTTCACCCTTCATTTCACCTGTAGCAAGTGTAGGCAGTGGGAACGGATGGCCCAATTTGCGCGTTGCCGTGCTTTGGCTACCTACCAGAATAAGAAAAATCAAAATAATTTATAACAACCATCACTTTGATAATCAGACGCTGCGCTCCTGTGTCACAGCAACGTATTACTCTCGTAAAAGGTAAATAGAAATAATAGTATCAATGTTGGTGAAAATGTGTAATTTAGAAATAGCTGCTAATAAAGACTAACTATTTACAATATGACAAACAATTTAATAAAAAAATATCATTACTCACCCGCCTCAGTTCTGCTATTATATCAGACGTCTCCAGAATAGGGGTGCAATTAATTACTATAACCGTAGTATTGCTTTCCTTCAAAATGTATTCGGCTAAAAAGCTATTCGAAAATAGTTTCATATTAGTTTACACCTATATGTAATAAATATAATTAAGAGATACAATCAGGGTCGTAGCTAGAGATCATTTAAGCAACGTTAACACTAAGGGCGGAAGTATAGTGTTTATTTTGTTATCTTTTGATATTTTTCAAGCAAGAAATAATATTAAACTAGGCTCCTTTTTTTACGTTTTATTAATTGTAATTTCTTAGAATTTAAATTTTACAAAACAGCAAATACAATATTCTAACTATTTTATAAGTAGTTGCTTATGTGTGCGTTCTTTAGCTAGGACCCTGGTTACAAATAGTTACTTCTTGGCGCTCGCATCGGGGCCGAGCAGGAGCAGGCCGCGGGCGGCGGCGAGTGCGGCGCGCAGCGAGGGCGCGCGAGTGCGCGTGCGCGCCGACAGCAGCAGCGAGTCGGCCCACTCCGCGTCTACAGTGTGCTGCAGTGGCGACGGGAGTGCTACCTGCAGTTTACTTTATTTTTAATAAGTTGCTCCACACTACTTATGTAATAGGGATTCGAGTCCCGTTGTTAGACTGAAGTTGTCACTTTCATACTAAAAATTTGTATGCATATATAATAATATTATATTTCGTATCCCCTATATAGGAAGCGATTACAAAATAATACTATTTGGGAAGCAATTAATGTTGTTTACAATGTTTTTTTTTATTTAAGGTGTTTTAGAAGATAATAACACTACTGAACTACCCAAATTTACCAACTTAAGAACACACCAGTAGTTCATTAAGAATTATCATGATTTTTTTATCATATATTTTACTTTTTTAAGCATTTATTTTAATTCCATGAACCTTTTCTAGATATAACTGTAAACGCGACTGGTTGTGGGTTCGATTCCCATTAGAGTAACGACGTGAAGTGCGTCGTTGAGTTCCGCCACTCAACACGTAATGTATCCAGAATTTGGAAGAAAGTGGGGAACGGAGTATCTTAAGACTAGATTCCCAGGATCCCTCTAGCTACCCTGCTATGTGCGGCGTGAAGCTAAAAAAAAGATAGATTAAAAGCTAATTTAAAATGGGCAATGTAACATAAATATAATGTAATTAATTAAAAAAAAAAATTTTGTGCTTTAAAAATTATTTTTTAATACAATGATATGAATGTTAAGGTTTAGCGCTAGAACTAAATTTGTCATTTGTTATATTTAAAAATAAAGCAAATGTTACTCGCCTCCTCATAAAAATGTTCATAAGCATTATTCTTTAGCAAGCCCATAACACTGAGTTGAACCGACGACCAAACAATATCTTCTAGGTTGAAACTTGAATTAGCTTCTTCCATATTATATTCAAACTGAGCTATTATTTGCTTTACCTAAAATTATAATACAATATTTATATAAATATTACTATTTTATAAAGTATTGTTATATATCATGACACCGTTGTGGGTATAAGTTCAATTCCCACTCGGTAAGTAAGTTGTTTTCATTTTCTTGCTCTGGTAAGAAGACAAAGCGCGGCGTTGATATATCTCGAATATTAGACGAATAGTGGGCAACGGAGTGTCTTAAGCTCTAAACAGTATTGTCAGTTATTTTATATAACATACCGTTATTTTATATAACATACCGTTGACATTTCACAGTTCCGTATAATAACATCAGCCTTATGTGCACTTATCCATTGTACGCTCTTTCTAATAATTTGGCTTAATAGTGAAACTGCCATTTTTGAGTTTTCATCTTCACATTCTTTTTTTTGTATCCAACTTTCTAATATTTCTTCTGCACAATGACATTCGTTGCTGTAAACAGAGAAAGATATTTAATAATTATTATTTATATAATTTAATCATCAATTTTTAAGGAACACAGTGTCAGACCATAAGCTGGTAAACGCAACGGTTGTGGGTTCGTTTTTCACTCGGAGTTTTTTTTTCCTTTCCTCGCTGTGGTAAGTTCAGTTTTCCCACTCGATACGCAATGTTTTGAAAATTATGTTAATTTAGTTTCCTTTGGCTAAATGCGCAATAATAGGCGTAAAGACGAAAAGTAAATAATACCTTTGCAATATGATACCCATCCTTGATATAGTTGCAGGAGAAGCATGCTCCAAGCTATCGGTTTCAAAAATAAAATTAACATTTGCTCCAAATTGCACTCTCCAACCGGAGGGCAAAGTTAGGAGACGGTTATCATCTAACACCGAATTAAGAGCCTCGACCCATTCGGGGTCAATGTCCCCGTCGCACACCACCCACGACCACACATCTGCAAGTTAACAAGACAAATACAGTTATATTCACCTATAGCATAATCCAAAAATCATATTTTTTAAAAAAATTAAAGACAATAAGTCCTTATCAAAAAAGACATTTCATATGTAATATGAAATGTACATATATCGGGAGTTGTAGTAGTGCAACGGCATATTGTGGCTTAAATTCATTCGTGGGAATTATTTTCTTTTTCTCTCTGTCTCGAAAATTGAGTATAGTGGGGGACGATGTTTCTGAACACTAGGTTTTTTTCCTACTTGTATATATTTGCATTTAATACATGCACGCACCGTCGGGCTGCGCGGCCACGTGCTGCGCCACGGCGGACAGCACGCCGTCGCTCCAGGCGCGCGCGGCGCGCACGCGGCCCAGCAGCCAGCCGCGCGCCTGCGCCTTGGGCGACACCACGTGCTCCGCCACGCTGCGCCCCGCGCGCTGCAGCGCCTGCGACTCCAACATTACAGTTACGGTACATTCAGAGGGAGTAGAGGTCGGTCTTTATGCTTCTTACGAAAAAAAACGTATAATATTTTTTTACTCCGGTTTTTTTTCTGCATATACCACAGGGAACTTAAAGTTAAGACAATTCAATCCCATCTTTCCGTCCGATGTAAAACTAAATCTTCAATTAATAGATTGCTTGTTGATTAGAGAAAAACAACATGTAAGAAAGAAAAAGTTGAATTTTGTCTAACCAAACAATAAAAATATTTCTATGACCCTGTAGGAATCGATGACTAAAATAATGCTTTACCATTTTTTTAGAGTAGTCACGATGTAATTTTAGTAAAATATACATGTTATTTTGTATTGTAGCTAACAAGCTGTATCCCGCATGTAAATAAAATTTTAAAACAACGTTCCATACTTTCTGCCCAATTTTCGAGAGAATATGTGATATGTGGTGTAACTCAACTTCGCGCTTTGTCTTTTCAACACAGTAAGAAAATCAGAATAATTCATTCCCCCAAGTGGAAATCGGACCGACACTCATTGCGTTCATTGATTGAAGCTGTGCTATAACATCTTTAATCAACATATGTGTATAAAAAATTACTTATTTATAAATAAATATTGAGGCCATTCGTGGCGCAGGGGCACAAAGTGTCACTGTAAAAGCGACTGGGTGTGGGTTCGATCCCCACTCGAGGAGATGAAATATTTATGTACATTATTTACTTTTCTTCGCTCTGGTGTCGAGGTAAAGCACAGCGGTGAGTTCCGCCACTCAATACGCAATGCCTCCAGAACTCGGCGTAAAGTGAGGAACGAAGTTTCCTAACACTAGATTCCTACCCTGCAGTGTGCGAGATACAGCGTGAAGCTAATTTATTTTATTTTATAAATAAAGACAAAATATTTAATTTTAAGCTTACACTTTTTAACAGTTTTCTGATGGTACTTTTTCCTGAACCTGGAGGACCCACAATTGCTACTCCCATTCTTTGACGCAACTGTTCATATAGCTCCATGCATTTTTGAATCTAAATATATTACATATCTCAGTACAATCATAGTATAACAGTAATTAAATTAAAAAAACTAATAATTAAATTATTATTTTAATAGAGAAGTACCTGAAGATCATTATTTATAAGGCCTAGTTCAACTGCCGTCGTTTTTAAAGAAGAATATACTGGGTCTGTGGTACTTTCTTCTTCTGGTACTTCCGCAAATACCATGCCTAAAATGTTTTCAAATCTGTAACGTTTGAAAGCAAAAAAAAAATATTAGCATCATTGAATTTTTATATCGAAGTCAATTTATACATAAAATATTTTAATATTTAAGCCACTTATAATGCATTAATATTATATAAAGTAATTGTTAGAGACGTAAAATTTCACTTTTAGGTGTATAATATATATCTACTACAGCCGCACAAGTTTATTCATTAAGTTCAAATGTCTATTTAGGTAAAATAGTTTAATTCTGTATTCAATATTTTGGTCTCAACTAAGTGAGTTACATAGGTGGGTTGTTGGTGAATATTTTTTTATATGTAAACTACATGAATAAACTAGCCAAAAATAAACAAAAAACAACAATTTAAACATTTACCTCTCAGCGTCCTCTACAGTCAGTTTCGATAGATTGTTCAGTCTCAACACGTGCCTAAGCACAGCACGCTGCGCCGCCACGTCGCTGGGCCCGCTCACGTCGAGCGCCGCAGCGCAGCTGCCCACCGCCGACTTCAGTGCGCGGAGGCCCCAGTCGTAATGTCTTTGATTACTTAGTAGTGTGCTGTAACACATTTGACATTTGTGAATATATATATTGAAATCATTTTTTAGTCTTGTTCCTGCGGTCAAGACGGGTGTGACGTCATACTTCAAAGTTAGTACTTCGAAATTATTTTATTACTTTTTCGTTTATTGTGGCATTTAAGAATTTTTTTGACAGTAATATAAATTTATAATTATTTTTTAATGTTTATTAATGTAAAAATCGAGTCGATGAAAAATAGTTTTTTGGTTGCTAAAATTTACAAAGATCTCCCTACAGAGCTGCTAACAACATAAATAGACCTGGCCAAAGTGAAGACATGGTCGAGGTCGGCGGCGAGAGGCCCGCAGTGCGCAGAGTGCGCGGCGAGCAGGCGCGCGGCCAGCAGCGCGCGCGGCGGCGGGCGCAGCGCCAGCGGCCGCAGCGCGTGCTGCAGCGCCGGCGGCAGTGTGCGCCGCCCGCCGTACCCGCGCGCCGGCGGGTTCATGGTGGCCGCCACGCCGCACCACTCGGACACCACGATCTGTATCACCCGTTACTTCTAATATTGCACGATCAGTACACAGTTTATTTAGTATGTTTAGTATAATTTGTCATTAAAGATGAAAGCTAATATGGTATTCATCTAACTACTAGTAAATATGTATAGAGAAATCAATACTACTGTATTGACATTGGCTTATACCAAAAAAAAAATATTAGTCAAATATTTCTTTTTCCTTTTTTTTTAAATATACATTATTTTAATATTTATTATAGATTAATTCTGCCTATAGCAGGATATGGCGAGAGAATCTACCTGTAAATGCACTATATGCCAAACGTGTCAAGTCTCTGTCAGAGCGCTGTGACTCTTGGAAACCAGAGGCACGGTTTCAAACTCCGGTACGTTCAAATTTTTATACGTTTTCTAAAAGGCCTCTTCGATGTGTCAATTATAATGACTCGTGAAAATTATTTTCATTTACTCGCTTTAACAAAAAAAACGAAGCACTGCAGTGTGTGTTAAGTGCGTACGTACCCGTTTCCCATGAAGCACGAGCGCCGCGTCAGCCACGTGGCGGGAGCGGGCGGCGCGCGCGGCCCGCAGCAGCGCGCCCAGCTGGTGCGAGGCGGCGGCGAGCGCGTCCGCGGACAGACGGTTGAACTCGTCAAAGCACCCCCACGCGCCGCACAGCGCAACGCCGCTCAGCAAGCGACCCATACATTCCGCGTCCATTGCCTGAAAATTACACTAATTTTATGTAATATTCTAATATTATTAAAAAAAACAGATTCTCGTTTACAATCAAACGCTTACCCACTGAGCTACGACAGCTTCAATAATATTTTTAATTTATCTCGTACATATATATGTAATAAAAGAACGTTTAAGATTGATCCTTACAAGAGGATTAGTCTTCAACTTGTATAGTTTAAGATTAATTCTCTTCTGAGAATCAGTCTTAATCGATACAGATACAGGTGTGTTTACAGATCTGCCGCTAGATAATATATTTTTTTATACTATCATAGCACTAATACTAGCATTTAACAGCATATTCATTATATAAAAAACACATAATATATAACTTACTTCATCACAATTAAATACGAGGACAAGACGTCCAGCTAAAGCTCCCAAGGCTTTCACCGATTCAGTTTTACCCGTCCCGGCTGGTCCAAACGGATTTCCTACGAATCCAAGATGTAAAGACTGGAAAAAATTTAAAAAGATACAAAAATATTTTTAATTTTAACAATAACAAAAGTATTTCTGGAAGTTACATAATTAATTAGATTATAATTAAACAAATGAAATTACTAACATCCCAAATAAATTAGCTGTACCTGAGTCAAAATAAGAAAACTTTCATCAGTAGTTTCAGTTCGTACAAACTGTCCAGTAATTACGCCGAGATATTCATAGGAGTAAGATATCTCGGCTAGACCCATTTTTATAACAATTTCTTTAGAATTCAATAAGTAGAATCTGAAATAAATAAAAGCATTTTATTTAAAAACAATTAAGAATTCATGACTTTATGCATCCGTAAACAAAATAAATATTAATCAGAACAAATTAGATTCAGCAGTAAAAATACGATACATACACGTTTTTTCCTATCTGTAAAAAGGCATAAAATAGCGTAAGTACCCTTTACCTTAGCTGTTTTTGCCAGTGCCAATCGCTAGTAGAAACCACATTGTGTTCAATTAAGTCTTTCATCATTGACTCATAATATACACATTGTAATATAATAGCCTGTTTTTTGAGCTTCTCCTTTTCACCCTCAACTTCTGCGGCGACGTAATACGAATGTTCATTTTTAATATTCTCCTTCAATTTGTGCAGTTCCTTTGATATAATAGATTTCTCTATTCCTTCAGTTAATCTAATATTTTGCGCTAGGCACAGTATTTGGGTCGGTAGCAAAAATGGATCTTGTTCTAGAAAACTATTTGAAACTAAGCATTTTAATGTCATATTCTGAAGTGACGAGCGAATTTCTTGTTCCAATTTCTTTAGCCACAGCTGTAAAATACACAACGTACTACTTACTATACTTGAAAATTTATTATAGATACAATAATTTTTTTAAGCTTCATTTTCACGCGGTAGCCCGTACATAGCAGTGTAGGCAGAGTGAACCTAGTATTAAGACCATTCCCCACTTTTTGCCGAATTCTGGAGGCAATGCGTGTTGAGTGGCGGAAATTAGCGCTGCGCTTTACTAGAGCGAAGAAATGAAAATATTAAATCTTTCATTTTTACGAATGAGAATTGAAGCTACAACAATCGCGAACACATTTTAGCCCCTGTACCATGACTGGGTTCAAGTTTATTTTAGATGCAGTTTCAAATAGAAAAATATCTAATTACTATAGGTACTAAAGCCTTCTAATACGTATTTAGAAATTGTATTTATAATACTACCATAATAATACACATGCCCTTTTGAAAAATATATTTGTGATCACATTTATCGCACCAACTATTGTAGCATTAAAACGATTCTTAGGAGTTTCTTGTTCTTTCTTGCAGTTACTAGACTACTTTTCTTTGATTACGGAAATGTTTATAATGTATATTCACCTCAACAGAACAATCGATATCAACAGGATGGTCAAGAGGAAATACTTCTCCGAGGCTGCATAAAGCTGTGATCGATAGATCTTCGGGTCCGAGCTTAACGCCCGTGATACCTGGGAATAGCTTCTTTAAGTGTGATTGCATAATTGCCTCTCTGCCTTCAGCGCCAGATCGCGCTTGCCCGAGTAATTCCAGTAAATCATCATCACTTAAGAAATATAACCTTGGAAATATTGATCGTTTTTCCTGTGTGTAGAAATTTTAACAAAATTAACAGATTTTAAAAATATTACACTCAAGCAATATTCTTATATGACATTTTAGGAGTTGAGAAACATATTGCATAAATAAAATTGAAACAATATTTACACTTCAGGCAATATTAACAGTTTGTGGTGTACAAGTTCAAACACTTACATCAATATATTGGTTTAATGACGACTGGCATGCATTTAATTGTTCCGATATCGCATCGAGCATGGACTGAAGTCTTGTAGATTGTACTAATGTGGAAAGTCGAGGATCGGTCTCCAAAATTCGTGATATCTGTTTAAATGCCTGATCTACTTTACGGAATCTGGTGCCTAAATCACCATCGTCATGACAAAGTATTGGTTCCAAATAAAGCCACCTAAAATATTAATTTAGCATTTATTATAATTTTTGTCATTATCATAAAAATTTGATAATTGAAAAGTGTCGGATTGATTGTAAGTTTAAGTGTTTATGTAATCAATCTTTTTTTTTCCAAATCGCAACATCTCTAAAATGGTCAGAACGTGGATATATGATATTATGTGTTTTAGCTTCTAAGTTAATCCTAATAAACTATTGGGCTTGTTTAATTTCTTTTTAGTCTTCTGCAGTCGGGGTTTTTGTTTTTACAAATATTTTTTTTATTTTCACTTTTTTGTTAGGATTCATTATGGTAATGATAGTCATGATATATCTTTTTGAAATCCTCGTATTAAGCTCTTGAATTTGATACCCATATTGTGGTATTCGAAACGAAAAAAATGTTTTTGACTAAGTCTAATAGCGTCCCATAGACGCCATGATTGTTTTTTTTTAACGTCACCTATCTAAGAACACTTAGGCTGCTAATACGAATCTAACGATACCTCAAACATGTAAATCCGTTCAGCGGTCTGGAGATATGAGGTAATAACAAGATACATACAAGATACACGCGAAAAACATAACCCTTCCTTAACAGTCGGGAAAAAGGAAATTTTTGTTCTTATAGGAACCTCAAGAAACCTTCAAGATGAGCTCCCATACACCCTCCGCCTTATTAGGTGTTCGGCGGTGCTTCGGCTATGGTTCTTTGCCAGTGACTCAGTAATGAAATATATATTTTTTTGTATATACCTAGATAAAAATGTATTAATTTCAATCTAATCTAATCTAGTTCACGCGGTATCCCTACAAATTTAAAAGTTTAACATAATCAACATAAAATATTTTATATAGCCTTTGTACTTGTGGAGGTTAAGGCCCTAAGGGTGTTGGAATATTTTTCTTTTGTTAATTTTAGTATGCAAAATGTGACCTTTGACCAATATTCATATTGCTACGTATAAGACTTAAATAAATGGAAAAGAGTTAAATTAAGCTTACTTTTTTAATAGAATGATTAATAATTGAGGCCAGACGTGGTGCAGAGGCATAAATTGTGACTGTAAACGCGACTTATTATGAGTTTGATCTTCACTCGAGAAAACGAAATATTTATATATATATTTTTTTTTCATGACTTAAAACTAGAGTTGTTCATTTATTGTACAATTATTTGTTATTTTGATGTTCAATATCTAATATTAATAGCTTTCCCGACTGAACTGTACTAAATCTATCAGCCAGAAATCAATAGTGACAAACCAACCAACATACATACATGCCAGCATGTGTTCATATTTAAAGAGTTAATAGTAGCTTTAGAACTTCTATTAATAAAATAAAATACAAGGAGGTAATAAAAAGTCAATTTCATAAAATGATTTTATTTAACAAATATCCTAATTTATATATTCTATTACTATTCTATTATTTTCAAAAAATGCATAATGTATTTTTTTATGTTTATACATTTTGCTACAAATTATGTTAATAATTTGCATTGCACACTTGATCTAGTTTTTTATAGCATTGAATGGCACTAAAATAGTACTTGTAGTTGTAATAATTATTATATAAGTAAATGGCCTCTTAATTATTTCTTTACAGAGAAAGAAATAATACAATTCTTAATCTCAATTACAAAAAGTAATAAATGATTAAAATGAAAAATAACAAAATAAAAATATAATAAAATTGTATTATTAACAAACAAAAATGCCATTATAATACTACAAAATTAAAAGCATCAATCACTTGAGGTCACACAGTGAGGCATTTAAGGCAGAATATAATATAAAAAATATATAAAATTGATAAAGTAAAAGTTTTTTAAATTTATTAGTATTCTAAAAGCATGTGCGTCTAATAATATACAACAGCATAATGAATGCCATAGCTA
>JAAIXJ010001559.1:0-39336 GCA_013403705.1 Heliconius hermathena | reverse complement strand
AGTCTGAAATAAAGATTATTATTATTATTATTATTATTATTTTATAGGATGTAATTTGAACGTGAACTTTTTGAGAAAATGTAAAATTAAAATAACTCAAGCCTAGGCTCGAGTCCCGCGAGGGGCGCCCTTGTCGCCGATTTCGTCCTAGCAAGCAACGTGGCTGCTTGCGCGACAGTGCTTTGCACTTTTTCAAAATTATGAAAAATGATTAAATGTATAAATTATATAATGAATCTTATGGCAAATGCAGCATAATAAATTACTTATAGGTATTATGCGGGCGAAGCCGCGAATGGACCGGTAGTTATAAATAAAATAGACAATTAAAAACAAAGAAATTAGAATTATTAGTATAATAATATGTTTTTAAGAATTCGTTAATAAACTTTGGAATTTATCAATAACATCAGTCACACATACCATACCATAAAATATAAATAAATCAATATAGTGTATGTATGATATTTCAAATATATACATATATTCTACCGTTTTCCATTGTTTTAATATATGAGTAACCCATTATTATTATTATAATTTAACAATTGTATTTAGCAACAATCAAGGCAAAAGATTTTAAGATTTTAAGATTCTTAAATATTAAGACCTGATAATTTGTTTTTATATGAAAAATTATTTGTAGTTTTTTTATACCTTAATTGTGATATTTTATAAATACAGATTACCATCCGAACCATATACAACATAACACTTAGTAAAAAAAAAATAAAAAAAACTTTATGTACAAAACAAGTCAAATGATTCTCACTCATTTAGCATCAAAATCCTAAGCAGTCAGTATTAATAATCATTATTAACTATGTCATATAAGTATTTATTAAAAAAAAGAGAAATAAATAAAAATCATACCCATAAAATTTACTTTGGCAACCAATGGACCACTAGAAGACACTGCGGCATGAATCAAATGTGGATATTTAAGTCTCAGCCATGCAGCCAAAGAGCCAGGGTATGAACCTCCAAAGGCCACCCATTTAACCTCTCTATTAAACTTGTATTTATCATTCATTGCATTTATAAAATAAGCTAAATCGGCAAGAGCTTGATTTGATGACAAATATTGTAAATTCTTTGTACTTGTATCCCTGTAATTATAAATATGAATTACTGTGCCATATAAAAGTATTAATAAATAATAAATATTAAAAAAATAAAAAAAAATATATACATATTGTAATATGCAAAACTGGGAAAATCAAAATTATTCAAATATAATCCCCCCAAGTATTAATTGAACTAGCAACCACTGTGTATTTTAACTATTATAGCATAGCATAGCATAATTAGAAAAGCATGAAAAAAGCACATAATAAAATAACAAAAATTCTATTATAAAGTTCTATTATCATTATCCATATAATTAATATAAGACAAAAATAAAATGTATATCTAATTTTATATATGTTTTTCCAAGTAATTAAATTCATTTAGATATCGTAACAGAAAGTGACCTTTATGACACAGATTATACCCAAAATGATAAACAATACATATTGACAAAGAGCAGTTAGTTTATCTAAAGTCAGTAGAGGGCAACATGTTATAATTTTTTTACCAACTAAAAAATTTAAGAATATATATTAGTATTGGAGTTAGTGCCAGCTAAAAGAAAAAAACATTAATAGAAAACTTTTAAGCTCACCTTAAATAAAATTAACTTAAAAAAAATACTGAAGTTTCCCTAAAATAACAGAGTTTAAGTAAATATCAATATAGGTCACCTGTTTTTTTAAGTAAAAATCTAATAAACTTATTAAATATATGCGTTTTTAAATATGTATTTATTTATATTATTAAAATAAACAATGTACTGTAATTATATTGATTCATGTTCTTTTTATTGAGAGTGAGGAAATGTAAATTTTAAATATTCCTTTCCACAAGTGTTAATCAAACCCACAACCTAGCGTGTTTACGGTTAGACACTTGTGCAACTGCATCACCACTGGCCAACCTACAATTTTTCATAATTAAAAAACATATGTGCTTTGTATTTTTTATAAAACGTAAACTTACTTAGTAGGATGACTTTCCCCATAGTACCGGTGTTCTAATTGGATACACAATGCATTAAATTCTTTTGCATATTCAATCCAGGTACCTTTGACCATCCATTTTGGACTTGCTGTGCCCTCTCCACCAATCATTAGGAATACAGGACCAGGATTATTGAAATCGTAAAAGCTTTCATTAACAAAGTAGCGCTAAAATAGTGAAATCTTATTTTTTTATTGTAGTATATTAAATTATAGATATATAGATAAGGATCAGTCATATAAAACAAAGTTTTGGAAAAACTACATCATATTATATNTATATATATATATATATATTTATATATATATATTTATATATATATATATATATATATATATATAGATACAACACATAAAACACATAAAAGACACAAAAGAATGTAGAAATAAATATCTTACTTGTTGCCAAGTTCTCTTATCAGTAGGTCTAAAATGGTCCAATTTCTGGGTAAACCATTGGGCTGGCGGCAAATTTTCGTCTTTAACATCTACTGGCTCTCCTAAATTACCCCCTTTACTACGACCTAATCGAAAATTTTTACCGCAATCCACAAATATAATTGAAGAAAATACAATAGTACATAATAGTCGAATCATTTTGAAATGTATACAGAATATTTATATTATTTAAAGTAATATTTGGTAATGTTGTAAGTCTAAGTAACAACTAATATCTAGGAGGTCACCATCGCTTGTAACAAAACAATTCAAACAATAAATTGACAATTGACAATGACGTCTTTTTAAATATTCTGTACGTCAACAATAACACATGTCACCGCAGCTGTGTTTCGCAGCCGCATCTGCATGTATAGATTAATTAAATTAATTTTAAGATGCACAGATTATAAATTAGCTTTGAACGTCTTTTAGGTGTTTTTTACCATTGGTTAAATAAATTTACTTATAATATCTTTCAATATATGACAACTGTGACACGATATAACGACAGGAATAAGTTACAACAGTTTTAAAATACTTAATTTCGTTTAGAAAACGTAAATTATTTTATTTTTAATAATTGGTTACTACTGTATTCTTAATTCATTAATTTTATGTTGATATAAAAGAGGATATAAACTAAAAAATACATAAACTCAGCAAGTCAGCAGTACAGTCTTAGTACAATTGATGTTTTCTTGTATACATTTTATAAAACATTTGGTAAACGGAACACTATATACCAAATAATAAATATTCCTTAAAATTACTAATTTAATTAATATTCTTAATGTGGTGATATTGGAACCAAATCGTTTAACAAACGAAAAAACAAATAATCTTAAATCTTACAAGCAATATAATTTGACCTTTTCTTAAAAAGCTAAGTTCAAGATTAAATTAAAAACTTATTTTTCATGTAATATAAATATTCTTAATTTAAGAATAACATTAAAATCTAACCCATTTATTATTTCATTTATTTTAATAAAGTAATTAATCGCAGTGCCATCTAGTATATTAAGCATGACAACATTTTTAGCGCCATTAGATGCGTAACAAAACGTTTCACCTCGCCACCGTCCAAGCTGGCCAACATATTAAAAATTAAACTTCCACTCGCGAATACGATCGATAGCGAGGTGTACCTTAATTGTGTGTTGGTTAGCGCTCGGTGGGTTTAAAAATGGCTCTATTCAGGATCACCTCTACAAAATTAATTGATATACAGGTAACTTGAATATGTTATATTTTTTAAAAAATAAAATTTAAAACATGGTCAGTCATATAGCGTTCTATATAAAATTTATACATAAC
This sequence comes from Heliconius hermathena, assembly GCA_013403705.1. Taxonomy (NCBI): domain Eukaryota; kingdom Metazoa; phylum Arthropoda; class Insecta; order Lepidoptera; family Nymphalidae; genus Heliconius; species Heliconius hermathena. The sequence continues at coordinate 35,518 of JAAIXJ010001559.1, read as the reverse complement.
CTTACCACATTTTGATTTCGAAGTTATGTAATGTGAATGAAACTATTTTGGGATTAAGAGCACAAATATAGGAATATTTTGGACTTCATGTTCCTTTTAAAATTGTACATATGCCGATATTTTATAATGTGTTATATAAATTCACGACGGGCTATTAAAGGATGCCGCGCGTATCACTTTATAGTTGACTCATAGACATTTTGCACACTAATATTATATTTGGGAAATAAATATCTATCTATTATTTAAAAAAGTTTTTTATACATACTAAGATTACAATTTTTATTAATTAAAATGTTAAATTAATAAGGATTAAATCCTTACCATAAATCTAGATAATGCTTAATCTTCTAGCACTACTGGATCAGTTGTTAATTTCTTTTACACCTGATGAAAGTATTAAATACAATTAAGTATAGAATGAAAATATTGTTACATAATAAGAGCTACAAAACTTATTCAAGAAGCGATTTATTTTTTACTTCAAGCTTCAATAGGTAATAACTTCATTTTAATGTCAAATACATATTTTTATTCAAATAAAGAAAAAGAAATGTACTTATGTAAAATTGTACGTTAATAATACTGTACTGTACTAATTGTAAGTTTAAAATACTGTTATTTGGTTTTAGAATAAGTTTTTACTTGCACACTTTTTAAAACAAAAAATATTTTTTAAGTAAATCTTCTACATTTTACGTTTCCACTTAATTTTTGATTAAAACATACATTGTTAAAACTTGCTCATTTTAAAAGTAAAATGTGCTGGCACATGGTTAAATTCTCCTGTATGTCGTAACGGTATTTTGTTCAAATATCCTCAATTCGAAGACATGCCTTTGAATATTAAGAAACCTTGCCAATTTTTAAATAGTGTTCAAATATCTTATATGTTAACAAATTCCCGCCTATATTAAAAATAAAAGATAAATCCAAAAAAGTTTATATCTAAACTTCTTCATAGTTTTAATACTATAACCATAGAATAATTCGAATATTACTATTTTTTATATAATAATATAAAGTTTTTTTTTTATTCTGACTTTGACCATGTCCGCAACCTCTAAGAAGATAAACGAGGTCGTAGGGTATAAATGCGCGCCTAAATGTGATGTATCTACGATAATTGCATCTAGTATCATAAATAATAATATTCTAATAAATCAATACAGTGTTTGTATGAAATTCTAAACTTTAAAACATATTTAAAACATAATTTGAATAAGTATACGTAAATTTCACAGAATAAACGAAGGTTAATTCAAACAATTCAATGAAAATACTGTGGAAAATTTCCAGTTGTTGGCGTTATCTTTAAATAATTAAGGACTTTCTAAAATAAAACAAAATCGTCTAGTTAAAACTATTGTTTATTAGACAAAATTCAAAATGTAATTATAAATTTATTATTTGAAACATGTAGATATATCCGTAAATCAGAGAGAATATCATAATTTATCTTCAAGAATCTAAAGTGAACTCGTTTGTTCAGGGTCGTTTATAGCTACGGCTTCTTAAGGCCGAGCCTAATGCCTACGAAACCTTTTAAGATATATTCTAACTGGCACCAATTCCTAACGGATGTTCTTCTTACGTATTTAAAACGACTACATTCATAGAGTTCAGTAGTTACAGCGAAAATCTTTTAAACTTATATATATGTATACTCGTATTATTTGTAAGAATATTTATTTCAATTTCTCTTTTCAAGTCTCTTTACAGCATCTTAACAGATTTTTTCACGTGACATCTTGACATTGAATTCACCTACAATTCATTATCAGATTCTTCTATCTTATCACTTGGATGTTCTAGATCGTACCAGGCTGAAAGATTTATTGTCTTATCTTTAAAATGTATCTGCCAAATATATGTTTTTCAAAATTTTGATGAAAAGAAAAAACGTAATCTTGTATTTGTTCTAATATAAAAATACTACGTTATTTATTTAATAAAAAAAAACTAAAACTGAGACATTACGAACAAAACACTTATTATTATTAAATGAGAAGAAATAATACAATTTATTATTTTAAATTAATGATAGACATAATTAATACCAATACGTTGTATTTATTCTGACTTTCAATCACTGTAAAAAGTAAAAACCCAATAATAATAATCAAAATCTCAACATTTTATGGCAACACCGAGTAAATTCCAAGACCAATCCATATGTATAATTTTTTTTCAATTGTTTTAATTAGGATATGCGGCTGTTAGATAAGCGGGCACGGGCGTAAAGCATCACGCGAGCACTGTTTCGCGATTAACAGAACTCAGTTACGCAATAATACGAAGGCTATTCTAGTTTCAATGTCGTTACACGTATTTTGGCGCCCAATTTTCTATGACGTCATTGTTTTTACGCATGCACACATGCAAATATGATTGTGTTATGTATGTACATATGTATATTATAAATCAACTTTTTGGCTACGGTTTCGCTCCCGATATCTAATTAAAAAAAATTAAGAGTTGTCTTCTGTATGGGTATGACTCAAGCACACATTCAAAGTGCCTGACTTAGCACCCGTTGCAGGTGAATTGGGCTAAATCGAAACGGTCAAAGTGACATAATACCTTCCTCTAATAATGGACTAGCAGTAGTTTCCGAGATTAGTACGTTAGAACAGACACGGATAGATCTGATTCGATTGAAATATTAGAATCAAAGTAAATTATACATAAATAAAGACGTCAAATCTTCCAAGGTACTGGCTAAGGTGAACAACTTAGCGAGCCAAACAATTTTAGTAAGTTTCCGTACTTCTGGCCTTGCTAAAGGGTTTTTTTACGATTGCTATTTCCTCAAGGAAAACCGTTTGGGTATTTGCTTACGATTCGTTTGCTTACTATTTATTTTCCGTCTATAGCGGCTGCGCTATGACCTCTTTAGACCGACCCGTTTCTGTAGGCTGAATAGGTATTTTTTTTGTAGTTACATCATTTTTATTGATTAAATTTTCTTTTATTAAAAAATATTAAAATCGTCAGTTAGTTGATCAAGTTTTGACGTCATGTGTGAAATTAGATTAACCTGATAATTAGTTACGTCTATGGAGATTTTAATATATCAATAACTGTTAAATCTCAAGTACCTACTTTTAAATGTCCTGCCGAGTTAAAGAGCGGCGTTGAGTTCTGCCATGCAACACGCAATGCCTCCGAAATCCGACAGAAAGTGGCGAACGGAGTGTCTTAACACTAGGTTCCTTCTACCTACTCTGATGTGTGCGGGATACAGCGTGGAGCTGATTTATAATACTTTTAAATTGATACACGACTAAAGTACCATTCTTTAAGTACAACTTAACGGTCTTAGCATTAACGTCATTTTACACACCTGTCCCACTTCATGTTATATGGAATGTTTACGAATGCAGTTTATTTTGCTTCTAAGAAGTAACTGCTTTGTTTCATACAATTATAAATTTTCGTAGTATATGTTACTTACTATTCGTCACTTGCAATTTTGTTTGTGTGGATTTGAATGTGTAAGACGAAAAGTTCCGTTTTTACTGGTTTCCGTGATAAATGGAATTCTTCACCTAGTGCTCCCCTCCCTACACTTCCTAACCTACCTGCAAGTCAAATTTCAAGTTTCAAATGTGTGTTGAATATACGTTAGCAAAGTAACCTTTTTATATATAGATTATCCTTTATTATAATAAATCTTCCACGATTAACCAAACGAACGCAACAATGTAGTACTATTAAATAAAATCGAAAAAATATTACTATTTTACACTTCAACCACTTTTGACCCATTTTAGATGTTCTTGGTTGGGTGGCGCTACTAAAAAAAAAGCAGAAATGGCATGCCACACCATGTTGGAATTGAACCCATAACGCTCACGTGAACAGTAAAGCAATTCCCAAATGCGTCACAAAGGCGTCAATAATTTTCTTTTATATATTATACATCCATCAACCTTATCATTTATATTTGATAATAAATACTTGTAGCCTTGAGTGAACACTTTGACTTTGATTCAAAAGTGGATTTAAAGATGATTAATCAACCGGTTTTATCGAATTACCACATGTTTGTTCCGTTTGTCTTTGTAAGAAATAAAAAAAATATTTAATGTGTATATCATTAAATATATATATATATATATATATATATATATATATATATATATATATATATATATCATAACTTAAATTTTTAATGTAACACAGCCTCTGACTGTAAACGCGACGATTATGGGTTCGATTCCCACTCGGGGAAAAGAATCATTTTTATTTCTTCACTCGCCACACAACACGCCATGTCTCAAAAATGGGCGGAATTCAGTTACGTTGTGTCTTCACTAGGTGCTCTTTGTTTACCCTGCCATATGCTGGATACAGCGCGAAGCTAAAAAAAGTACAATATTATATTAATTTTCTTTCCTCTCTTCTGTTTTGGATTTATGTATCAAGACAAACAAAATAAAATAAAAATAAGTTGCTATAACATTTTTTCTTTATCCTCTAAAAGTTAATGAGATATTCATACATTAGTACGGTACATTACAAAGTATATTCACGTAAATGTAATAAAATTTCACGATTTCAACTTTACTACTGTGACATTATAATACTAAGTAAAAAATACAGCGTTACTATATAGTATATTTTTTATTTTTTATATTCAAGTCAATTGTTGTGATGTTATTTCTAGAATTTTTTAGTTTTCACACGAGAAATTTATAAAAAAAAATTAAAATATTAAGATTAAAATCTACATAAACAAACAACAACCGCTGAATTTTCGAGGCACATTATGTGTTGAATGGTGGAACTCATGCCGCGCGTTTTGCCTTGGTACCAGAGCGAAGAATTTTAAATATTCTAGTGGGAATAGAACCCACAACCACCGCGTTACACACGTGTGCCCTTACGCCACGACTGCTTCAAAAAATCGGTTTAATGGATTTTAATCGATATTTCTCCAATAGAGTAATCAAAGTTAAATATCTTTGTACTCACTAACAATGTCAACAGCATTAAACTCTGGCCCATCCTGACCCAAGATCAGCATTGATTAACCGTTAACCGGCGATTGTTTCATTGAATTGACGTTGCCTTTTAATTTGTCTTCCTTTTATTTGTTGAAGAAAGTATTTATAAGCGTTTCTTAATTTCTCTGTACCTAATATTAAGAAAAACATAGACTAATATAATTTAATTAAAAGAAAAAACCATTAGAACTAATTATGGTTTCTAAGGAGACCAATTCTATTTGAAATATATTATTTCGTTCTCATCCGAATTTTCCTCCGAATGTGGATTGTAACATTTCTAATCTCGTCACAATAATCAATTATTTGTTATTAAATTTAATAAACATTTATATAATACTGAAAATAGAGATTTTTACGAATAGTAAACACGTAACACCCTGAGTTGTGATGAATAATATATATTAATCATAAGGAATCTGTCTTTTGCTCAGGAAAAGAATATATGTGAGATATTTAAAACATGTTTCTAGTCATAAACTTATAAGTAATACGTTAATTAACTTTTTATAAGGATATCTTATTTATTTTTTCTCATGTTTATTATTTACGTTTTTTTTTATAGAAAGCATGCCCAACGGCAACTATTCTGTTAAGAAATTTGAGCGCGGAGCAAACCAACCTGAAGAGCGTACTTCAGGAGAAAATCCCCAAAGAACAGGAGAAGATCAAGGAATTCCGTAAGAAGCATGGCAACGCTAAAGTCGGCGAAGTCACCGTTGACATGGTGGGTTTGTATAAAACTAAATCTTCCTGGCCGCTACTCCTCTGTGGTCAAATAAAAAATATTAAGAATGGTATATGACACATTCGAAGTTCCCGAGATAACTCTAACCGCAGGTACTATGGGTTACTCCGAAATAATTAACGTAATACGTAAACACATTCACTAGAATTCCTAGATAAATGGACTATCTCCAATACACAAAAAAATTTTCGAATCGGATCAGTTGTTCCTTAGATTTTCTTTCTGATTATGACGTTAACCAAAAAAAACCCTTTTCAACTTTAAAATATTATTTTTTTTTAATTAGATTTTTTTTTCAAATTTAGATCTTCGTTTTTGATTTTTATTCAAAATAGATTTTCGTTTTTTTTTTCTCATTTAAATATATGTCGCTTAGTACTTACCTGCTTCAAATTGCTGAAAATAAGATGATTACCAGTAATTTGAATATGCTGTCATTGAAATTATCGTAAAATTGCATGTGACCTTAACGCGTCCTAATTACATAGTTATTTACAAGGAAAATGAGGTTTTATGTTGATACAACACTATTTCTATGAGCAAAGATAGCTTCTACATTGACTGCATTAATTAATATTAAGAATTTTTGTATAAATATTGTTTAAAGTATATAATTAATATTATTGTATAATTTGGGAAATAATAATTTATTTCACAATAGTCTTATATCGATATTATATCAAAAAATCAAAAAACACTTGTTAGATGAAAGAACTCCTTGTCCAGATTTGCTTGAATTAGCTTGAATAATACAATATTTTCATCCCATAAACCTGCGAGTTTATGGTATGTATCAGGTTTATGTTTTTTTATCAGGTTTATGTATTATATTTATTGTATTCTTCTTTTTTTTTAATTATCCTTGCCAAGACCAACATGGGGATAACGAGTGATATTAACGCTTTAAAAATGTATTATTAACTACATTTTTTATCGTAGATGTACGGTGGTATGCGTGGTATCAAAGGGCTAGTATGGGAGACCTCAGTGTTAGACGCCGATGAGGGTATCAGATTCCGTGGTCTCTCCATCCCGGAGTGCCAACAACAGTTGCCCAAAGCGAAGGGAGGGGAAGAACCTTTACCTGAGGGTCTCTTCTGGCTTCTAGTTACTGGGGAAATACCCACCGAGGCTCAAGTGAAGGCTTTGTCTAAAGAATGGGCGCAAAGGTTGGTGTTGTTTTTGTTTTTTTTCTTGGTGTTTGATATTAGAATTGATAGTGTTTGATTTTTTTTCTTATTGTTAGACTTTATAAGGAAAAAATAGTTAAAACTCACAGTTTATTTAGCAGAAAATGTTTTAATAGATTCAAAAAGTATCCTCCTTCGTTAAATATTTTCTATGACCGTCTTAAAACATATTCTTCCATACAGAGCCGAGCTCCCAGCCCATGTTGTAACAATGCTAAACAACATGCCAAGCAAACTGCACCCGATGTCTCAGTTCTCAGCAGCCGTAACAGCACTTAACAGTGAGAGCAAGTTCGTCCAGGCCTACTCGGAAGGTGTACACAAGTCTAAGTACTGGGAGGTGAGGAAATTGAGTTTGTTTTGTTTTTTTAGGGCATACTACATCTAGTGCACTACATCATGTAGGGCACTATATATAGGATAGAGATAATGTATGTAGACTGTAGAGTAGCCGTAGAGTTAAAGTTGGGTAGGGTCGGACTGTATACGTGACGACTGTGGGTTCGATTCCTATTCGTTCAGAGAATGAAAATATAATATTTTAATTATTTTCATTTCCTCGCCTTGTTTTAAAGCACGGCCTCGAGTTCCGTCTGGTTGTAGTGACATAATCTATTACAACTAGAATAAGCGTCGTGTCATCGTCGTTCGAGAAGTTGTTTTCTTGTTTCTTTACAATTTCTGTAATTTTTAATGAAGTGAAAAGCAATGTTTGTTTTTTTTAACCGTTTAAAGGAACTTAAATATTTTTTTTTCTAAATATAAGTTAAATCGACATTAGACCTACGACTATTGTGTATAGAGTCAGAAACGTTTCCAAGTTGACAACCACGGTGTAGTGTATATAAATTATAATGGAGTGCGTCAATATGATTTCAATTTGTATGATTCCCAAGCAATCTCTGCTAATATAAAAATTTATAGGAAATAGGTTTTTTATAGTTCTAAACAAGCTGTGACAAGGTCGCGTTGAATAATAAAAAATAAAGGCCGCTTCTTTATTGTTTATTAAATAAGCAGAATCGATTTTTAGGTAAAGCCCCTGACTAATTATTCAGTCTTATTTTTTGTATGAATATATAAATTTCTAATAATATTTATAATATACATTGGATAAAATGCTTAATTATTAACTTTTTATCGACATATTTAATTAATTTCAAGTAGAAATTCTCAAAACGTATCAATATAACTTGGGAATAATTGGAACTGTATATTTTTTTAATAATCTATTTAAATCGATGTTTTTAAAAATGTGCGTTAAAATAAAATAATTGATGCGACATTAAAAAGAGTTAGACTTTGCCCAATAATGTAAGAAACATCTGTGTTCGAGAATGTTCTAAAGTAAATATAATATGCTATTACGTCATAACGTTATTAGTTCTTAAATGTATTTTAATAATCGCCATTACGGAACTGTTATTTACCTAATTGGTTTTGCTTGACAGTTTTGGGTTCGATTCCCTTTTAAATGTATATTTGTTTTAATCTGATTTCTTCATCACTTTACAATTTTTCTAAATAGCCGAAAAATAAAATATAGAATCAAATACGGAGTTAAAATCCAGACAAACTAAAATTCATTTGTTAGATTTTTTTGTTATATTTTTTAAATATATCCTAATTCTTCTGAATTATAACGATTTTGTATATTTTTTTTTTCGTTTAAATGTAACATAATAACAAAGTCCAAGGGCATTTACCAGTAACCATTGTTTTGTGAGACACGTTCAAACGTTTTTAGTTTTCACGGTCACCAGCATCTAATAATTGTGTATAGCAATTGATAACTTTACATATGCTTACAGCTGTGGTATTAGTTCGATCGAATAAAATTGTTGGTACCGACTGGTTGGTTTGCTATTTTGGTTGTGGGTTCGATTACAAAAAAAAGGGGGGGAAAAATAACGGAAATATCTAAAGGAACTTCAGTACCTATTTAGGTAGGCACATAATGATGTATTTATGATTTTTCAAGTTTAGTTTCAATAAGAAGCATTTTTAAAGTATTTTTTTTATATAAGAAAGAATATGTACAAGTATATTAGGTCCTGGAATAAGTTATAAATAGTTTTTTTTGTTTAAAAAAAAATAATTTAAAATATAATGCTTACAATGACATTACTCAAAGTACTGTCCATCATTAGAGACCGCTTTCTCTCATCTCTCTGGTAGCAATTGAATCCCCTGTCGGAAAAACGACTCATCTTTCGAGGCAATCCAGGAATCAAGCCATTTTTCTGCTTCTTCAAAAAAATGGAAGCGCTGCTCGCTTAAACCGTGCGCCCTCGACCGAAACAAGTGGTAATCGGAGGGGGCTATGTCCGGTGAATACGGCGGGTGGGGTAGAACTTCCCATTGAAGTGTTTCCAGGTAAGTTTTGACTGGTTTTGCCACATGTGGCCGAGCATTATCATGTAATAAAATCACTTTGTCGTGTCTCTGCTCGTATAGTGGCCGCTTTTCTTTCAGAGCGCGACTCAAACGCATCAACTGAAGTCGATAGCGAGCTCCCGTGATAGTTTCATTAGGTTTAAGCAGCTCATAATAAATTACGCCCTGCTGATCCCACCAAATGCAGAGAAGAAGCTTAGAACCATGGATATTTGGTTTTGGCGACGATGTTGATGCGTGACCCGGCATGCCCCACGATTTTTTTCGCTTTGGATTGTCGTAGTGAATCCACTTTTCATCCCCAGTGACGATACGGTGCAGAAAACCTTTTCTCTTTTGCCGTTGAAGCAACAATTCACACATGAGAAAACGTCGTTCTACGTCTCTCGGCTTCAACTCATACGGCACCCAATGCCCTTGCTTTTGGATCATTCCTAACGCTTTTAAACGTTTTGAAACTGTTGACGCATCTACTTGTAACGTTTTCCCGAGCTCTACTAACGTCTGACATGGATCTTCTTCAAGCAATGCCTCCAATTCTGTCTTCAAATTTTGTCGGTGCTCCAGAACGCTCTTTGTCTTCAAGGTCAAAATCATTACTTTTGAAGCGCCTAAACCAGTCTCTGCACGTTGTATTCGACAAAGCATTGTCTCAACGAGAATTCTGTGTGCTTCTGCTGCAGATTTTTTCTGAATAAAGCAGTGCAATAAAATTCCCCGCAAAAACACTTTATTTGGCACAAAAGTACACATTTTCACAAAGGGAAAATAAATATGTAGTTGACACTGTAGTAAACACTATTCTACTATAATTTGAGGTTACATATAGTACTACTTTGGTGATTCGTTACTGTACGAAATTCCTTGCACAGAGTGCAGCAACGCCATCTTTCAAAAAACAGCAGCAACTTATTCAAGGTCCTAATATAAATTGTTAAGAAAAAAAGTTAAATGATATATGCTGTATGTTTTAATATTGATATGAACCTGTAATACTCATGACGTCATTTCTTGGTACCTACAGGAATCTAGTTTAGATAAAATATAACATACACGGTCGATAGTACGATTTGTAATATAAGTAAAAAATGTATTCACATAATAACGCTCAAAGTTATTCAAGTGTACAACAATGAAACTCGACAAGGACTGGTTCTCCAACTACTTTAATAGCGACGGCTTTGAGGATGTTAACTGTACCTACTAGGTTCAATTCTTGTTTAGGAAAGACAAGTTCTGTTCTGTTCTTTTCTTAGTTTGTGGCATTGGGAGACAAGTTATAGAAATCGCCGCGTAGGACATAACCATAATACCTAAATCGTAATTGTAGGTTGATTCACAAAACACGGCGTTGGGTTCCGCCAACACATAATATCATTGTATTCTGTATTACGGTCCGCAAACTACAGTAACAATGACGGCTTTGGCGATCTAACAATGACATTGACTGCGTGACTTCTGAATTGTAACTGCTTGTTCCAGCGTTAAGTTACGCTACCCAACAATATTACAATTAAAATTATAAAAATTACTCAACAGTATGTCTACGAGGACTCAATGAACCTTATCGCCAAGTTGCCCGTCATAGCCGCTACCATCTACCGCAACACCTACCGCGACGGCAAGGGTATCGGCGCCATCGACGACAACAAGGACTGGTCCGCCAACTACTGCAACATGCTGGGCTTTGACGACCCTCAATTCACTGAACTGATGAGACTGTACCTTACTATTCATAGGTATGTGGTTTTTTATTATTTTTTTACAGGTTTTGTTTGGGTCGTGGGTTTGAATGATGTGTATGAGTGATTTGTATTGAGTTATTTAAAAACTATTATCCGTTTCTAACTAATAAATACTAGGCATCTCTGCTTGCTGCATTCATGAAAATAAAAAGTTATTTTATAAAATAATTCAATATTTAGGCCGTCGCACCGCAGTCAAACAGCATCAGATTGTAAAAACGATGGTGTGGGATCGACTCCCTCTCGGGAAAATAAAATATTTTCATTTACTATCTCTGGTAACAAGGCGAAGCGTGGCGTAGTTTCGAAAATTATTCAGACCGTGGGGAACGGAGACCTTGCTATATGTGACAAAAACGTGGATATGAGATAAAATAAAATGTTAATACCAGTCTATATAGCTTCATATAATTTAGTTAGACAGTGTAAAGATGGGTTTCGAAACCTATGCTGCAATGTCTGTTTAATACAGATATTGAAAATAGAGTGATTGATCACTAGATTGTTTCTTGTTATTTTCTTGCATGATGCGGGTGATATACTAAGATAAAAAAAAACTTTGATTTAACGAAATGTTCAAAACAATTATGTTACTTTTCCAATAGAATATCTTATTTACTACTTATCTTATTTATTTCACGTTGTAGGTTGTTATAACAATAATATGTTATAATAATTTAAAATTGAGCACTTCATACTACATTGTTGCTACTAGAAAACTAATAATACATTATCTTTATGACATACGTGAAAATAAAATATATTGAACTAGATATGTACTATGGGTAAATACAAAGTATCAGTAAGTGAAATTATAAAATTACAATTAATTGAATGATAAAAATTCAATTGCAATTAATTAGATTTTTTTTAAATTTTACACAATATTTATTGTGCTTTAAATTACAAAATAATAAACTAAATAAACTATTTTTTTTATCTCAATGCTCTTTGAATGTTTTTTTTTTAATATAAATATATGATCTTAAATAGTATTAAATACAATACATATTTGTTTTGTCATCATTGAGATTGTATAAGAAAACATTGTTGTTACAAATAATACTTTAATAGGTATAAAGGACTTTATAAGTATAAATAAGTATAAATAAAAATCGAGTCAAATATTTTTTGCGAAAGAATAAAATTTCCATTTTACTAAATTTATATTAATTTTACTTATTGTTTGGATTTATCGTTACTATGTCCGTACGAAATAGATTCACTGATTTCTTACTAATATAATTTTCGAAAAAAATAATAAATAATTGAAAATAAAATGACAACCATCAAGAAGTCCACGTAAACTAAAATGTGGGCAACAAATTATTTTAGTTGTGATAGAAATTAAATAAATCAATCTCCTCAAAAAAATATCCTCAATATATATATAAGATATATATAAGAAAGAACCTTCTAGAATTTGAACGTATCTGTTTAATTTACTAAGTAATAATAAAACATTAAGAATAAACACTACAGTATTATAACTATTTATCGAGGTACATATAATTGCTTGCAATGTCGTCGAACAACCTAGTTGATTTTGTATGGAATAAAACGTCTCTATACTATTAACATGTGGAAAAGCATTAAAATCTGATTTAGTTTTTATTACCGATGTTAGTACTATTTGTGTTGTTAGGAGTATCCTGGCACAGTTGCTCTACAGTAAATGTAAGTTCTGGTTTAAGGTTTAATAGTAAGGATTTTAAAACCCATGTGTTTTGGTTTTAAATAATATTAAACATGTGTTTGAGGCCAATCGTATCTTTTAGTTTCTAGAAGGAAACTATAGGATCAATATTATATCACCAGGCCTACCTCATAAACTTCACGAAATGATGCTGGAAATAAAAAAAAACCTCCCCTCGTACTTTACCGTTTATTGCTATGCGACATTTATAATACTATAACATTAAGAAAGTACTAACTTGTTATTATATTACAAAATAATATCACTGCACTTGCGACTATATGCATATCATTTAAATACATTTCTCTAAGTGAATCTAGAAGAAACAAACCATTGTGACGTCATAATGTCCTATCCTATACATGTGTGTGTTTTTCTTATATATATGTGTGTGTGCGACTGTGTGTAAACATTATAAACTGTTAACACTTACGCTTTAGAAATACGATCGTAAAGTAATCTATGCTATCGTGTTTCTTTGCTTTAGCAACAACGATTTGTCGCGCAATTAAATATATGCGGTAGCTTTGGTCCGTATTTCTAAAACCGATCTCAACTCTGAGATCGATCTTGAGATGCCAATTTAATAGAATATGAGATCGCTCTCAAGATTGATCTCAAAATTGGCCTCAAAGTTGAGAGTGTTTTATAAATACGGGCCTTAGTGTTTTAGACTAACTTGGTAATATATTTGATTTTGGTTATTATTTTAGATAACGATAAATATGTAAAATTGTTTCATCTACACTAATAACTTGTAAAATAATCTTTTCTTTTTTAATACAACTTTTTAGGTAGTTATATGTAACCTAACTTTTTGTTTGTTAATCTAAAGTAATATAATAAAACATAACCATTTATATAAAACATTTTAACTGACTTAACTGACCGAATGCTAAATATATAAAAAGAACTTTCTTTTTTTTGCTTATTTTCCAATTTAGTATTTCCAATACAGACTTCAATTGAATTCAATCACTTAAGTGCATATATTGTCGACCAATTTTAAAGTCAGGGGTGTCTTACAATATCATATCATCATACGTCATTCTTTTTTCTTTATTTTTGCTTCACGCTGTATCCCGTATATAGCAGGATAGGCAGAGAGACCCAGTGTTAAGACAACCGCAAAATTAACATTGCGTGTTAAATGGTGGAACTCAACGAAGCTCTGTTAAAATAGTTTATTACCCCTGTGTGGAAATCGAACCCACAACCCTTGCGTTTACAGTTTTATTAATCAAATTGAATACTATTCTGCCACATACTACACTGCTTAGCGAATATTACATATAATGCAACCGGCCTTGAGACGTCTTTATAATGAAAATTGCTTTTTAAATTTGTTATGTAATTTTTTTTATGACTCATGGAACACTTGTTCTTGAGTTTAATCGGTAGTTATGTTTTGAAATGTTTATATTGTTTGTGTATGATATAACTTTGTACGTGCGTGTTGAGAATTGAATGTTGTTTGGGACGGCTAGACTGTTTAGATTGGTCTTCGCTAGCGGATTTTGTTTTAATTTTTAAAATTAAAAAATTGAATTAAATCAGCTTCACGCTGTATCCCGCATACAGCAGGGTAGGCAGAGGGAACTTAGTGTTAATACAGTCTGTTCCCCACTTTCCGCCGTGTTCTGGAGGCATTGAGTGTTGAGTGGCGAAGAAATGAAAATACGAATGTAAATAAATATTTCATTTCCTCGAGTGGGGATCGAACCCATAGCCAGTCGAGTTTACAGTCACACTTTTGCCATGACTGGCCTCTTTAATTTTTAAGCATTTAGTAATAATAGGCAAAAAAGAATTAAATTTTTTTTTTCTAAATATTTTACAAACATTTCTGTATATTCACCATATTGAGAAATGAGAACATTCGGTACTACCGTATAAAAATATCAATAATTTAGTCATAAAAACAAGAAACGAACAATAGGCATTTGACAGCAATTATTACTTCGATATATTAAGCGAGGAATGGAAAATCAACAATTTCATGCTCTCATTCATACCTCTAGCAAAAAAAAGAACAGCTTCACGCTTTTTCCCGCATTGCACGTTAGGCAGAGAGAAGCTAATGATAAGACATTCCGCTCCTAACTTTCCGCCGAATTTTCGAAACATTGAGTGCTTAATGGCGGGACTCAACGCCGCGTTTCGTCTATCAGAGCGAAGAATTGAAAAATCTTTCCCCCGAGTGATAATCAAATCCACCACCACAATGCACTACGACGGCCTCTAAATCAAAAGAGAATTATTAATATTTATATATTAGGCGCTATTTTCACTATAATTTTTCATTTCTAATTATACAAGTCAATACATGTGTTAGAAAACATTATACGAAGTAAAAGAATCTACAATTGAATAAAATATTATCTCTTATTATAGGATTTACCTTATCACGTATTCTTCATGAAATATCAGCATAAACGTTATCAGTTCCATTGATAATTCGTGATAACACCATCAAAATGGATGCTACGCTTTTTATCGGCATATAAGACTGTTTGCGTTTGATATCGTATTGTTGTAACGTAATTTAAACCAGATGTACAGACCGCATTGCGAAGTTTTAAATTTAAATATTGCGTCATAGATGTATTGTGAAAGTCTTAGGCCCGTATTTATATATCGTTCTCAAGTCCAAGATCGATCTTGAGATTCTGTTTTCATTCATACATATATAACAGAAAATGTTAAATATTTCATTCCTCCCAGTAGCAATCCAAACCCACAGCCATCGCGATTTTAGTCGCAAGCCTGCGCCACGACCTTCTCAATTTTCTTTATGAATATAACAAAAAATTGACAGCCATATAAGTTCGATGCCCGTAGGTTCAAATTTTATAAATAATAATTTAATACAATTAAAATCTTACTATAAAATCTTCACAAATTGAATTGGATGAATTAACAATATTTAATATCTATAAAACCTCTTCGTATCTCCTCGACTTGTGAGTTAAACGCCGTAGATGAAACTAAGCAAATCTGTAACTACAGAGAAACAGACAAAGAGAATAACATAATTATATTATGAATAAATGTTGATTTAATTCAAAGTCAAGTAAATACATGATATACGAACAATATATATATGAAATGATATCATTCTAATATTGATAAGGCTTATCGTTCGTCGTAAGCAATAGCGAATAAGTGATAAAGTGTACGTGTGATATAATAAAAGATATATAGAAAAAAGTTACCAATGCCAATTTCTGTAATGTGTCTCACTGTAATGCGACGGTTGTGGGTTCGATCCACAGTCAAAAGACTGAATTATAAGTATTATGTTTATAATAATTTTGATTTTCCCGCTCTTGTAAGGCAAAACGCGCAACGTTGGCTTTAGAATTGGGTGGTACGTGCGGGACGGATTATCTTTAACAGTAGGTACCCTCTGCCTACCCTGTTATATGCGGCATATACAGAGTTTATACGAGTATTCGCCGTTTCAAATTCAAAATGAATTATAAATTAACACAAAATCTTGGAAATGACGATTGATTAACAATATTTTGTCTCATTTGATATCATCTCATGAATACATAATCTTTAATAAAATCTCTGTCTTTATAATAAACTACTACTATAATGAAATAGTGGCAAACAGGCATGTACTTGCAATACATATATATAAAGAAACACCACAGAACCATAATTGCATTCGGAATCGAATCCACACCTTTCAGCTTTCCAACTAAACTCCACTAAACCAACAGTGTTATCAAAATAAGTAAAAAACTGATTTATTTTTCATACATTTTCTCAAGTTAACGTCCTTTAGAAACAAATTACATAATATCTTTGCATATTATAGCTGCGACATACAAGTGCCGGGCGAAATTTAAATATAGCCACTAACATGATATACACGTGGACGCGGGCCGTGGCGTATGCGTAATGCGTACATCGATGTAATGCCATTGGGTCACTGTTTTGCTTTATTTGAAAATATTTGTTCTAATGGCAGTGCGAGCACGGGATACAGCGTGAAGGCGAAATAAAAATATATAAATAAGATCGGGGCAAAAGTATTTTCGTATTTTTCATACAAAGGAAAATATTTTTTTAGGTATAATTTTTTATTTACTTATAATATGTGCACATATGTGAAGTTTTGATCGATGACTTGTTTTTCGATGTTATGAATAGTGCCTAAATCCCATTCCTGTAGAAATTTCGATATTTTTGATTAAAAAAATTTAACAGGTAGGAGTCGGCAAACATCAATTAGTTGTCTACTTTTTACTATAGATAAACATTTTGCGGCCCGATACAAAGCAAACCAAATGGAGGCAGGCAGCAGAATTCTTCTAGGCAACCCTAGTGTTATCTTTTCTTCTATCATGTATCATTCTTAAACATAAGTTTTATTTAAAAAACAAATCCCTGCAGATTTAAGCAATGGGATCTTAGGCCATTAGCTTTATGCTTCCTAAAGAGTTCTGCAATGACCGAAACAGATAGAAATCTGACGGAGCAATGTCAGGGCTATACGGAGGATTCATCAACACATCCCAGCCAAACTTTCTCAATTTTTGCTGCGTGGCTATAGATCAGTGCGGTCTGTCGTTGTCATGGTGGAACACCACGCTTTTCCTATTCACCAGTTTCGGCCGGTTTTTCTCAATAGCTTTTTTAACCTCATAAGATAGGCTGACAGTAAAAGTCAGAATCGATATTTTTACCCGGTGTCAAAAACTCATAGTGGATGATTCCTTTCCAATCCCACCACACCCATAGCATTTCTTTGTCCCGAGTCAGGCCGAGCTTTGCCTCGGTCTGTGGAGCTTGTCCATGCATCGACCATGATCTTTTTCGCACATTCTTATCGTAAGTCACCCGTTTTTCATCACCCGTAATCAACTGTTTAAGAAATAGTTCGGAATTGTTACGTTTCAACAAAGAATCGCAAATGTTTCGTAAATGACGTAAAACTATTTTATGATCAACATCCAGTTCTTCAGCAATGTCGTAGCTACTAATATGTCGCTCTTGCTCCACTTTCTCAAAGATGGCACTGATCTTATCTGTGACAGGGCGTCCAGAGCGAACCTCATCTTTTACACACAAATTTTCAAACTTGAAACGCTTGAACCACATTTGTGCTACTCTTATTGATACTGCATTATTGATTTTACCTTTCTTGTAATAAAACGTTAACTTTACAAATTTTCGTCACATACATTCATTTTGCTTGCTTGAAAAACAATTGAAAAATGGCGTGAACTTTTTTATTTATTGCATCTTCAGAATGTCACATTTAAAGGTATTAAAACCAGTCAGTTACATTTAAGTACATCCAAAATACGAAAATACTTTTACCCGACCTATTATTTGTTCAGACTTATATTGTAGAGATTTTTTATCTTCATGTTGTTTTTTATGGTTCCGTACTTTTTAAGAAAAAAAGTAACCCTTATAAGATCACTCTGTTGTCCGTCTGTCTGTTTGTAAAGACCCTTTATCTCAGGAACGCTTGAAAATATCGAGTTGAAATTCAAGCCATTTACTCAGTCTTACGGCACCTTGATTTCTTGATAAAAACATATTTCTATAAAAACTTTGAATAAAGAGATGGCCATTTCAAAAGTCATAGGGTACTTCCGGTTGACCTAGAACTATTAAATTTAGCAGCTAGCATCTACAGGTAGTACTAGTTCAGGTAAAAATCTGAAATTACACATTTACAAGGAAAATCCTTCAAATTAGTAGCCTTAAATACAAAAAAACTTGTGTTTCGGCACTATACAGGAAATCATAATTAATAGAGTACTTCTGGCTTGGCAGCTAACATCTAAAGGTAACACTACTTTCGGAAAAAATCTGTAAACTATACATTTGTGGTTAAGTAGTACAAAATAATACTTTAAAAAGGAGGGCAAAATTTTGAAGGTATCAGATGAAAGGGCTCTGTCTAAGCTAAACCTGAATTTCAGAAAAAGCTCGAGACCTCTAATTTGTGTACGCAACCTTTGGTGAGCAAGCCCGAGCCCTCGCGCTTGTCCGGTTTTGTTTTGGTATTTAATGATTTTGTTACAGTTAAATTTTTTAAAGATATTAGATTATTATTAGATTATTATTGATTTTTTTTATTTTGATTATTAAAGATTGACTTATTTTAGTTTAACGAAAGAAATCATGTTAATAAAATTTTGGTCCAGCTATCCGAATTTTAATTGACGAACATATCGTCAAATGAAAGTCGATTTTTACGCACTGAAATTGCATGCCGTATTTTTAACTTGTATTAAACGATTTATGTATTGCAATAGAAACATTCCAAAATGAAAAGGCGAAAACGAAAAGAAATAAAATTAAAGTTAGCCTGATAGAAACAATGGTATTTCATTTTATTTCAAATTATAACTTATCACGATTACGGTAAATATTCATCATTTTGTTAAGTAATATTAAATAGCTTTACAATGTATAAGTATGAATTACAAAACTAATAAAGAAAGATAACTAAAGTGGGCTAAATAAGGTCCTAACCGGTACTTAACC
The DNA here is from genome assembly GCA_013403705.1 of Heliconius hermathena. Taxonomy (NCBI): domain Eukaryota; kingdom Metazoa; phylum Arthropoda; class Insecta; order Lepidoptera; family Nymphalidae; genus Heliconius; species Heliconius hermathena. The sequence goes on along the minus strand of JAAIXJ010001559.1, from coordinate 16,211 downwards.
ATCGTTGATAAAAATATTAGGTATTTGTAACGTGTTTGTGAACGTTTTAATATAGATAACGTATTATAAATATATATTATATATTCGGNTGTGTGTGTGTGTGTGTGTGTGTGTGTGTGTGTATGACATATTTCGATCAACTCCCGCAGCATGTATTCACTAGACAGAACTACGAGATAAATCACTATTCTCTGCATTTAAATAAAGCCATATAGCTTTTTTAGTTTCACGCTTAATCTCGCATATAGCATGGTACGCAGAGGAAACCTAGTGCTAAGACTCTCCATTCCCCACTTTCCGCCGATTTTTAAGGCATTGCCGGTTCAGTGTCCGAACTTTACGCCGCCTTGTTACCGGAGTGAAGAAATATGAATAAATAACAATTAATTTCCCTGAGTGGAAATCGAACCCACAACCGTCGCGTTTGCGCCACGAATTCGTCAAATAAATTAAAATAACGTTTTTATGATATAATATTAACAAATTAATATTCTTTTCCAGTGACCACGAAGGAGGCAACGTGTCAGCTCACACCACTCACTTGGTAGGATCCGCCCTTAGCGATCCTTATTTATCTTTCGCCGCTGGACTAAACGGCCTTGCTGGTCCTCTGCACGGTCTTGCTAACCAAGAAGTAAGTTTTTATTATAGTTTCAAATATAAATTATTTGTTATTTATTTGAAGAAATAATTAAATAATATCGTTGGTTTGGAATGTAAACTTTTTTTTTAGTTTTTTCACATTATTTTGTTTAAGCAAGAAATATCATAGTCAACTCTAGCTAGGAAAAGAACCCACAACCATTATACCATCATATATACAATCAGATATCCTCACCGCGTCACTGTGGCGTCGATGTGGCGATGAATGTACGCAACTTTTCAATAATAACCAAAATCATATCTAAATCTTAAAATTTTGCAGACGATAAGAAGTTACATAATAGGCTCTTTATCGCTATTTTGTATTTGGCAATATCTATGCGCATATTTGTATTTGCCAAAAAAGATGTCGTTTTGTTAAAATATATGTATGGAAGTCATCGCGATGGTTGTGGGTTCGATCGCCGTGAGGGGAAATGAATAATTTCTAAAACGCGAGTTCTTCCTGCGTAATTTTGGTATAGGCTGAAAAATATCACAATATTATTTAATGCCGATATATTATCGTCATACTATTTCCTTCCATGCAAAGGTTTTTTCTTGCTACTCGTTCTTCTACACATAAATGTGTACAGGTAATATTACATTTTTCATTAAAAAATATAAACCTTTTTATCTATGTATTATAGATACATATTTTCTCGATGTATTATAGATACATCGAGAAAATACTGTTACTGAGATAAATAATCTTAACTTATGTTTCAAAACAGACCTGGTGTTACACTAACAGTATCGAAGAAACAATCTCAATTTTAATTTTCAAAACATTTCTGCATATAAGCAGAAATAAGTTAAGGAAAACATCTTTTGTAAGAAAAAGATACTTACCACTATATGTGTTATTCAACGCTGAATACACAATCGGTTGTTTGTTGGCTACATATTGAATCTTGATACTGATTTACTTTGAAATTAATTTGTGAAATATTAAAACATTTTTTTTATAATCACTTTTGTAAACAATAGCTTTATTTGAATTAATTTTATTTGGCGAATTCCGTCATTAAACGTGGGAGAATGGCCTGTCTTACATATAGTCTTTTTGCCTAAGTGAACTATGTTAAAAAATATATTAATGTAACGCAACCAAAAGAACACAAAAAGCAATATTCTTAATATATTTACATAGTAATACATATATGTATTTATTTACGTACAATAGTAATACCTAGTGCTTGGAAACCCGACGTTTCGTTGTAGTCCGAGGTCACGGTTGCCTGTTTGCTGAGTTTCCGAAAATGTATAATACTTAAATATACACCATTTATCAAGTAAAATTTGTAAGAAAATATTAAATACATTCTTTTTTCATTGTTTACTCTTAGGTACTGATTTGGTTAGAGAAACTGCGTAAGCAAGTAGGCGATGACTTCACAGAGGAGGGACTCAAGGAGTTCATCTGGAAGACACTCAAATCTGGACAGGTTGTGCCTGGATACGGCCACGCTGTACTCAGGAAGACTGATCCTAGGTAATTATTGTAATTTATGTTAGACAATATTAGAAATTTAAGGAAAATCTATATAGTAATATGTGAAGCATAAACTGAGGAGTATGAAATTTGGCACTCTATACTAATCTATACTAATAAGATAAAGCGGAAGAGTTTCTTTGTTTGCTTAAACATTGAGATCTCTGGAACTACTGGTGATTTTTTTTTTGTTTTATATGAAAGATACATTTTTCAGGCGTGATATAGGTTATATAACATCATGGTGTAAGTCGTAGTTAGCTTTAAATAACGAAATAACAAAAAAAGAGAACGCCATCGAAATGCTTTAAGCGCGTGCGCGGCAAAAACAGTTAAATATACGTAAGTACATTGTACTACAAAAACATTCAATTTTATTAGTCCTAAAATAAAGTCCGCGACACTGTATATCTATCTCTTATGAATAAGTTACAATAAAGAATTTTGTGTTGAAAAATTATTGAAAATTACAAGGTGATATCCCTTATAATATATACCTTGTAATATTCACAATTCTTTATTTGTCATAAGTATTAAAGAATTACGAAGGAAAGTTATTCCATCATCAAGGAAATTTAATGAAGATAAGCTTAGGTTTTTATAGTATGTAATTTGTACGTATACTTTTCGAGAAAATATGAAATTAAAATAATTCAATGTCATGTTTACGGCCGCACGCCTGGATCGAGTCCTGCAAGGGTCGCCATTGTTACTGACGGCATCCTCTCATGCAGCCTGTAGTACTTGCGCTTTCTCAAAATTATGAAAACAAGGTGTTCGTATAAATTATTTAAACATGGGACATGCATTTTGAAGGACTAGTTGTACTTGAATATGAAAATTTTGTGAAAGTGATATTTTAAAAGGTATAATATAATTGAATATGGTCTTTGTGAAGCCTTCTAAAAAAATTCATTTAAGGAAAAGTTGTAACAGATGTATAATACTTCCTATAGAAAGGGTTATTGTATAGCTTAATTGCCTATAATTGAATTTATTACTAATCAAGAATAATAATAGATAAATATTTATTAATTCAGATACACCTGCCAGCGTGAGTTCGCCCTCAAGCACTTACCAAACGACCCACTGTTCAAGCTAGTAGCGGCCATATACAAAGTAGTACCACCAATTCTAACTGAGCTCGGCAAAGTAAAGAACCCATGGCCCAATGTGGACTCCCACTCTGGTGTGCTTTTGCAGGTATGTATGTCTAATATCATTTAGTTAAAACCAGTGTTGTGTTCCGTCAGTTAACAAGCCATGTATTCAGTTCAGGTGGTAAATAGAGGAAGTAGTGTCTTAACACTAGTTGCTCCCGGTCTATCCTATGTACGAAATACAACGTGAAGCTGAAAAAATTTACCATTTTTTTCCATTCATCGTTTTATAAAAAAGTTAACCAAAAAAAATCCTTTTTTTAGTTCTTATATAGTAACTTTAGTGAACCGGTGCATAGTTGTTTGATGTTCAAAAAATTAAACATTATAACTTATTATGACCAAAAAAATATGTGACTTTCACTTATAAGACAACTCGTCAAGTAAGATATGAACCCGCGACTGTCGATTATAGAAATTATTAAATAATAAAATCGTCTCTCCACAGTATTACGGCCTCAAGGAGATGAACTACTACACAGTGATGTTCGGAGTGTCGCGCGCCCTCGGCGTCCTCGCGCAGCTCATCTGGTCCAGAGCACTAGGCTTACCCATAGAGCGGCCCAAGTCTCTGAGCACTGAGTTACTTATTAAACAGCTCGGCAAGTAAATTTTACTTTTGTAAATAAGTTTTGTAATTTGGCTTTTGTTTCGTTGTATTTTTTTTTCTACTTGGTTGGCATGGGCGTACGAATAGGGGGATCTGGTTGGCTCGTGCCCACTTCAGAAATTTTATCAACAAAATCATTTTTGTGTAAAAAAAAAGCTTTACACGTTCAAAATCTGGGACTTAGACTCCAGAAACTATCTCTATATACCCCCATGTCGGTTGGTATAAATTATTAAGTTGAACTTATGTAGGAAATTGGTATATTATTGTACTTATTTGACATATATTTATTGTCGTTCTAATCAATTCGAATTAGAAATAAGAACTTAAATTTGAACTGTTGTTTAGAAAGGTAAGCTAGAATAAAGCTGTAGATGAAAAATACAATGGAAAAGCCAAACTAGATGCAGTCTTAACAACATTTGGTAAAATTTGTTCACATTTATCACCGTAACTTAAACGTGACATACGAATAATGTGTTTTACAACTATTTAATTCCATACTGACATAACTTACATTTATGTTATGTCAGTCAGTCATTATTTGAATGTCACGCACAACAGCGTCACACACAAAACCAATAGTCAATTTTCATTTAATATTTAAATTTAATTAATAAAGCAAATTAATTAAATCTTTTCTCTTTCTTTTTTAGCATTAGATTGTAAGTGAATGTTTTTTTGATTGTTTTATTTATATTATTTAATGTTGTTGCTATACTGTACTGTATTTTGTACTTATCTGTGATCGTATATTATTTATATTTTGAATGCTTTTTGAAATGGACTAAAATATCGATTGATTTATTATATTATTAAATATGGCGTTAAATTGACTTGGTCGTGTGACAGCTGTTTTTTTTAGCTACGTAGTACAATTTTAGGGTTCCGTAGCGAAATGGTCAGGTCATTGGACATTCTTGTAGAGAAAATAAAGGAAAAAGAAAAAAATCACTCAGTATTTTCACCTAAAACTAATTCTAATTGCTTTAACGGTTCCTTTATTTATTCACCATACTCCGGAAAAAACATAGTTTTACTATAATATAATGTAAAGTTACCAAAGTATTGATGTATTTGTAATTTATTTGCGAACCACTGTAGAACATGTTTGTTATATTTAAGTTTACTAGATATTATTACAGATAATTATGTATGTCGATACGTCTGTACGTTGGTAATAAAAATTGTATTCAATTCAATATGTATAAATCTATTATACATAGCTGTCGCGATGTTAGTATGAAAAATTAGGAATATTTATGGTGTAATCGTTGTGTGACATCCGATGGCGATAAAAACATAAATTGACAATATTTAAAATAAATTGGTACGGTGTAGTGTATTTTGTGTTTTTTTATTATGCAGTTCTAAATGGTCCTAATCACATTAGAAATGCATAACGCCCCCTTTGCTACAAATAAATACTGATTTAAAAACGTATAAATTAGTCTTTTAAGTATAAAATAATATTTTATATAATAAATGTTAAAAATATTAAATAAATAACATTCTCTATCGCCAAATGATAATTGTATGCCAATTTATCTTTGGATAGCGAAAATTTGTAAAAATCTCCCCATACGGCTTAGATTTTTACATTTTTTTTATTTCACAGATTTTTACTAACAACAAATAAGTAGTAACCAGCATATAATAATTTGATGAGAACAAATGGTTTAATTATAAAAAGTAAACAATGTAAAGTAAAAGAAATAAACTGAATTGATTAGTTGAAATTTTACCAACTTCACAATATAATAACGATTGATTGAATTTAGCGAAATCAAGTTTTCTTTTTGCAAAGTCAAATTTTTACGAATCAAATTTGCCTTTTTATATCAGAAATTTGTAAATTGTTGAAACTTGACATTCGGATTCGTAATGTTTTTTTTTTATTCAAATAATTAAATAATATAAAATGTATTCATTTCTTATAGTATATAGTACCATATCGATAAAAAAAAATATTTAATAATAATATTTATTCTAAACAGATCCAGAAATAAAGAAATGTGTAGACACTGAAAAAGGGAAAAACAATTAAGCAAACACTTTTATTTTGGAAAAGAAAAATAGTTTTTTTAAATAAGGTGAAATTTGAGTTTTATTGAGTAGTTAGTGTAGTACTAACTTTGTTGGTTCAATTTCTAGTAATTTTTGAAAATAAAATAAGTGAGAAAGTTATTACTTTTCCTATGTGATATTTATTAAATATTATATAATTGTTTAAAGTTATTATAAAATATATTTAAGTGTACATTACAGTAGAGGCCACCATCGAGCAGTGGCACATGTCTGACTGTAAACACGACGATGGATTCTGGTGTCGAGGCAAAGCGCAGCGTTGAGTTCTGCCACTCAACACGCAATGCCTCCAAAATTCGGCAGAAAGTGGAGAACGGAGTGTCTTTACACTAGGTTCCCTCTGCCTACCCTGCTGTGTGCGGGATACAGCGTGAAGCTAATTTAATTTAATTTTATTTAAGTTCTTTTTCTGATAACAAGCAAGTTACATACTTTTTTAAATTTTGAAAATAATTTTCTTCCACTGACTAATACGTAATGTCTCGAAAATTGATGCGAGGGGAACGGAGTGTTTTAACACTAGATTCACTCTGCTTACCCTAAGAAAATAATTTAAAATGTAAATGTGTATTATTATAATAATACAAGATATTTAAAAACGAATGAATGAATTATTATTTATTTTATTTTTTCACTCTGGCACTAAGGCAAAAGCCCGGCATTGAGTTCCGACAGGACACCCAATGCTTCGAAAAATTCGGCGGAAAGTGGTAAATGGAGTGTTTTAACATTAGGTTTCCTTTGCCTACCATGCTATGTGCGGGATACTACGTGAAGAACATATACACAACACATAAGAACACGTCAAGAACGTTAGTAGTTTCTTATGTAACAAGTATGGATGACTACGCGATCACCGGTGTTATTAAAGAAAGTATGAATTATAAAACATAACATATAATAATTAAATATAAAGGTCGTCGTGGCAAAGTGGAACAGCGTATGATTGTAATCGCGACTGTATTATTTAGATTCAAATATTTTTAACATTTTTAGTGTTAATCCACACTTAGGAAAGAAAAATATGAAAACGTTTAAAAATTTGAACGTAACGGGATACGAACCCGCGCCTACTGGAAGCCGACCAGGTGCTCTGACTACTAAGCCTAATAATTTTCCACCTGGGGAATCATAATATATTTCCGATCCGATTCCTACTTGGAGCAAGGATTGTATTTACATTATTTTCACTTTCCCGCCTTATTACCACGGCGTGGAGTTTCACCGTTCAATGTCTTAAATTCTACCAGCACCTATCATCTTGACACCAGGCTCTTTCTGGCTATATACTACTATAAAATTAATGATTTTTATTAAAAAAAATAATAAAACTACTTCCATTTCAACACAATTACTATTGGAATGTTTTTATTCACAAAATTATACAACAGAATACTTTAAATATATGAAATGATTTAAAATATCATTTTTCTATAGTAAAAACATTTAAATCTATAACTAGTAATTAAAACATATAACATTAATATAAAAATTGACTACAAACCCTGTATGTAAAATCTAGAGTACAAATTAACTTAAAGCATACATTAGAGAAACAAACATTTTTTCAAACAATCTATAACTTTTTTTTTTCTTTCCTCGCAACATGCAATAAGATATAATAAAACTAGAAAAAAATTGTAATGTGCATAATTCTAAACCTACATTAATTAATCAAACAATATAAAACATTTTTTTTTTATTAATTCATGACTTTCTGTTTTCTTATTTAAGAAGAAAAGTGATAAAAAAACTACCATCAATAAATAATCATTACATTCAATCCTTAAAATATATTCAGGTACTTGTGGTCCTCCATTCGTCGACGATAAGTAAATGCTTATTTAAATTCCAACCTGTAATTATATGAAAAAATAATTAAATAATAAACTGTTGCCGTCGTGATGCCGTGGGACAGTTTGACTGTGAGTGCGACGGTTGTTGGTTTGTATCCGATTTGAGTGAATTTAATTAATGTCATTTCTTCGTTCTCGTAGCAAGGCAAAGCGCAAGTCATTCAACACGCAAGACTTCAAAAATTGCGAGGTGGGAGGGAAACGGAGTGTCTTAACACTAACCTACACCGCTTCCCTCTATCCACACTGTCACATGCAGGACATAGAGATGAGCGGAAAAAATGTGTATTATAAACAAAATTCTAACCTTTTTCCTTAAGCCCTATATAAAAAACCTCCCAATCTTTTTCAACCATATTACATACATATGTTGTTACATTAAGATCTAGGGAGTCGTTCCATTCTGCGTCTTTCATTGTTTCACAGATTCTTAGAAATGGCATATGTGTATTATTTTTGAATAGTGGCTGGAAAAAAAATGTTGATATAATAAGAAGAAAATATGTTTGTGGATTTATTTAACGTAACCCCTTTATGGTATCACTTTGTTGCCCGTCTACCTGTCTGTCTATCTATCTCTAGTGAAAAGAAAATATAAGGCTTAAATTAATAGCAAACATTCAAATCTACAGAACAACAGAAAAAAAATTAACTTCCAAGTGAACACAAAAAAATATATTTGTGCCATTAATTAAAAAAAACTATAGGGTACTTTCGTTTATCTAGAATGATGAAATATAGTAAGAAGTGAGAACTTGCAGTACAAATAAAGAAAAAATAATAATATAATAATAAAGATTTTTAGTTTATGTCATACAAATTGAATGTATACAACAGGCAAATTTAACTTTGCCCACTTTTATAAGTTGTACTTATAAAATGACATGTAAATAACAATGACAAAGACATGTAAGTGTGCGAGTCCGAGTGTGAAACTGGTCAAGTGCGATTTGACCAGTTTTTTTATAAACGAATCTATCGTGTCGCAGTGGGACAGAGTCTGGCTGTGCATGCGATCGTTGTGAAAACGATTCCGACTTGGGGGAATTAATTATTTTCATTTACTCACTTTGACAAGTCAAAATACGGTGTTAAACTCCACCACAGCGGCGGAAACGGAATGTCTTAACACTAGGCCCCCTCTGCCTAACCGCTGCTATATGCAGGATATAGCATAGAGCAGAAAAATAATTATCTACTAACCAAAACCTGATTATTTATAGCAGATATAACAAAAGCTAACTCCACAGCGTGAAAATACCCGCAAAGTAGCTCTTCTGACGTGATATTTTCTTTAATATATAAATACATGATTTTCTCTTCAGTGTCGGGATATATAATATAATTTTTATTCTTATAAACGTTCTTTATGATCATCCAATATCTGACATCTGTAATTTTTTTATGAATAGTGCTAATTGATTTGCCTATTTGTATTTGAAATCCGCATGTTTTTTTGTCTGAAATGTGAAAAGTGGTTGAGAATAAATGTTGGTTTTCTTAACAAGTTTTTATAAAGTTCAGCTGTTACAAACTATGTAGTAAAAATTGTAATCACAATTTGATTTATTTGTAATTAACGTATCCTCATAGAACTGGACAGGTGACAATATAACGTTATAGTATCACCAAGCTGGTGTGATGATGGAGCCAGGACCTGAACGTTGGAACTCTTCAGAGTTTACTAGTTACCTCTGAAGAGTTTGATTGGGTTTACGGCCATTGGAGTTATGGCTCCAATCATATATAGCTCTGAGGATATTCTATAGAACTTATCATTACATGGTGTAGAAAAGTGAGTTTATAGTTTTCTTTTATTAGGACTGTTTATATATTATTTATTTTAGTTCGATTGTACACACGACGGTTGTGGGTTCCACTTGGGGGAAATGGTTACATTAAAATTTATTTTATTTTCCTGCTCTGGTAAACAAAGTGCAGCGTTGAGTTCCTCTTCTTTACAAACAATGTCTCTAAAATTGGACGGAAAGTAGTTAATGAAATTTGACACTACATTTCCAACACTCACCTTGCTTATTGCTTTTTCTCGTGTCATACAAACTTTTCATCGAGAAACACTATCTGCCTAATTTTCGAGATATTACGTATTAAGCGAAATGATAATAATTTGATTAAAATCATTGCCCCTCACGTGGAAAGAACCCAAGCCCCTCGTGATGACAGTCAAAATCTGTCACACTGCGCTTTTATATAGGACAACTGTATGTATTAAACGAAACTACAATTAAAAATAAATAAATCAGCTTCACGNCGAATTCTGGAGGCATTGCGTGTTGAGTGGCAGAGCTCAACGCCGTGCTTAACCTCGACACCAGAGCGAAGAAATGGAAATATAAATTTAAGTAAATATTTCATCTCGAGTGGGAATCGAACCCACAACCAGTCGAGCTGCGCCACGACTGGCCTCCAATTAAAAATACCACTTGAGACTATCGTGGCGCAGTGGCAAAAGCGTGCAACTCTAAACGCTACGGTTTTGAGTTTCATTCCGACGCGGAGGAATTAAATATTTAAAATATTTTCATTTCTTCGCTATGGTAACGAGACAAAACGCGGCGTTGTATTCCGCCACTCAATACGCTATGTTTCAAGTACGCGGTGGAAAGTGGGTAACGGAAGTGTCTTAACACTAGGTTTTCTCTGCCTTCCCTGCGGAATACAGAGTGAAGCTTAAAAATAACAAATAAAACATACTAACCTAACTGAGGTGTGCCCACCTCCCACAAATTCAATGGCTCCTCTACATTAACAATAGACGGATCTAATATCAATTGTTTTTTCAAAAACATCTCAATCACTTGCAAATATCTTGTGTCGTTGAAAGTTTTCAAGCAAAGAGACCGAACTGCCATATAATTTGAAAATATATGAAATGTTATCATTGATAAGAAGAGTAATGCAGGAGAACTGTAACAATGGTAGTGTTTATTTTTATTTGTTACAGACTTTCAATAATAATTTTCATATTGTATGCATTTCACCGCTCGGGCAATACAGAACGCAGTGTTGAGTTCCGCCACTATATACGGAATACACCGTCGACATACAAAAAAAAACAAACTTACGATAAAAAAGGCAAAATTAAAATAGCTATAATAGAAGATATCAAATTGACAGCCGTCTCTTGTGCCGAATCCTTTGCTGATACGTCCGCTGCGTTCTCCCTGATCGCGTGGTGGTGGATCATCGCCGACTTGGTTGCTCCACCTTAAAATAAATAAAATAAGTATATGTATTTCAGGCCAGAGTTGCGGCGCAGGGGGACAAGGTGTGACTGTAAATGCGACTGGTTGTGGGTTCGATCCCCAATCGAGGAAATGAATTATTTATTTAAATTCATTTCATCGCTCTGGAGTCGAGGCAAAGCGCGGCGTCCAGTTCCGCCACTCAACACGAAATATCACCAAAATTTGGCGGAAAGTGGGGAACAGAGTGCCTTAACACTAAGTTCCCTCTGCCTACGGGATACAGCGTGAAGCTGATTAGATTTTTTTTGATTTAAGTATATGTATATATATCCATACAATTTTTCACTTACGTCTCCGTCCCCGTGATCAAACAGAAATACAGTAGAATCGATTATCCAAACGCTGATTAACTGAAGGACCGCTTATAAATAAAACTACATACATTTATGTCCCATATAAGATATCTTATTTCGCTTAGTGGTACTTTTTTTTTAATTCCATATTTAAGCCCTCGTGGCACAGAGACACAAACGAGCGACTGTAAGGCGACGGTTGTGGGTTCAAATTAAATATTTTCATTTCCTCGCTTTAGTAGGCAAAGTGCGGCATTGAGTGTGAAAGTGCAGCACGGTAGTGCCTAAAATGGGGAAACGGAGTTTCTTAACACTAGGTATATGCGGGATGTGCGGCTGAAAAAAAGTGATACTTTCACAAGAAATGGCTAATTAGTCCAAATCAGAATATCAATTATTATAATAATTTCAGGTATACTTTATAGAAATATACAAACCGGCTATCCCTACAACAGCTTTCATAGCATTTGTGACACACAGAACTAATGCCGTGAAATGTATGTACAACGGCAAGGCCAATTCCAAGCATAACGCTAAATCATTAAATATATCAGCAATTAAACGCCATTTCTTACTATACGCGTCTAAGTAGGAACTGGAAAAGATATAGTTATTGGTTATTTATATAGGAAATTAAAAAAATATATATTATTTAGCAAAATCATCAATTATGACAATCCAGTTAAAAATTTTTTTTTATAAATATTAATAAATAAATATGATTAATTATAAGGTCTATTAATCCGGCGTTCGTCGCTACCGAGTAAGAAATACCACAGAGGTAACAAAAGCATGTAACTGTTTTTCTACGTAAGTTAGAGACTTTCCTCTTTATTTACCTTCCTCCTTAGAAACAAGAAAGATGCTCCCCAAGTGGCTGATATTTGGTTGGAACCACGTCCTTGGAAGAAGTGGACATGTTAAGTAAGAATGGGTGAAAATTATGTGGTAGCGACCATTCATGTAACGACTTTTTGACATATTTTTTTTGTTTTATCACTTCAATATCATGAATTTCTCAATTTTTGAGTACTACAAAATAGATTTTAAAATAAGAAGATAGTCACAATGAAATGACTTCACAAAATGAGGATCACGAGAGCAGTATCTATGACAGTGAGGCTGAGAAGAAAGTGGGTTTACAGTTGTTCCTGAGATTCCTCTGTATTTTGAAGATGAGAGAATGCTAACATTACGTGTGCAATTGGGAAAAAAACTATTTAGAGAATATTTTATGGACTTCTTAAAATCGGGAATATCAATGCCTACGTTATTATCGAAGGTAATTAGGAAATCTCGGAAGCTTCGATTGGCCCAACGAAGGACGAGTCAAAAGAATTGGCTCAATACTTAGTCATGACTTTACATGCACGTTACGCGCAACGAATAAAAAAACTAAAACAAAATTTATTTAGATTTTACACAAAACAACGAAACAATACGCTAAGTTCCTCAAGGTCCCGATCACATTCATACATGTCAAAGACAGCTCGAACCTATGATTGACGGAAACGATGAATAATTCGGTATTTTTTACCTAGTGGCAACCGTTTGTGAATTAAAGTGCCTTACGACGAACCCCGGATTAAGACAGAGCAGTGTTCAATTTTAACCCAAAAATAGGACTTATAAATAAGTGCTTTTTGGGGCCAGTCACGAGCTTGTGATTGTGAACGAGACAGGTGGCAGGTTCGGTTTCCACTCATCAGGACATGAAAAATTTAATAATTTAATTTCCTCGTTCTGGTAATGAGGCAAAACGCAGCGTTGATTTCCTCCACTAAACACTCAATGCCTCAACAATTTAGCAGATAGTGGAAAAAGAAAGTGTCTTAATGGAAATGTGACCTGAGTGTAAGTCAGTAGGTTCCCAGGTCCCACTGCCTACCCTGCTCTGTGCAAGATGAAGCTAAAACAAAACAGTAAATTATTTCGGATTCCGTCACATACATAGAATCATCAGTATTTCATCTATAAACTAATAAGGTCAAAGTGGCACAGCCTTTAAACGTAAATGAGATGGTTGTGAGTTCCATAAACACTGTAGGTAAATAAATACAATTTTCCCATCACAAAAAACAGTGAGGCGTTTAATTCCACCATTGAATATGCACTCACGTACCTCATCATAATCGTCAACGTCATCACGTAACGCAGATAAGTACTAGTAAAATATCTTAATGTTCCCTGATAGGGATCACTTAAGAAAGATGACTTATTGATGTATGCACATCAATGAGTCATCTTAATTTTTTTTTAAAGTTTGTTTCCTTTTATTTTTCCTTTATTTAGTGTACAATAAAGTATTATAATTATAAATTAAGGCACATAAAGGAGAATGGAGTGCCTGGACACTAGGTGTTTATGCACCCTACTATGTAACAAAAAAAAATATATAAACTAACCCATAACTATAAGCAAAGGCTATACCCCCCAATTGTCCACTGACTGTCTTTAAAATCCATGTAACAGTGGCTCCGTAGAATGTTGCATTCATATCACCCACACCTAGACCTTTAAGGACCTCTTGAGTAGCAGCCACACCTGTAATTTATTCAAATAAATATCTATAGTGTTAGTGTATCGTAGCAAAGCGCGGCGTTGAGGTGCGCCACAACAGACTCTTTTTGCCTACCCTGCTATGTATGGGATATGTAGTACAGTTAAAAAAATGAAAAAAAAAAACAGCTTCTCTAATCTTTTGTATTATAATAAGCAATAGTTTGTTTGGCTTAATGCACTATCTAACTATTGGTACAAATTTCGTTATTTTGTACGTTTGATAATTCATTTATTAAAAATGTTTCAATTTTTTTTTAAATCAAGATTTTTAGGTGTTTGTTTTTATAGATATATTTTAAAACTCAATCCCTTGCATTTAGTACTCATAATAAGTGGGTTGTGCAAAAATTTGTAATCTACTTTTATTTATTGATTCTATATATTTTCATTATCATCAGAACTTGTTATCCAAATTTCAGCTCAATCGGACATTGAGAAGGGGGTCAAATTGAACTTGCAAGATTTATCACACACTAACTAACATAGCCAGGAGGCCAGTGCGCCACGCGCAGCGGCACGAGGTGTGACTGTAAAACCGACTGGGTGTGGTTCCCCACTCGAGGAGATGAAATATTTACTTAAATTTATATAGGTTCCCTCTGCCTACCCTGCTGTGTGCGGGATACAGCATCAAGCTGATTTTTAACTAACATAGCAAGTTAAGTAAAAGTTTGTATAAAGCACAAACTCACCAGTAAATGTACTGCAAAATGCCTGAGCAGTGTCCCATATCTGATAGGTTATGTAGTCGTTACTCACACTGTGAGGATAGCCACGAGGCAAAAATATTTTTCCGAACCAACTACCTACTACATTTTTATTTACATTTTTTTTCACTAATAGAACTCTGGATTTACCTAAAAATATAATTAAACATACAAAATGTTGTTTTACATTTGTAATTTGAAATGGTCTATTATAAAGCTAAAGAGTTTGTTTGGTTAAATGTACTAATCTCAGGAACTGAAATATTGTTGTTGTTGTGACTGCAAAACAGACTGGTTGTGGGTTCGATCCCCACTCCAGAAGATGAAATATTTACTTAAATTTATATTTCCATTACTTCGCTCTGGTGTCGAGGCAATGCGTGGCATTGAGTTCTGCCACTCAACACGCAATGAAATGCAATGACATATGAGAACATATGTCTCATAATCTATAATAATAAATATAAGCTAGTTTTAATATTACAACTACTATTATCCAAAATCATGTTTAATATATAATATTCAATATATAATATTACCTGGGGATTTCACATACATATTTTGTTCTCCATCATTATATTTTTCGCTTAATAAAACTGTATTTTTGTTAGAATAAAATCTTTCCCATCCATCTCCCATCATTGAGTTGATAACATTTAACCCCATTTTATATTAATTAACACCAAGAATGTGTTAGTATATAATTGTATTATATTAGAATGTGTAGGTGTACTGTAAAATAAATTAAATTGGATGTGAAATAATTTAAATATAGCAATATTATTACAATTTTTTTAGCTTCATGCTGTACCTTACACACAGCAGGGTATGCAGAGAAAAACAAGTGTTAAGACACTCCATTCCCCATTTTTCATCATATTCTGGAGGCATTGCATGTTGTATAGCAGAACTCACAAACCTGTTGCATTCAAAGACCCATGTTTGTGCCCATGCACCAAGATTGGGCTCGGATTGCAATATTTAAGGTAATTAAAAAATAGCCCTTGTCAACGAACATTTCAACAATTCAACAAAACATTAAAATAAGTAATAAATTAAATCCCTATAGTAATATACATTGTTTTATTTATAATTTATAATATAACTAAAATCAATAGTGGGTAGTTAACAAATACTCGTATTAGTACATTAACCGTTTTTTTTGTTTTTTGAATGGACTTAATTGCTTTTGACCTGGACTGTTCTTGACAGCGTCACCGGGCAAGGAGGGACGAGAGTAGCTCGCCCCTGAAAAATAATTACAAGCTTTGATGGAATTACAGTAATAGTTGATTACTGTACTTTTATAAGGAACGTGGTAAACATAACTTTCAAAATAAGTATACCCTATTCCCGCATATTGTAAAATTGTAATTTTAAAGTTGATATTTTAATTTTGAAGTTGTATCAGTTTTATAAATCATAATGTAACTAAAATCATGTTCAACATGCTCAATTGATAATTTCAATAATAAAAACAAACTTACATAGTGTTAAGCAGCCAGTCGCACCACGCCAGGCTCTACAAT
>JAAIXJ010000917.1:0-39662 GCA_013403705.1 Heliconius hermathena | reverse complement strand
AGTTTCTGAAACCGATTACGTTTCATAACGCCCATGTCTAATTTGTATTATTATGTTAATGTTTATGTTATCAGTTATAATAAATATATTTCTACAATCGATGTGCATTTAGCCTATAAATAAATGGAAAAGAAAGTTGAAATGTATAATTAAGTAAGGTATAACAAAATAACAAAGGTTAAATGCTTTTGAAGTTCACGCGAAAACTAATGGTTGTTTTTATTTGAAAGAAACAAACACAATTTTTTATGTTAATGGATAACACTTAAATGTGCATATTTAAAGAAAGAATTATGATTAGTCCATTTATGTTTATAAAAGTGATTAAAATAAAAGTATTAATAAAAAAATGCTTTACTACTGAATGGCTTTTTATTATAATAAGAATATTAATATGTACCATTATCATATTATGTATAATATCATAAAGCTTAAAGCTATACATAAGTGTCATAAATAAGTACGTAAAATTTGATTATTTTTTTTTGTATAAGAAAGACCAAAAGACAAACTTTTTTCTTTAACTATAAAAAAAACTAAAAATAACAATATAGTGTAATAGTTTGCTTTTATTTTTTTCTTGCCGTATATACAATATTTCGTTTTAAATGCCAATTATGTAATTAAACAATGATAATTAAAACACATCTTTATTGGTAATTTTAAAAATACAAGTGCAACACAAAACTATCTCTAAATAATTAAATCATTCTTTTTAAAATAAGTTTAATAAGATAATTTACATATTGTTACATCTGAAACATTTGTCTTTAGCATGAGATTCATATATCTAATTACAAAGCAAATTCTAAAAACACTTTATTGCACAAAAATAATACATTCATTAAAATTTGTACTTATTTAAAGTATAAAGATTGTATAAAGATATTTTTGTTATTTATATTTATATATACATACACTATTCATACATAAATACATACATAGATATTATATATACATTTATAAAGATATACAATTATAGACATATAGATACTTACATACATATATATACACTCATACTTTTGAGCATTTTTGTAAAGTTTTGATAAATTCAAAATGATTTATTTGGAAAGCTAATATAATTTATTTCATTATTATTTAATTTGTTTCATTAAATTAAACAATATAGTACAGTAGTATTTAATTTTGTTACACTAAAGTACATAATTACTCGGTGATTGTATCAATCAATTAAATATTAATAATATTTTATATAAGTTTATAAGAAAATTCAATGTCTTACTGCATTGCTCAACTATTTTCAACTTTAAAAGAAATTTTTATTTTACAAGAAACATTGTTAGACAATACCTTAAAATTTAAATTAAAAAAATACAATTTTATTTATAAAAAGATTTATAGAGGCCGGTCGTGGCGCAGCGGCACGAGGTGTGACTGCAAAACCGACTGGTTGTGGGTTCGATCCCCACTCGAGGAGATGAAATATTTACTTAAATTTATATTTCCATTTCTTCGCTCTGGTGTCGAGGTTAAGCGCGGCGTTGAGTTCTGCCACTCAACACGCAATGCCTCCAGAATTCGGCAGAAAGTGGGGAACGGAGTGTCTTAACACTAGGTTCCCTCTGCCTACCCTGCTGTGTGCGGGATACAGCGTGAAGCTAATTTATTTTTTTTTTTTAAAAGATTTATATAACTTGTGGACTAAAATAAACCTATTTTCTGTTTCTTTATATGTTTTTACTACCTGTCAGTCAGTAATGTTAGCACTTTAATCAGCAGTTACTATTATATATGTATTTCCTTAGATTAATACTTAACTTATCTAGTATATGTAAGTTACAGTCATTAATTTCGTTTTAAATTTTTGGGTTTTATGTGACGAACTCTACTCATTTCTTCGTATCACCTCTGTAACATAATTTTTCATTAAGACAGTCAATACTTTTCACTTTCTTTTAAAATTCGCGAATCGACGCATATTTCGTTGTTTTTAATGTCTAATTTATATGTTTTCCCCAAAACACAGTACATAAGCACTAAACGTGCCATTTTATTGCCGTTTTCACGAGAAAAATAACAAATTAATTTCTAAAAAGTTATACTTTAGTTATTGCGTAAATTCCAATTCCACTTACAGCATTGCTGTAATGTTGGCTGTCAAAAACGCGTCAAGAGTACCAAATATCACAATTCTAACGAATTCTACAATAATTTTTAGTTAACGCAACCGTCAACGAGCGGACGGTAGTGGACTTAGCAATTGATTGCTTTCAAGAGTACGAAATGACAATTATTGAGGAATGATCATTGGATATTGGCGTCAAGAGTAAGGCCCCAGGTTGTACATCGATTTCGTAAACAAATATGTCTGATACTTTTTTTTAAAACCGCTTAAGTGCGACTCGCACATCGAGGCTTCCATACCAATTTCAGGATTGTAGGTAAACGAGAAGTACAACTTATAAAAGTTGATTCAAGTATGCTAGTGCATATTTTGTATGAAATGAACTACAAAAATAAGTTTATAATGTTTTTTTTTCTATGAAATACCTATAAATTTTTACTTTTCGTATTTTTGCTTTATTGCTAATTGCGTAAGCTCGCACTTTGCACCAAATATTATAACTATAGGTCCACGGAGAGTACCCTATAGTTTTTGATTATAAATGCTCTTATCGTTTGATCGCGATGGTCAACGCGATTAAACGAGAGCTTCTAAGGTAGAGTTTTTTCGTGCTTCAAGGGACCAAAAACCTGAATATTTGATATTATTTTAAACTATATATAACTGGGCTTATTATTTCTCACCCATTATAAGGAAATTTTCACGTCAATGTGGGAAACCTAAGCAATTTGTCATCTAGAACTTTCTTTTTTTGAAGTTGGTTAAGCATTATTTAATTTACACTTCAAATACGTTTGTACACTTTCTAACACGTTTAAAACATACAGAAATGTCATCGTTTGAGACATACGTTTCTGTTCTAAGAGAAACTTGCCTGTTTTCTCATTATTTATTATACAGTGTACAGTAGTTGGCGCCTGCAACTTCGTAAATTTGGACATTATGACTCTTACCATTTCACATATTTTTATTTCTATCATGTATTGATTTTGACTATTAAACGTAAAACCCCATTAAACCTCAACCACAAAATCTGTAACACTTCTTTCAACCAGCGACATGTATGTATTCTATCCTTCAAAAGAATTTCGACTGTGCGTTGATTGACAGTCACTCAAATGATATTGAAAGTCTTTCGTGCGTTCTCCATACAACATGACATTTGCGAAGTGATTAACTGTCACGGTACTGGCACATATTTATGAACAAATCATCTAAATTTACTAACACCCATATAGCTTACATTAGTTTATCTAATCTTAAAATCCTTGATATTGAATATTGCCAATTTAAATAAATCATTACGCGAAAACAATTTAATCTACAATACAGTACATGGATCGTATATAAAGGTTATCACTTATCACATTCAAGTACAGATTTTGATTTGATTACGTATTCTTTCTTTTCTTTCCGCGCTTTTCTTACTTCATTTTTAAAATTAAAAATCAAAATTAAATCAGCTTCACGCTGTATCCCGCCACAGCACGGTAGGCAGGGGGAAACTAGTGTTAAAACACTCCGTCCCACACTCACTTTCCGCCGAGTTCTGGAGGCATTGCATATTGAGTGGCGGAACTCAACGCCGCGCTTTGCTACGACATCAGAGCAAAGAAATGAAACTATAAATGTAAATATTTCATATCCTCGAGTGGGGATCGAACTCACAAACAGTCGATTTTACAATCACACTTTGTTCCCCTGCGCCACGACTGGCCTCATCATTTCATTTTTATCTGGTTTAGAATTATCAAAAGCTGCAATCCGCATATAGCAGGGAATCCTACTATTATGACACTTAGTTCCCTACTTTCTGCCCAGTTTTCGAAAAACTGAGGGTTGAGTCTCAAGTCGATGAGTATTTTAAAGGTGTCTAGCATAATAAAAAGGAGCTAATGGGCCCACCCATTTCGACAACAAAAAGTAATATTTCATCTTGCTCTTTAAATATATATCCTATATATATATATATATATATATATGTATATATATATATATATAATTATAAATATGAGGCCAATCGTGGCACAAGGGCATAAGAGTGTGACTCCACTTTGCTGTATGCGGGATACAGCGTGAAGCTAATAAAAATAATTTAAGTATGTAATATATATTTTAAGAGTTACCTTTCTCTCGTGACATCTAAGTTTATACACTGGGATCGTCGATCTATGAATCAAAGTATTGTAAGCGCGTAAGAATAGCTTCATTGAATTCACTCAACACGCAATGCCTCCAGAATTCGACAGAAAGTGGGAAACAGAGTGTCTTAACATTGGGTCCCCCTGCCTACCCTGCTGTGTGCGGGATACAGCGTGAAGCTGATAATATAAAGAATAGCTTTTTCTCTTTCGTCTCTAATAAACTTTCGGTTATTAGGTTGTAGGCAATGTTTTTGTCTTTTTAAAGTTAGGTTTCGCGTCCGACACGTGAGCTACAACATGAAGCTGCCACCCGTGCCGTACCAATGGTATTTTTGTTATTTGGACAAACAAGTTGTGTCCTTACTATCATTCTCTGAGATATCATTAAAAATTGTGTCATACAAATAATGTTTTTTTTTAACATGAATTTCTGCAATTTTGTGAACGTAGAATAATTTGCCGAGTTTTACCCATTTAATAATGTTTACAAAAAGTAAACATCCTTATTATCTATCCTGGAAAAGCACTTGCTTACTGTATTATAAAAAAAAAACAAAAAGCCATCGTGGCACAGTAGGATACAACTGACTTTTAACACGATGACTTTCGTCCGATCCCACTCAGGGAATATTTTCATTTGTCCGCTTTGTTAAGATAAGGAAAAAATTGGGTGTCTATTCCGTCACTCTCTCTACACCGGACCATGTCCGGAATTGGGAAGAAAAGCGGGGTAGGAAGACACTAAGTTAAACTTTTTTACCGTTTTTTACTTAAAGTTAAACTCTTTTTACCGTGCTATGGACGCACCCACAACCATGTAAGCTGTACTAACAACTAATATACTATAAGGATAGATAGTAAGGATGTTTACTTTTCGTAAACATTATTAAATGGATAAAACTCGGCGTTCACAAAATTGCAAAAATTCATATTAAAAAAAAACATTATTTGTATGACACAAGTTTTGTTACCCACTGTAGATGCGATCTGAGTTACTTCGGACATCTAGAATGTGTTATGTGTCATTTACAACAACTCGAAGTAGCAGGTAAAAGCTATTAATTTACTATCTAAAAAGTTATATTTTGTTCCAGATGCTAATTCTAACACCAACGTCAACGTCGTTCGGTATATGGCGAGAAATACCCATACCTATGTATTTAGAATTCTTTATTTTTAACATAACAAATGTTGATGATATATTGGCGGGGAAGAACGTATCAATAGAAGTCGAGGAAATAGGTCCTTATGTGTACAGAGAGAGTCATATAAAGGTAAGTTCTCATTGCCCAAATGTCTGTTAACTAAAATTTTTAAAACAAATAGATTATTTCTAAATTTTATGGTAATTTTTCTTAAAATACAATTCTTTTCTATTTTCATCTATTTAAAAATTCTTTTAGTAGTTCATATACAAGATTTTTGTGTGCACTAGAAACAACCGATTGTCATTCCTTTTGGGTCACCTCTCCTAAACCTTACGCCTTATAATGATAATGATAATCCATACCTATATTATAAATTCGAAAGTAACTCTGTCTGTCTGTCTGTCTGTCTGTCTTTTACGCAATCAGGGTCAAACCGCTAATTCAATTGTGATAAAATACTCACATAGAGATACTTGAGGGTCTTCTGATGAACATAGGTTACTTTTTTTTTTCATATTGGTAATATTCTCGATATATACTAAGATATTAAAATATGTTACAATTTGACATGTAATTTATTGTGCCATATTAATAACAACCGTCGCTAAGCAACCGTTGCTAGGCAACAAGGAATTATGTCNCTAAAAATATAAAATATATTTTATTGTATTTGAGTATTATGTAAATAACCACATGTACTTGCAAAAACATAGCACAACACATTTAATTTTAATTCTATTAAATATTTATTTTACTTTGATAATATTAATAATGTAGCTGGTTTTGTTTAATTTTTTTATTAATATTTTACTTTGGTTACGTTTACTTATATTTTTTTCATTTAAATTAGTTAGATATTTTCAACAACAATTTTCTAAATATATCTAATAAGCATTCGTAAAGTTTAAGCGGGCGAAGCCGCGTCCGGATCCGCTAGTAATATATAAATAATCCGCTTCATACTTTCTACGTTAACATAATATAAAAAAAAAAGAGTAAAAAAAAATAATAGCATGATTTGGCATATTATCTTTTGTCTCCTCATATGTCCTGTATTTTACGGGATTATATGATAGCCAGGCAATAATGCACTTCAACCTAAATGCACTTGCTTGCAATGATTTATTATTGTGCCTTCGATGAAATCAGATTTCTTTATCATAAATGTAAAACCACGCGATATATGATAATAAATTTGTTTATTAGGTACATAACTGACCTTAACTTAAATATTTTTTGATCAATTAATACCCAATTATGATTAATTCATCAAGATTTGTTTTGATAACTTCACGTGTTGGTTTTATCTTTTATAAGAAATACGTTCATTCAGCATTCGTAAATCGTTTGTTTTTTTTAAACAATTCTCATGCAATAAAATTAAATAGACCAGCCGTGGCACAGCGGCACGAAGTGTGACTGTAAAACCGACTGGTTGTGGGTTCGACTCGAGGACTCGAGGAGATGAAATATTTACTTAAATTTATATTTCCATTTCTTCGCTCTGGTGTCGAGGTTAAGCGCGGCGTTGAGTTCTGGCACTGAACACGCAATTCCTCCTGAATTCGGCAGAAAGTGGGGAACGAAGTGTCTTAACACTAGGTTCCCTCTGCCTACCCTGCAGTGTGCGGGATACAGGGTGAACCTGATTACATTTTTTAAATTAAATACGTTAACTATATTAATGGTGAATTTGAGTCTTTGCTATTCGTACTTCTTTAACTACTTACAAAAGGCGGTGTTAATTTCTGCGCAATGAAAACACATGTCTCGAAAATTGGGCAGAAAATAAGAAACGTAGTATCTTAATAGTAGTTCCATAAAAAATAATAAGTAATGAGAACAGAAGTGGAGCCAACACGCCACCTTGTGGAGCACCAGCAGTAATAGTAGACCATTCAGAAAAGGAGTCTTCTGTTCGTATACGTTGCCGGCGGTCGCACAAGTAACTACGAAACCAGAGATACTGGTCGTCACTCGAAACGCTAAGGCTCAATGTGCTGATACTGGGCGCGGCTGTAATATAGCGGCTGTAATACTGTATATTAGTATTAGTTTATTGTATTTGATAAATTTTATTGTATTGTTTATTAATAAATATTTTTCATGCTATCTATAACGGACGCACTATCTTTCTCATAGTTGTATGTTCCATTATTCATTTAAAATTACTTATATTTAATTAAATATATCTATAATAAATACCCGTTTTTTTTTAAATACATATAGAAAAGTTGTGGTAGTATTATTTAAATTAGTAATAATTTATAGTTAAAGTTCCGTGTAGGTATCGAACCTACAAATTTTAAACAAGCGCAAGGAGCTCCAAATAGAAGTAGATAAAGAGAGAGAGCAAGGCAAATTGGCGATTATAAAGTATGATAAAATCGTTATACTAAAGGACCGAAACCATCAAACCGGGAAGCAAAATTATGAGAATAAGAAAAGAGCTCTGTCAGTGTCACCAGAAACAACCAGATCTGACAGGGAAAAAGGAAAAGAAAATCCCACGAAGATTAATAAAACAAAATGCATGGATAAGTACATTTTAAGACAATCTACGCTGCAAGTGGCTACCGAAAAATCAACCACACTACATCAAGACTCAAGAACTACAAAAACACTTAAATAGCAACTAACATCGGCCCCTCTTCCTCTATGTATTTACTATGGTATTGATTTTGTAATATTTTTTATTAAGTCATAGAAATAAAGGCTTATTATTATTATTATTATTATTATTATTATTATTATTATTATCGAACCTACAAACGTCATTTTTAAGTCTGACTATGTTTTACTACGCCAAGACAGCCTTAATAAAATTTTCACATAAATTTTCTTATATTATTTTATTGTCATGCAATAAAAACACAATAATTCATATAGTCATAATTCATAATAGGAGTTAAAATAAGTTACCGCCGTTTTTATCAAAAAAATAAATATTTATAATATTATAACAGAACGGTTGTTTAAGTTTATTAAAACTTGTCCATCAATTGCAATTACTGTTTCCCATCTCTCAGGCAACATCGGGATTCCACGTCTGAAGATCTTCTTATCTTCTGAGGCTATCCACGGATCAAACCAATTTTTGGTATCTTCATACGTTGTAAACCGCTATTCCGACAAAGCATGCGTCATGAACCGGAACGGGTGATAGTCGGACGGTGCAATGTCTGGTGAATACGGCGAATGCGGCTCTCAATCAAGTGTTTCCAAATACGCGGGAACTGCACGACACGACGAGCGCGGACGAGCATTGTCATATAGGAGTATAATTTTGTCGTGTCTAGAACAATATTGAGGGCATTTTTCCTTCAGAGCTCAATCTGATCAATCGTGTTCGAAGAGTTCCAGTAATTTTGCTCGGATTAAGCAACTCGTAATACATTACACCGAGCTGATCCTACCAAATATACAGCATGAGGTTTTTTCCTGAATATTAAGTTTTGTTGTCGATGTTGACGCGCGCATTTCTTATCACCAGTTATGATACAATGTAAAAAAATCCTTTTTCATGTCTAGCTAGCAGTATTTCACTTAAGCATAATCGGCGTTCAATATCTCTCGACTTCAATTCGTACGGAACCCAATTTCCTTGTTTATGAATCATTTCTCACTCAAAGCAGCCTCAATATGCTTCTCCGAGCAATCAATGCGCCTCAGCAGCAGATTATTTTAAATTAAAGAAATAAACTATAATTTTCCGCAAATGACGCTTACTTGACTCAAATTTAGACATTTTCAATTAACAAAAATTATATTTTACCAATATGAAGTCAATGATATGTTGTTCTTGAGTGACCCAACAAATTTTTAAGCCGGTTATCATCTGTAAAATCAAAATAAGTAACAGCGGAAACTTATTTGTACTCATATTATTTTATCCTTTTGCTTAAATAGTATTTACTTATTATTTTTCATGGAACTACTATTAAGACGCTACGTTTCTTATTTTCTGCCCAATTTTCGAGACATGTGTTTTCATTGCGCAGAAATTAACACCGCCTTTTGTAAGTAGTTAAAGAAGTACGAATAGCAAAGACTCAAATTCACCATTAATATAGTTAACGTATTTAATTTAAAAAATGTAATCAGGTTCACGCTGTATCCCGCACACTGCAGGGTAGGCAGAGGGAACCTAGTGTTAAGACACTTCGTTCCCCACTTTCTGCCGAATTCAGGAGGAATTGCGTGTTCAGTGCCAGAACTCAACGCCGCGCTTAACCTCGACACCAGAGCGAAGAAATGGAAATATAAATGTTCTCAGTTTTAATCAATACAATTTGTCCTCAAATATCTTCTCTCTACCACCTATATGCCGATGATTTACAGATTTATGTTACAACATCACTATCAAATTTGTCACGCACAATCGGCTTTATAAATGAGGATCTTTCTCATATCTTTACGTGGTGTAAATCTTACGGCTTGACAGTTAACCCTGCTAAGAGCCAATCGATCATCGTAAGTAGCCACAGAATATTATCAAAATTAAATATGTCTGACTTACCATCTCTGACATTTGGCGGTACACCGATTCTTTATGCAAAAAAGGTAAAAAATTTGGGCATTATAATTGATCAATATTTGTCATGGGAGCCGCGACGAGTATTTAAATAGGCTTGAGTGACTTCAAAATCTTTGTATACGGTTTATATTTGGACTTCGCAAATATGACCATATTTCTGACTTTCGTAAAAAGCTCAAGTGGCTTCCTATAAGACTTCACAGGAATACTCATATATTACATCTTCTTTACTGTGTGCTGTTTAATCCCTCAACCCCTTTTTAACTAAAAGAACGATTTGAGTTTTTAAGTAACTCGCATGATCGTTCTCTCCGATCTAATGAAAACCTTGCCCTCAAAATTTCCTCCCATTCCTCTTCCTTTTTTGCTAACTCCTTCTCAGTTAAAGCTGCTCGGCTATGGAATTCTCTTCCTGTTAATATAAGACAGGCTCAGAATCTTAATCGATTTAAATCCCTGCTAAAGGCACATTATTTATTTCTTTAAATTATTCTTTTACGTTCCTTTTCATTTCTTTACGTTATGCTATTCATTTATTTTTACGTAGTATTGTCATCATCATTTGAATTTCTTTTTTTATTTATGTATATATTATATTATATGTATTAGTATGTATGAATATATGTATTTATGTATATTTTTTAAGTATGAGTTTATGTATGTATATATTCGCCTAAATAATCTATGTACATATAATATATTTAAATAACTCATGTACACGCCTACCGTCCTAACTACTCCTACACTTTAAGGTTGCCTGGAAGAGATCGCTTATAGCGATAAAGCCGCCTGTTGTACATTTTCTTCTATTTCTTTGTTTCTTTTATTTATTTATTTTGTATTTTTGTGGTGTACAATAAAGCATATTATTATTATTATTATCTCGATCATATGGAAATCCAGGTTAAGTTGCCGCATTTGATCGCATACAACGTAGATTCGTTTGAATTCATGGGGAACCAATGTTCTATGAAAGTCTTGATACTTTGGTTTTGCGTAGAGACGTATCATGGGGAGTGTTGTGGGTAACGGCTTGACCTGTTGACCAACGCACCTGTAGCTGATACATTCCAGTGATACCCGTGCGCACTCCCACAAGTTGTGTGCAACCGCAATTGAGATCGATTTATTTAATGAATATTAAAACTGCCGCCGATAAACGATAAATTGCAAGCATTTGTCATATACACGACCGATAAATCTATCAATCTGGTTTTCTTGGGCCAGTCGTGGCGCCCTGCGCCAAAGTACGCACAAAGTGTCACTGTACGCACAAAGTGTGACTGTAAAATCGGCTGGTTGTCAGTTCTATCCCCACTCGAGGAAATGAAATATTTATTTACTTATATTTTCATTTCTTCGCTCTGGTGTCGAGGCAAAACGCGTTGAGTTCCGCCACTCAACACGCACGCTTTTGATTTGATTTGGTTTTCATACATTTATCGTTAAAATATGTCGTTACTAGTGTAGCAGGCATTTGTTGAGAAGAAAGCTTATCTTTCGATTTTTAGGGTTCCGTACCAAAAGATTAAAACAGGACCGTATTACTATGACTTCGCCGTCTGTCACTAGGCTGTATCGTTAAAATATATAGTTGAAATTTTTACAAGTGATATGTATGTGTTTCTGTTGCTCCTGCAACAACAAATCAAAAAATAAAATAAAATAAATATTTAAGGGGACTCCCAAACAACAAACGTGATTTTTTTTTGCTGTTTTTATATAATGGTACGGAATCCTTCGTACATAACTCTCACTCGCACTTGTACAGTTTTTTATACCACACGGCGTCATTATATGTTTATTAATGTATATCTTTTTTATATCATGTCCTCTGTTTAAAGTGTCTTATCGTTAATATAATTATTATTATCTCTTAAAATTTTCCTTTTACTAACAATATGATTATAAATATTTTGATTTCATATTAAAAATTATGATTACTGAAAGGAGTAATAAATCTAAAAACATATTGAAATAATAAAATCGCTGCTCTCTTTACCAAATCCGGATTTAAATCTTGTAATCGATTTAGATGAACTCTAGAACCTATATAAAGAACCAATTTTATTATACAAAGACTGAAATAGAATATAGAGTCTTAAGCAATATGGTGATGAAAATTGATTGAGTGATTTCCTGTAGGTTCTCTTTAGACGTTCTTTCTGTTTACTCGAAAAATACGAGAAATATGTAAAGATAAACAAATCTTTATATTATAACATGCTTATAAAACTTTTCCGTTACAAAGTGAAAGGCGCACTGACGAGACAACTAGACTTCTAAAGTTGATTTTGAGGTAGGTCAAAGAGTAGAGGATAGGAGGAGGGGATAGAAGGAAGGAGAGAGAAAATTTCCAGAAATTCCGTACGGCAACGGGAGTAAACAGGCTTTTCCATTTAGATCTTAAAGTCCACGCAAAAAAAGTTGATGGCAACTACTAATTCTTGTAGTTATATAAATTTATGTATTCTTCTACAGCAAAACTTAACGTGGAACGACAATGGCACAGTGTCGTATTACAATCAAAGGATATGGCATTATGAGCCCGGAATGTCCAACGGCAGTCTCAGCGACATGATAGTCTCCGTAAATCCTATAGTTGCGGTAAGTTGAATTTATAATTTATGATAATGATTTTATTACGTATATTCGATATCCGAAACACATTTTGGTATTTTGAATGCCTTGATCGTTCGTGGTCGCAGTGTTATAGTATAATACTTTATCTTAGTATTGTAATTTGAATATATATACATAATATGTAGTTATGTATTACATTTCTAAAACTTCTTTTATTATAAAAAAAATGATATATACTGAGACTCTTTTTGCAATTATCTTTGGACAGCAAAATGTTCTAAAAATCTTCCTTATAAATTCTGATGAGATGTAAACGTACAACTTTTCAATTGGATTTATTAGACAGCATTCTATAAGTCCGAATAAAAGTCCGAATAAATAATATATGATTTTTTTATAGACTATAGCATACATTATGCGTCACCAACCTACAATATTCAAAGTGCCAGTCGACGTATTCATGAGAATGTATCACGAAAACATGTTTCTAAAGGCAAATGTATCACAATGGCTGTTCGATGGCATCGATGATCCCATATTGGATATTGCCCAGCGTTTCCCGGACTTACCTATAAATATACCTTATGATAAATTTGGATGGTTTTATACGGTAAGTTTGTTATTTTGCTTTATTTTATTTATTTACTAAACTTTTGAAATCTTTCTGAGTTACCGAGAAAACTTTGACCGTAGGTTTTGTCTTTCTACATAAATTTAGTACTTATAACATAAAAATCCGCACCGTAGTAAGCTCCGTAATATTAGTAAAGTTAGTGTAATAAATACTCCGTTGTCCACTCTGCCTATTTTGTGTGTGTGTGTATACTCAGAGATTAGCGTATCTGGAGTTTTTTTTCGAAGGTTCCTTTGTGGGCAATCTGGATTTTAACTTTGAACCCATACATATGTTCGTGTAAATGTTGTTCTTTTAAATTTTTACACTTCATAATTGTGCTTGATTAAAATACATTTGAATATTAATATTATATATTCCACAATAAACTGAACTTTGCCCTGTGAACTTTGATGAATCAGGAGACGAGTCAGAGTCATCAGAGTGTCATAGCGATAAATAAATAGGTCATGATTATTATAATTTTAAATTTACTCTACAATTTGTAACGAGAGTCTGATATATTCTATTTTTATTGAATGAGATTTAAAATCCATTTTTTTAGGCTTCAAAAAAATTAAATCAGCTTCACGCCGTATTCCGCACACAGTAGGGTAGGCAGAGGGAACCAAGTGTTAAGCCACTCCGTTCCCCACTTTCCGCCGAATTCTGGAGGTATTGCCTAGACACTAGAGCGAAGAAATGAAAATATAAATAATTATTTCACTTCCTCGAGTGGGGGTCGAACCCGCAACCAGTCGATTTTACAGTCACACTTTGCGACACGACCGGCCTTTAACTTGTATTTAAAATATATTTACCTATATTTTATTCTATATTTTTTTATTTCAAACATCTTGAATTTATCGGAATAGTTTTATAGAATAGACTAGGGTTAAGTTCCTCCGTTCTTCTTTTCAATTATATTTTTTTTAGTTTTACGATGTATCCCGCGCATAGCAGGGTAGGCAGAGGAAACCTGGGAACCTAGTGTTAAATGTTAAGACACTCTGTTCCCCGTTAAGACACTTCCGTTCCCGGGAGGAAATGAAAATATTTAATATTTCATGCCCCCTAGTGGGAATCGAAACCACAACCATCGCGTTTACAGTCGCAATCTTATGCCATTGCGCCGCGACGGCCCCATAAATATTTTTATTATACAAATATTATTATATTTGTTATTAATAGGAATTCATTAGATATTTGGTATTTTCATATTCTTTAACTATTCTTTATTATTACCTATAATGTAAGTAATATTCTCAGATTCACTTTATCCTCATATGAACATCTCAATATAAAAACTATTTATATTATGACTAAGATTGTTGTATGTTGTGTCATGACCATAGATAACGAACAATGGTGATTTTTATTCTAAATGAATACATGACTTTATATTAAACAATATACATAATTTTTAGGTGCATTTATCAATGAAACAAAAGTTAGTAGTCGTTTGTCGTATGTATGTTTCACAACATACCAGGAACTCAAGGAAAAATAATTTAAATAAATGTTATGCAATGCATGTTAGGTATATGATAACTTATGTGCAATGGTAAAAAACTGTTTTTTTTTAGAAATGAAAATTCCAGGTTCAATTCCTGGTGTGACCGACGACGTAATAGATAATACGTACTTAGGTACATTAAGACAATCATAACGCACTAGGACAGCGTCTGTCAAAGAGCATCTTATGTTAAAAAGAGCAGCGTTAAGTTCCGCTATTCAATGTGCAATATCTCTACATCGGGCGGATAGGGGAAAACAGAGTGTTGTAGCACTAGATTGCTTCGGCCTTACGATTTGCGTTATAGTTTACCAGAAAGAAATTCCGAAGTAGCAACGAACCGATCAGCTGTTACGATAAAATGGCGATCTTTGGATCGGAACGTTTAACTTTCACCCATTGCATAATTTTTGCACTACGTTGTATTATTAGATTGTATTGTAAATATTGAATATACGAGTATGTTTCCGCTTTATGCATTTATTTTTTGGCTTTACGCTGTATCATGAACATACTAGGGGAGGCAGAGGGAACCTGGGAACCTAGTGTTAAGACACTCCGTTCTCATTATGACATTTGTGATCCCCATTTTTCTCCGAATTCTGGCATTGTGTATTGAGTGGCGGAACACAACGCCGCGCTTTGCCTTGTTACCAGAGCTAAGAAATGAAAATATTAAATATATTCATTCCTCCGAGTGGGTATCACACCCATAACCGTCGCGTTTACCGTGAAATGTTTCTGGCACTGAGCTACGACGGCCTCGTGATTCATAAATATTTGTCCTATAACCTGACTATAGTTTATAGGTAATTCAAAACGGGTTGATTTTAATTCTATTTGACATATATGTGTGTATGTATCTATGTATGTATATGTGTATGTATGTATGTATATGTGTATGTATGTATGTATATATGTATCTATCTATGTATGCATGTATGTATTTATGTACATACGTGTGTATGATTACCATTGTGAGTCATTTATTTATATACACGTTAGTTAAATGTTCAGTTATGTGTCATCTGTTTAGTAAGATCTAATCTTCTTTATGTAAACACAATTAATCATTCATTTACTCTAACAAAGTAGTGTTGAAAATGATATGTTAGTCTAATATTTGTTTAAATAAAATTGTGATAAGACACTCCGATTTCCATTTTCTGTTTTTATTTCATATCTACAAATGTATAATAATAATAAACATTATAATTTAATTTCTTGACACTACAGTATTTGCTTCCGCTAAAATCTAATATTAATATTAAAAAAAAATGTATATATTATAGATAAACCTTTTCTGTTAACTAACACCACCTCATATTATGGCCATAAATTTTAAATGAATATATATTGCGAAATACTGATAAAGCCTTATTGAATGGAGATCAAAGGTTGTACGTCATAGTAAGATGAACGTCGGTTTTGTTTAATGAAAAAGGTGCCGCTTGAAAATATATACAATATGTTTCCTTTTTTTAGCTTCACGGCATACCCGTATAAAGCAGTGTAGGCAGAGGGAACCTAGAGTTAAGACACCTCGTACCCCGATTGCCGCTCATTTTTTGGGACTTTGCATATTAGAACTCAACACCGCATTTCATTTTGTTACCAAAGATACATGAAAATAGTTAAATTTCCTTGAGTGAGAATCGCATCTAGAACCTTTGCGTTTGAGAATTATTATAAGGTATGCTTCAAAATATTTTCTCAAAATAAAAAATGTTGAACGGTGTGTTTTAACATTAGGTTCCGTCTGCATACAGCGTGAAGCTGATTTTATATTTTCTCGAACATAATTAAAAATGGGGTAAACCCATAATTATGATTATATTAAAAAAGTACCAATTTAATTTATCTTTTTCAGCGTAACGGCTCTGTGGAATACGACGGTATATTCCTAATGAATACAGGTTCACAAGAATTCTCAGAGCTTGGCAATGTAGAAAAATGGAAGTATTCCAACAGGACCTACTATAGGGACGAATGTGGAGAAGTGAGAGGGTCTACTGGGGAATTATGGGCACCGGAATTAGGACAACCAGACATTACGCTTTTTGCACCGGACATATGCACGTGAGTTTAAAGAAAAATCAGCTTCACGCTGTATCCCGCACACAGCAGGGTAGGCAGAAACAAGTGTTAAGACTTTTGGAGGCATTGCGTGTTGAGTAGCTGAAGTCACCGCCGCGCTTTGCCTCAACATCAGAGCGAAGAAATAGAAATATACATTTAAATAAATATTACATTTCCTCGAGTGAGGATCGAACCCACAACCAGTCGCGTTTACAGACATACTTTGTGCCCTTGCGCCACGACTAGCCTCAACTGCTATCATTAACGAGTTTAAGTTAATCGTTCCGCACATTTTGGAGTAACTTTAGAATTTCATTTAATATTAAATATAAAATAGAAGCAAAATAAACAGCCTTACGTTTGTTCCCGCGTAGGATAGGCAAAGGAGACCTACTCCTAGGACATTCCGTGCGTGACGTCCAATTTTTAAGATATAGCGTGTATAGTGGCAGAACTCAACGCCGCCTTTTGTCTTGTTACCAGAGCGAGGAAAGGAAAATAATTCATTCCTTCAGTGGGAGTCCAACCCGATTCGAATTTAATTTCTCATGTAGGTATATAATTATGGTATAATAAAGTGTGCCCCTTATGTAAAAAAGGCAAAAGAAAAGAAGTAATTACAACTAATCACATACAACATGTGTAAAAGAATTATTTATTTGACGCCGTTGTGGCGCAGGGCACAAGCAATGTAACCGCGACGGTTGTGGTTTGATTTTCATTCGCGAGACTCCTCCTTCTGGTAACGAGGCACGCAACAAACAAAGCTGAGTATTCGGCGGAAAGTGGGATAGTGTCTTTATAGGAACCCAATGACTTATACTTAGTTCCCAGGTTCCCTGTGCCTACCATGCTACGTGTGTGATACGGGATGCAGCTAAAAATATATATTTTCAGATACATGACTCTGAGTAAATCAAAAGACGTCACGATACAAGGTATAACCGGTGTACAGTACGCGGCTAACGAGTCCTTCTTCGATAATGGCTATCGATATCCTAATAAGGTGTGATTTTTTTTATATACTTATGTATTCTTGAAATTTGTAGGAACATCTATTTTCTTCAGCCGATTCCTTAAACAAAGATAAGGTAAGCTTTGAAACAATCTTCTATCATTTTTGGGACAACTAATTAAAAATTGCGATTACAAAAATAATCGCATGTGAGATACATTTTGATCTGAGATTCAGTCGATTCTACGGTATTTCTCGGTATCACTATAGACTCCAAATTACAGTGGGGACCCCATATTGATGGATTGGCGAATAGACTTAGCTCCGCAGCTTTCGCGGTCAAAAAAATTAGATCATTAACTGAGGTAGAAACGACTCGACTTGTTTACTTCAGTTACTTCCATAGTATTATGTCCTATGGGATTTTACTTTGGGGTAATGCAGCCGGTATTCAACCAATATTTGTCCTCCAGAAACGAGCTATTCGTGCAATCTATAACTTAGGTCTTAAAGACTCCTTAAGACAAAAGTTTAAAGAAATTAATATATTAACAGTTGCATCTCAATATATTTTTGAAAATGTTATGTATGTTAAGAAAAACATTAATAATTTTACCAAAATTGTTGATTTTCATAATATTAACACTAGAAATAGGCATAATTTTGGTGCACCTGTAACACGGTTGCATCGAATCCATAATTCTTTTATGGGGCAATGTGTACGCTTATACAATAGGATCCCAAAAAACGTCAGAGAATTTTCTATATCACGATTTAAAAAAATTGTGAAAAGACGTTTGTGTGTGAAAGGTTATTACCAAATTAATGATTTTGTAAATGATAACACGCCTTGGGAATGAAATGGTCGCTCCAGTCTGTTTCAAAGGTATCATTGTCACAGATAATTAAATATGTATTTATTTAAAATTGATTTTAAAAATATACGTCTCGCTGAGTTTCTTGCGCCGGTTCTTCTCAGGTCTGAGGCATTAACTTTAGTGAACTGGTGGTAAATTATTTGACGTTCAAAAAATGAAGCATGTAACTTCTTATTTTGAATAAAAATATTTGAATTTGAATTTGACGTCGTAACACGAAAAATATCTTAAGATTTAAAAATGAAGGTCGTCGTGATGAAAGCGTGTGACTGTATACGCGAAGTTTGCGAATTCGATTCCCACTCGGAGGAATGAATTATTTAATATTTTCATTTTCTCGCTCTGGTAACAACACAAAGCGCAGTGTTGAGATCCGCCATTTGACACGCAATGTTTCGAGAATTCTGTAGAAGAAGACATAGTGTCTTATCACAAGGTTCCTTTATCTACCCTGCTATACGCGGGATACAGCGTGAAGCTAAAAACAGCTGCAGCTGCAATTAAAATATAACTCCCATTTTGTCCCGGAAGGCGTGCTACTGCGCCGAGGTGCGCGACCGCGACTGCCTGCCGCCCGGCGCGCTCAACGTGTCGGCGTGCCGCTTCGGCGCGCCCGCCTTCGTCTCGCAGCCGCACTTCTACAACATGGACCCCTACTACGTGAACAAGATCAAGGGACTGAGACCTAACGAGTAAGTTTTTGATATTTTTAATGTACGGTCGACGAACGGTACGGTTCAAAGATTCTCTTTATATCATTAATGTATAAAAGAAGGTCATATAGGTTATATTACTGCATGAATTAATGAATTAGAAATGACTTATTTACCTTCATTTGGCTACACAGCGTAGCCGCACGTAAAGCTAGTAAGTTAATAATTCGACTTGCTTTCGTAGGAGCCAGTCGTGGCGCAGGGGCACAAGCGTGTGACTATAAGCGGAGTCGTGGTATATGTCGCAAAACCATTTTGCGATATCTTCTCATATATCATGCCAGTTTGTATAAGAGCTGCTGCCTAGTTATCCCATAGTTCCAAGTTTATCACATATAGTGGTGATAAACTCTCGCTGTGTGCTCATTTCACAATTCGCTACTATGTACTCAGTCAGTCTTCAGGAAAGTTAGATTGCCAACAATCCTCAAAGACATCTTTCTCTTCAGAAATCACCTCCCGCACTTTGTCATTCTACCACCATCACTCCCTGTTGACACATCATCCTTTAGAAACGTCAAAAACTCGCCTGCTCGCCACAATTATTAACGACTGAGCTCGATTCCAAGCATCCTGAGCAGTCTCAGTGTTAGTCGAAGGATTCCAAAGGAAGTCGGTCTTTTCGAAGAACGTATTGACGATGGCCAAATCAGATACAATACAGGTTCTTAGAATATTTTTTCTTTCTGTATTGCGAAGCCGTTTCCGTTCCGTTCCGTTCCCATTTTCCAGGAACACGTTCATACGGCTCAGTAACCTTACCAACATGGCGTAGCTTTATCAGTGCACGCTCCTATAAAAACTATGAACTAAAAAAAAAGAATCACCTGCTTAAAAAATATTTTTATTAAAATATTGCCAAGAAATGTTTTTTTTTATTTATAAAATCCGACGACAAATTAAATGATTTTCCATTCAGTAGTATCTCTTATATAGATAGATTAGATATATTTTTTTATAATTATATTATTTTATCGTACCTATTAATGGCGAGAAATTCACGATCTCATTGATATCGATGACCTTTATCTTTACTTTTCGTTCTTCGACTATTGTTTTTAAATTCATCGTTTGGTTAAATATAAGGCATTGTTTCTGAAATAGGCGGAAAATGGAGAACAGAGTGTCTTGACAGTAGATTCTCTCTGTGTATTATATTATAATATATAGTTTAAAAAACCTTTAATTTATTGTTATTTTTCTATGTAGGGACATGAATTTCAAACTGGCATTAGAAATGTACACAGGAATGCCTTTGACGGTTTCAGCGCAGTTGCAAATTAATTTACTGATTAGACATGAAACTGGATTTTCGTAAGTATTTTTTTCGTTAAATTTGCTTGTTTTTTTTTTACTTTTTAATAAAAAAAATCATTTACATTTTTTATAAATTGATGCTGAATTTCAATAACATAAAAGTTAATATTTTTTCTAATATAAATATATGTAAGTAGTAATTATTATCAAAATATACAGAAAAGAGAAAAAAAGAGAAACAATGTAAAACAAACATATATAATAGATCGGTTTTCTATAAACATAATTGCACTTTTAACAATACAAAGTATAGCATTAATTTAATGCCATTCAACAATGTCTTCAAAATTGTGAGTGTGAGTCTGCGTCCAGATATGTGTAGGGGGAATGGAGTCACCTAACACCAAGTTCTCTCTGCCTACCCTGCTATATATGCGATACAGTATGAAACTAACAAGAAATAAAAAACTTTTATAATACCGATTCAAAATCTATATTTCTCATTACAGATTAAACAACCAATTACCGGATTCGGACACCCTATTACCAATGTTCTGGTTTAGACAGGAGGTCGTTATAACGGACAGATACGCGAGCTTAGCACGTTTCGCCCTAAACTTTAGAGATGGAGTGCCTTACGGCTTATATGCTTTGACGGTAACTTTATTTTATTATAAGCGGCCCCCGCGCGGCTTTGCCCTCTTAGGCTATATATTATTTAAGTATATTTAATTTATTTAAGTATATTTAATAAAAAAATATTAATTATTTTAGTATAGTTATCGATATTTTAATACTAAATTAAGCAAAGCTTCCTACAATACATTAGTGAAAACTGCATTTAAATCAGTTAAGCCGTTTCTGAGATTAGCTTGAACTAACGCACAGATAAACAGACATACAGACAAAAAATAAAAAAAAACATTGTTTTGGATTCTGTTACATTAATAAATGCCCTCAGTAATGAATTTTCTGATTTATCTTCCATGTGCAGACACCGATTTTATTATAAGTAGATATAGATTACAACATTACGTCAATCATCTCTAGCTATTTGCATGACCGCATAAAACTATTTAAATATTTTTTAACATTTTTAAAGTGTTATTCCACACTTAGGAAAGAAACTATTTAAATATTTTATTTCGATAAGGGTTCCCAAGGTACTATTATTATAAAAACAGCATAAAATCATATTTGTTGTATGAGAGTCCCTTAAATATTTATTTTATTTAGTTTTTTGTATTTGTTGTTATAGCAGCAATAGAAATAAATGTTATGAATCCTTACTCAAATCAATAATTTAACATTTAAGGCCGTTTCTGAAGGTATAAATTAAATT
Organism: Heliconius hermathena; assembly: GCA_013403705.1. Classification (NCBI taxonomy): domain Eukaryota; kingdom Metazoa; phylum Arthropoda; class Insecta; order Lepidoptera; family Nymphalidae; genus Heliconius; species Heliconius hermathena. The sequence goes on along the minus strand of JAAIXJ010000917.1, from coordinate 17,811 downwards.
ATTCACTGACATCAGCACATTTAACAGTTTTAAAATTATGATAAGAGGTACATAACATAGGTTAAAAGAACGTAATGTTGAAAAAATATACACGTATAATAAATAGTTAACATTATGTATCAATTAAAATTGAAATCAAAAAATNATATGTCTTTGAGGAGGTCTTTTTTTATATAATATATACAATAAAATCACATATAGCCTTTACAAAAGTGTTTCTAAACTATTCAAAAGGGGTTTTACTAACTATGCGGGCTTGTTTGGATTCTTCTTTTTAGGCTCATTATTTCTGTTAAACACTTCAACATAGACTCCTTAAATTTTGCGATTTTAGCGCTAGTCTTATCTTGCTTTAATATTTTTACTACGTATTATGCTTAGGAGTACATGATCAAATGAAAATACTTAAAGTTTTTGTATGATACAATCGGTACAGTGGGTTACTAAGGAACAATAAACGTCAGCTTCACAGTGTATCTCGCATACAGGAGGGTAGGCAGAGGTACAGTACTTTTAAGATACTCCGTTGCTCATTTTCTACCGAATTTTGGAGGCATTGCGTGTTGATTGGCGGAACTCAACGCTGCACTTTGCTTTAACACCAGTTGCGTTACCAGGCACACTTTTTGCCCCTGCGCCACGATGAGCCTCAATAAACGTGGTTTTATATAACCTACCATCTTGTTCGATAAATGAATTATGTAATACAGAAATAGTTATAAGTACACAGTAAAAAAGTGATGTGAATACTTGAAAAAGGTAGTGTGATTGTACTGTTCTTTAGACTCCTTTTTACGAAAAATGCGACGGAGGAATATAAAATTCGGCGCACTTATAGTTTAAATGTAGAAGAAGTGCAGAATGCTAATATTTATTATTTCACACTGCTATACATTTGACAATTTACATTTTTGTATAAAGTGACACACACGTCGTTATGGCAACGCGTAATATACGTAAATAATAATAATTAATATGACTCCTTATTACAAACACTAACTGAAATTTCTGTAAAACGCATAAAAGCCACAAAACTCAAAACGATCACAACAGAAATATTATAATTCTCATTCAACTTTTTTACTTTCAGCCACAAAGGTGTAATGTTGAAAAAATTTTTAAATCTCTTTTCTCTGTGGAAAGATTACAAAGTTTAACGATCCACGGCTTCGTGTAGACGACGATTTATTCATCCGAAGTAGCGATAGCAATTAACGTTGGAGAAAAAAAGTAATATATGTTAGCACCGACCGATATATTAGTGCGAATGAGTGCTGGTCTGCTGGTCTGCTGGACTGCGGACACGGACATCAACAGGGAATACCTCGTTGTGATTCTACACGTTGAAATACTGTTATCTTCAAACATTAGGTACTGGGGTATTTAGTAATATTATACATTAGTTTATTTTCATTGCCTCGTTCTGGTAACGAGGAAAATTACGGCGTTGAGTTCCGCCACTTAACATGCAATGAATTCGGCGTAAAGTAGCTACCCAAGTAGCCCAGTAGTGGCAACCTGCTATAGTTCCAGCGTATATGTATGCGGTGGGAAGATAAAAAAATATAATTTAAAAAAAATTGACCAAATTTCATCATTGTTATCAATATTTTATTGTACAAGCTCAATTGTAAATTGATATNGTTCATAACAGTAATTAAAAGATACACAAATGTGCAATGGCGGCCTTATCACTAAAAGCAATTTCTTACAGGCAACCATAAAATATCAAAGGATTTACTTCAAGCAAGAATACAGGAAGGTGCAAAAAGCATTGTTTTATAAATAAAATATAATATAGTAAATACAAAACACAATAATTTTATACATACATATATACATACATACATAAATACATATACATACATACATACATACACACATATATTATATGTATGTGTGTATGACACATACATATAATATACTTACATACATACAAACATATAGATATATATACAAACGTACACTTATTATCGTATTGTCCGTTCAAACATTTAATTTGAGATAGAACTCTTTAAGACGACGCTTAAATATTCCAACCGATTGTGATCGTCTTACTTCAATTGGCAGCCCATTCCATAGCTTCACTGACTTAACAGTGAAAGAATCACTATAGCATTTAGATCGGCACAAAGGAATTTCAAGGATATGGTTAAGACGGGAGCGGAGGTTTTGGGAATGGACAGTGTCAGACCCCAAAAACTTAAAACGCTCCTTGAGGTATGATGGAGAAATGGGATTGTAGAGGATGGTGTAAAGGGGGGTTAGGGCATGCAAATTACGCCTATGTTCTATTGTCAACCATTTGAGTTGGCTACGGTACTGTGATACATGGTCATGTTTTCTCAACCCAAATATAAATCTTATTATAAGATTTTGCAGCCGTTCGAGCTTACACAGTAGTTCTTGAGACAGATCTAAGAAGCAAGAATCAGCATAGTCTAATATAGGTAGAAGGAGAGCATGGGCCAAAGATATCTTGGTCTTTAGGGGCAAGAGATTCTTCCACCTTCTCAATCTACCTATAGTACATAAAATCTTATGACTAAGCGTAATATACGTAAATAATAATAATTAATATGACTCCTTATTACAAACACTATTTCTGTAAAACGCATAAAAGCCACAAAACTCAAAACGATCACAACAGAAATATTATAATTCTCATTCAACTTTTTTACTTTCTGCCACAAAGGTGTAATGTTCAAAAAGTTTTTAAATCTCTTTACTCTGTCGAAAGATTACAAAGTTTAACGATCCACGGCTTCGTGTAGACGACGATTTATTCATCCGAAGTAGCGATAGCAATTAACGTTGGAGAAAAAAAGTAATACATGTTAGCACCGACCGATATATTAGTGCGAATGAGTGCTGGTCTGCTGGTCTGCTGGACTGCGGACATGGACATCAACAGGGAATACCTCGTTGTAATTCTACACGTTGAAATACTGTTATCTTCAAACATTAGGTACGGGGGTATTTAGTAATATTATACATTAGTTTATTTTCATTGCCTCGTTCTGGTAACGAGGAAAATTGCGGCGTTGAGTTCCGCCACTTAACATGCAATGAATTCGGGGTAAAGTAGCTACCCAAGTAGCCCAGTAGTGGCAACCTGCTATAGTTCCAGCGTATATGTATGCGGTGAGAAGATAAAAAAATATTATTTAAAAAAAAATGACTAAATTTCATCACTGTGATCAATATTTTATTGTACAAGCTCAATCGTAAATTGATATGAAATACAGGTTATAATATTTAAACTATACTTATTATATATATATTATATAATAAAATTTATACCAAATTTCACAATTGTGATCATAGCTGTATTTATATTGTGAATTTAATTATATTATGAATGTCCTTTATTTTTATAGGTTCATAATACTGGTAAAAAATATTGCAAAAATTTAAAAACGGACCATAAGCCTTTCCTTTTGATGCCCGGTGCGGCTGCACCGCTCGCACCCCCCCAGCTACGCCACTGATTATAATAGTATATTTATTTATACAAGTACATATTTCTGAGCAAGGAAGGAGGGTTATTGTTTCAGCTCTATGCTCAATTTGAAAATTAGAGATAAGTCAAAGTGCTATCACTTCACTCGGTTATCCTCATTTAGTAGTGAATGAAAAAAACTTGAAATGAAATGAAAAATAAATTAAAACAGAATATGAATTTTAAATTAACAAAACAAAATATTAAATATAAATAACTTAAGTAACTTTTAAGTCTTTATATTTCTATAGCATTAACATATGTGGAGAACGGAGTGTCGTAACACTAGTAGTACCTAACCTGCTATGTGCGGGATACAGCGTGAAGTTAATTTAATTTAATTTTGATTTAATAACATCTTAAATGCAAATAATTTTCAAATTGTGTCATTGCTAAGTCAAAAATCGATCAAGATCCTTTTTTCAACTTCACGCTGTATTCCGCAAATAATGTAATTTTTCTTACCAAAGCGTGGAATACTTTAAAAATGTTAAAAATATCTTATTTTAATTCTTATCTTATTACTTATTGTCAAATGTAGTTTTTGTTATTCTGTCACATTTATTAAAAAATAGAAATCATTAATTTTGCTATTTTTAACATGTCTTTCTATTTTCATTTTTTTTAATTATACAATATCTCACATCAAATCTATTTGTTCATCTGATCATCACACATTATCATACTCATTTTACGTGAAAGGTTTAACCAGTTAATATATAATCTCGATCTCGATGGTTTCTACCATGATAAGATCGATCTGGCCTTACTTAATAAATAATGTCTACATTACCCATTTTCTACTTTGCCCTCGCCATTTTGAAGTAGAAACTTTATTTTGTTTGAAAAAAAAAACACTTTTTAATTTTTGGAAAAACAAATTAAAACACTGGTTTCATTTGAAGTGATGCTGACACTTCCATTCTGTATAACAGAATATAAAAAATGTTGATACATTATATTTACTAGTAAGTATATATTTTATTTTATAGATGAGACAGCTCCACCCTAGTATGTTGTCTCAAAATACTTACTTCTGCACTTTCCATCAGAATTCACATTGTATTCCGCCGTAGCATAGTATTCAAAGAGTACCTGGGAATCTAGTATTAAGATATCTCTATTCACGTCAATAAGTGACGAAACTTAATGCCACATTATCGTATCGTGGTTGAGAAATGAAAATAAATCATTGCTCCGAGTAGAAATTGAATCCACAACCATCGCGCTTTAAGTCAAAATATGTTTCAAACCGCCATTGTATAAATCAAAAAACGTAAAAACAAAGAATTAAATGTGGAGATCATTTTATATATTTCCAATTTTGTGAAGAAAAAATTAAGTTGCAATTTTTATTTTTTTCTCAGGTAATTTCCTGCATCCCGTATGCAGAATAGGCAGAAAGAAGAGCTTTTTCCTTGGTGCCAGGGCCAATATAATTTTAAGAATCACTTAATAATCATTCCCTCGAGTGGGCATCGAATCCATAACTGTCGCGTTACAGTCTCGTCTTGACAGCCTTTAATAAGAATACAAATAAATATATACTTTATTTCACCTAAAGCTATAAACCTATTTAGGGCGTGTTAAAAATCGTTGAGTCACAAACGCGGCCTTTCTGTGTCGGGAGCAGTGCAGCCGCGGTGATATATCGCACCCTTCTGTCTCGTGAACGTTTGTTTTCGAAATGGTAATACTAAATTTTAATGCCGCATTTTCTTAAGAAATTATTCATAAGGCATTTTGTGTGTTTTCTTCTAGATTGGCTTTATTTAATAGGTACATATTATGTACATACCTTACACTTTGAAATTTATAAACACAAATGTAAAGAACGAATCATCAATCTTCATCCTCATAAATTCGAATGTAGGAATAGAGAATATAAAATAATATTGTCTATTTAGAATGTTAGACCTTACGATATTATTCACAATTTAATTTATCATTATAAATATATTTTAAAACTGACTGACTGACTTTATGACTGTAAAACCGACTGGTTGTGGGTTCGATCCCCACTCGAGGAGATGAAATATTTACTTAAATTTATATTTCCATTTCTTCCCTCTGGTGTCGAGGTTGAGCGCGGCGTTGAGTTCTGCCACTCAACACGCAATGCCTCCAGAATTCGGCAGAAAGGGGCGAACAGCGTGTCTTAACAGTAGGTTCCTTCGGCCTACCCTGCTGTGTGCGGGATACTGCGTGAAGCTGATTTGATTTATATATATTTTAAAACACTTAAAAATCCTTGCAACGTCATTTAAAATACTTTTGAGTTATGTATACCTTAGATTTCATTTTAACCCAAAGCGTGCTATGGAAATTTGTGTTCACGAAACACAATCATAGCCTTTAGTACAATAGGTATAAGGAATATTATTGTATGCACAAACGATGTTGTGGTCCACAGTGCAGAATGTATTACACATTCAGCGCTTGCAGCAGTAACATTTGGCCTTCCAAATGAATATTGAATTTAAAGTTACGGTTTTGTTTTTGAATATTTAGATTTTTTGTAAAGAAAAGATTATATTTATAAGATCTTTTGCATAAATGTGTAAATTATTGACAGAATTAAAAGATATATTTAAAAAAAATAGTTGACTATGGAAAAGAATTGAAAGCTGTACAAGCTTGTAGCTTTTCTTTATATGATTCTATCTGTAAAACAATATCTTAATACAATCATTTTCGAGGAATCACATGCCCTCTGGCCACTGCGCCATGTCGGCCTCAGGCAGGCAGGCATTATAAGTAAATAAGCTAAATTACTTTTAAATTAAATAATAAGCTCTGTAGATAGTATTGAAGTGTTTTTGTGATACAATGGTACAATCTTTAGAGATTAAAGCCTTTAAATTTTATAGAAATAATAAAAAGATAAGATTTATAAAAATATTTCTTGGAACCTAAAATCCAAACTGAAGAACGATTAAGCAATAGGAAATGTTCTTTAATAACCAAATAACGTGTTCACCAAGTTTTAGACCACAACGGTTTGTTAGATCTAACTAAAGGACGACAATAAATTAGAATTGCCACTCAGCCGCACTCAAGCCTATGGTGATTCCTTTTCTGTTAAAGCTGCGGTCCTTTGGAATACACTACCGCCCGAGCTGCGCCAATCCAAATCAGTTCACATTTTTAAGCGTCAAGTTAGAAGCTATTTCTTATCGCTATAAATTATGTATGTATGTAATTGTATATTTATCTGTGTAAGTTTATGGAATTATAAATATATTTATTTATCAATAGTTGTATGTATTTTATATTATTTTATTTTATATAGGTATCTATGTAAATTAGTTGTAATATATAGAATGTATTTTTTTGATGTAGGTATATCATATTAGAATAACATTTTATATCATTTGTACACCAGCCAATATCCATACATTCTTTGATCTTTTTAATGGTAAGGGTTGCCTGGAAGAGATCATCTGTGGCGATAGGGCCGCCTTTACACCATACTTTTCCATTGTTTTGTTTATATATTTTTATTATTAAGTTGATGTAATAAAGTATTAAATAAATAACTAAGGATTATATACGTTAACGTCTTTAACTGACCAGATGTAAGTAATGGCTTCTTTTCAAAACGCGAGGGTAAACGCTGCGAACTCTGCTACTTATCGGTCGAGTATTGTAAATTGATATGGATTGCGCTGTTGAATGGAACCGTTAGGGTGATGTATGGTGTAATCTGCGGATGAAGGTGACTCAGGTCTGCCGTTTGACCACGGTTGTACGAGCGATAGACATTATTAAGATAAATATTAAATGGCAATTGAAATTTGTTTAATATCAATATTATTTGTAGAATCCTGCCCCGATTTTTATGACATTAAACATGATATAAAATTACATTCAATTTTAAGGACTAAAAGCATGCTTTTTTACCTATTTATTCTTTAAAAGTTAAGATTTGTAGTGTTGATTTTTGCAGAAAAGTGGGGAGCGGAGTGTCTTAACACTAGCGTTCACGGCCTACCCTGGAACATGCAGGATAAAGCGTGAAGCTGACAAAAATATATAAAGACATACTAAAATATCTCTCTACAGAAATATATAAAATAAAATATTCAAAGATTTGGCATGCCCCTGTGTAAAGTTCAGAGTTCAGAGAACACGATATTAAAATTTTTCAATGATCGCCTACGTATCTGTCGCTAGCCTGTGGCATACCTTAGAAGTCACTAAGACCATACGTTATAAGCGCCAAAATCGACCCTGTATCAAATTCAATGGGAGTCAAAATGGCGCCATTAGCCAACTTTCATCATCTTTTAAACTTTCTAACGTTTCCGTTCATTTTCAAGCGGTCTCATAACTTTGAGGGAAACCATACACACATATATCTCCCATAGACTAAATAACGTATATTACAGCGTTTATATAAATTAAGATGGTTTTTAGTGGCCAATCGTGGCGAAGGCGATTATGTTATTAAGAAATCAAATATTATTTGAGTCTCATTATTTCTTTGTATCCCAAAAATATAATGTGTACTTATATTTGTTACAGTTACTAAAAGGGTGTTAAAGTTTTTTTACAATTAGGTGTTAAATACACCTAAACCAGCCATACTATATGTTGGCACTGACTCAACAGACTAAACTGGAGCGAGTGTTTCATTCCCAAGGCGTGTTATCATTTATAAAATGATTATTTTGGTAATAACCGATTTTGTAATGACCGAAAAGATGTTTGAGTGTAAAAACATTCAAACATCTTTTCACATTTTTTTAAATCGTGGTATAGAAAATTCTCTGACGTTTTCTGCGATCCTATTGTAAAAGCGTACACATTGTCAATATATATATATATATATATATATATATATATATATATATATGTATATATATTGACAATGTGTACGTGTAACTTTTGCCTTAAAGAGTCTTTAGGGCTTAAGTTATAGATTCCACGAATAGCTTGCTTCTGCATGACAAATATTAGTTTAATTACCGGCTGCATTACCCCAAAGTATTATACAATCCCATATCAAATGATGCTATGGAAGTAGCTGAAATAAACAAGTCGAGCCGTTTCCACGTCAGTTAATAATAAAATTTTTTTGACCGCGAAAGCTGTAGGGCTAAGTCTATAATAATAGCATAATACCTTGAAAATTGAGCGGTGCGTGTCTCAACTCTCTACTCTAGGTTCCCTCTATCTACCATGCTATAGAGAAAGGAATATGAAGCTATTAAAACCACAGGTAAATAATAAACCGATTATTCCTCTAGAAATGGTGCCTCACATTAAGCTCAAATAAACACTTTAATCAAATTCTATTTACGACGCATACCAAAAGGTTTTGCCGCTCAATCTTATTTGAATAATGCCTACGAGAGATTACAAATGTGAATACTTTGCTATACGATTCTAAACTTTATTCTCTTGTATTAAGATTTAGCATTTCGGAACAATTGTTGCAATGCGGAATGATGAAATATTATATATTCGTAGCGAATAATTCAGTCCACAATATAATATAGATGCCATTAACGATGTCATATTTAAAGGAAGGAAATATAATTTTAGTATTCACAGAACTTTTCTCTAAAATAAGTCATGGAGTTATTAGTATTTTTTTCTTTGTTTTGATTCGTTTTTACTATTAAAATTATTGTATAAAATACTTTCGTCCTACTTATAAAAAGAACATGGAATCTAATTGACAACCATCTATTATAGCGTAAGCCATCTTGGCGCTGTGGGACAGAATGGTAAACACAATTGTTGTGGGTTTGATTTTTATTTTTTTTGAGGAAATAAATTATTTTCTCAAAATTTCGAAGTAGATCAAAAGTGCAGAACGGGAAAGAAACATCTTGACACTAGGTTCTCTCTGTTTATCCTGTATTGCGAAATGCAATGCTCACATTGATTAATATGTATCTATTTAAGATAACTAACTCTGTATTTCGCTTTAAGTGAAATGTAATTTCTTTTGAGAAATAAATAAGCTTTTTAATCACAAATAAAAATACATTGTTAATAATTGTAATTTATATTGTCAATAATAATTACATGCGTAATGTAACTCTTAGGTTACAAATAAATACTAGCAGGCACGTGTGTAAGGTGGCCCCGCTCCTTTTATTTTTTTTATTTTAACCTTTTCAGGAATCATGCCTTTGACAATCTGCGTGACTTTTAGTTGTCGTAAATATTTTGATGTATTCTAATCATCCAAGTTCGATATTAAAAGATTCATTAACTATAACGGAAATTAACGTTTTGTTTCTGTACCGATATAATTTGTAATTTTTATGCCAATTTTTGTGTATTAACACGTTAAATAAGTATTAACGAAGTAAATGATCAGTTAATAGTTATTTTTTAGTTTCACTCTCTTTCCCGCACAAAGCAGGGTAAAGAGGAAATGCTTAATGAATCTGTGAGAAAAATAAAATATTAACAAATATATTTCTTTCTGTTGGCTCCCGTCTGAATTCGGGAAACTGCGTTTTAAGGGGCAGAATACACGGCTTAGCACTATTTGTACCAGAATGAGGAAATGACTCTTTCCTCCGAGTAGGGAGCGAACTCATTACCACCAGGCTTGCAGCCTCAAAGCAGAAATCGGACTATAGATTGCTGTAACACTAGATTCTTCATACAAGAAAAGTGAAAATATTTAGTAACTTTAATAATTATTAAACTAAGCAAAATTTTGGACACACAACCATCGTGGAAATATAGACACGTTTCAACGTTGTCTGAAATTATAGGATCAAACAAATTATTTATTCATCGAATTAGATAATCTCACAATTCTCGAATAAAATCTACAAACTAACGGGCAATTTCGTTAAAATCAGCCTTCCAAACCATTGAATAATAGATAGGTTTGCTTTACCAAAGTAGGCCTGAGAAGGTCGCCCCGTGTCGATATCCCTTTTCACGGAGATTAATCTTTTGCTCTGAGATTAAATCCCGCGCTGTCTTATATCAATCAAGACTGACGCTGACAGTTTTTGCGGGCTATCTGATCAAAATCTGAAGTGGTTGTTTAGTATGATAGATATTTTTTATTTTAAAAGTTTGGTGTAAACGGCGCGGAATTTGCTGTTCTCATTTTTGGTATTGTTAGTTTTTTTCTGAATTATTAAACTGTTTTTTTAAGTTAAGTTTTGTTTAAGTTTTTTTAAGTAAACAAAGCAATTGGTGAAATTTTCAAGTAAATCGGTTCAGTACTTTCAGAGAAAAATGCGGACAAAAATATGTCGACAGACAGACAGACAGACAGACAGACAGACAGACAAGAAATTCAAAAAAAATTTTTTTGCTTTCTATTATTCTTTTTAAGTGTCCCTCTATCCATTTCAGTCAAAATTACTAAATGTACAGACAAAATATTTTTACTGTCTTATTATATATAGAGATAAACAACAAATATGTGTTTATAATGTTTTGAACTTCTACTTGTGTTGGCGAGAATAGATTTTTTCTTTGTTTTTATATTAATTTCAGCTTAATAGCTCTACGTGATCTCCAGATAAAGGGTCTCTAAGAGACCGAGTACGGAACCCTAAAAATATTTGTGCATCGAAATTTCGTTGATAAAGAAATAGTTACAGTACTCGTTTGGTAATAGGTATAAAATGTAAATAATAAAAAATATTAAAGAGATATTCCAGGTCACCTATAGATTCGTTAGAGGAGCATTTAATGATACTGGCAGGGATGTTATTGCGAAGGTAAATATATAGATTTTTTTAATACTTTTGCCTTAAGGAGTGTTTAGGGCTTAAGATTGAGAAATTGCACGAATAGCTTTTTGGATTTATTACCGGCTGCACTACCCCAAAAGTAAAATCTCACAGGACATGATTATGTGGAAGTTGCTGAAATAAACAAGTCAAGCCGTTTCCACGTCATTTAATAATCAAATTTTTGTGATCGCGAAAGCTACTGAGCTAAGTCTAAGCTAATGTCACGAAATTGGGCGGTGCGTATCTCAACTCTCAACTCTAGGTTCCCTCTGTCTAGCAGGGTGCTGTAGAGAAAGAGCCATGAAGCTATTAAAACCACAGGAAAAAGAGAAACTGATTTCCGAGATTCCTCTAGAAATGATGCCTCACCTTAAGCTCAAATAAACACTAATCAAATTCTATTTACGACGCATACGAAAAGGTTTTGCCGCTCAATCTTATTTGAATAAGAGAACTGCCTACGAGAGATTACAAATGCGAATATTTTGCTATACGATTCTCAACTTTATTACCATTTCGCAACAATTGTTACAATGCGGAATGATGAAATATTATATATTCGTAGCGAATAATTCAATACAATATACATATACATACACATATGTACGGGAAATATAATTTTAGCGTTCTTCTCTGTTTCGTTTGTCATTCGTTTTAACTATTAAAATTATTGTGTAAAATACTTTCCTCATATAAAAAGAACATGGAATCTAATTGACATCCATCTATTATAGAAGTCATCATGGCGGTGGGGGACAGAACGGTAAACACAATTGTTCTAGGTTGGATTTTTATTTCAGGAAATAAATTATTTTCACAATATGTGTTTCCCGCACATAGCAGGGTAGAGAAGGAACCTGGAAACCTAGTGTTCAGATTCTCCGTTCCACACTACACTTCAGTTCCTCATTTATGTCAGTAGGTGTCTCAATATAAAGTCTAAACTTAAAAATTATAGAGGTACATTAAAAAAATCGATGTGGAGATCCTAGAGGGAGGTCTATGGCCAACAGTGGGCGTCGAAAGACTCATATGATGATGGTGATGATGAGTTAAGAAACTTCTGTTGATATCTCAATATGTGTAAAAATGTTAATGCTATTTTTATAAATATATAAATTACTCTTTCAGTTTTTTTTTCTTTGTACTATATAAGACCCGTCAGACGTGCCTGTAAAGGCATATTCAAGTTGATATTTGCCTTTTAGTTATTCGACAGCTGTCAAACTGTCAAGCAAAATTGTTGGAAGTGTAGGGGTAGTTTCTTTAAATATAAATATTAAAGATATTTACAATACTTTCATACATAATTATTTATATTTTTTTCCTAAGATACAGCTATTCTTGCTTACGTAATAAAACTTAACTACTAATTGTACGTTTAGCGTGTTTCATTAATATGCTTAATGAATCTGTGAGAAAAGTAAAATATTGCAAACATTTTTTTTTTGTTGGCTCCTTTCTGAATTCGAGAAACTGCGTGTTAAGAGGCAGAATACACGGCTTAGCACTATTTGTACCAGAATGAGGAAATGACTCTTTCCTCCGAGTAGGGATCGAACTCATTACCACCAGACTTGCAGCCTCAAAGCGGAAAACGGACTATAGAGGACTGTAACACTAGATTCTTCATACAAGAAAAAAGAAAATATTTAATATCTTTAATAAATATTAAACTAAGCTAAATGTTAAACACACAACCATCGTGGAAATATAGACGCGTTTCAACGTTGTCGGAAATTATACGATCAAACAAATTATTTATTCATCGAATTATATAATCTCACAATTCTCTAATAAAATCTCTAAACTAACGAGCAATTTCATCAAAATCATCCTTCCAAACCATTGAATAATAGATAGGTTTGCTTTACCAAAGTAGGTCTGAGAAGGTCGCCCCGTGTCGATATCCCTTTTCAGGGAGATTAACCTTTTGCTCTGAGATTAAATCCCGCGCTGTCTTATATCAATCATGACTAACGCAGACAGTTTTTGTGGGCTATTTGATCTATCCGAAATCTGAAGTGGTTGTTTAGTATGATAGACATATTTTTCATTTTAAAGTTTGGTGTAAGCGGCGCGGAATTTGCTGTTTCCATTTTTGGGATTGTTAGTTTTTTCTGAATCAATAAAATGTTTTTTTTTTAAGTTGTTTTGTTGGAAAGGATATATCATTTTTATAAGTAAAACCCTTGTCCCTTGATTATGTTTAAGCAAAAAAACTTTTAAAGTTTTTTATCACGTAAATCTTCACACAGAAAATATTACACCTTATCCCATTTCCCTGGATAGCAAACTGTGAGAGATGACGAAGTTTGCACTTCCCAAACGAAAACTGACTCAAATTATGCGAGAGGAGATTTTCTTTAGTGATGAAATTTCCCGTGTTTAGCTGTATATCTGACAAAAAATATATTTCAAAGAAAATATCGTTAGAGCAGTTGATTTAACCCGGTTGAATGAACTTCTCAAATGGAATCCATTAATTAATAAATGATTTTTTTACGTAACAACATAAATTTAACTTATGCAAAATAAATAAGCAAAAGATATTTATTTAGTCTCATTATGTCTTCTGCACATAGGAGGGTAAGCAGAGGGAAGCTGGTGCCAAAACACTCCATTCTCATTCTGACAATTCCACTTATCATTTTCCGCCGAATTCACGAGGCACTGCGTGTTGAGTGGTGAAACTTAACGCCGCGCTTTGTCTCAGTACCAGCGCGAGAAAATCAAAATATCAAATACTTCATTACTTCTAGTACTAATATAATAGAATCCACAACCGTCATCGTTGTCATCATATTAAGTTACACAATTGTGCCCGTGCACAACGATGGCCTCAAAGGACATATCGATATTTTAGATATATCTTTTGAGGCCATTTGAAGTGGATAAAGGAATATATTGACACAATGCTCTCCCCGCCTATCGTGTTCCATGCAGTATACAACGTGTAACCGTAAAAACAACATAATAATAAACCCTGTCTAAGCTAATCAATATATCATACAAAGTAAGAAATACCATACTATAACGTACTTAGTTTAGGTGGCGACCAGGAGTTCTATGAGAAATTCTGATGTGATCTGATAATCTGTGAACCTCGTGTAACTAACCAGAAACTTTGATTCGATGCAATCCTTCATGATAAATTCTTGTTGGATATAATCTGATAGAGGTGGAAGAATAATTAGAATGAAGATGTCAATGAAATAATTTCCATTTTTCCCTTTCAAGGTTTCCGCACCTCTTAAGGAAAAAAGGAACTCTTATACGATCACTTTGTTGCCTGTCTACCGGGTTGACCTAGAATTATGACATTGGGCAGTTAGCATTTACAGGTAGTACTAGTTCCGGAATAAATATATTTGTAGTTAAATCTTTTAGTCTAATCAAAAAAAAAAATCTAATTAAAAAGGGGGCAAAATTTGTTATTGAAGCCACTAGTTCAAGTGAGGTATCGGATGAAAAGGTAGAATTGGAAGCCGGATTTCAGAAAAATCTCTAGACCTCCAAATTTTGTACAGAATCCTCGGTGGACGAGCCCGACTCGCTCGCATTTGTCCGATTTTTTTTGTAATGCTGGATGCATTAAGGAAGAAGAAAAATAATATATTTTTTTTAAATAATGGCTTATTCTTTTAGTTTTAATGTGCGTTTTTTACTACTAAGAGACATGGCTAGTAGGAATTGAAGACGATATTAAACTATCTAAATTTACATTTTTGTAGTAAAATAAATGATTTGCCGGATGTTATTTATAATACTAGCAACCCAAACTCGACTTCGCCCGCTTAAACTTAATGTTATATATTATGTAGCCAAATTCAAGCTAAATATTTTTACATAAATTGTAACCTATGTGTTAGTATGATATAGAAGCTATATTACTGTAAAATTTAATCAAAATCCGTTCGGTAGTCTATGCGTGAAAGTGGATCAAACATCCCTCCTCACAAATTTTCTTTTTTTCTTATTTTCTACATTTCGCAATCAAATTACTTTACAGGCATTGCAGAAAAATCCTGAATACGGCACATAAAAAATAATAAAACATGTCTTTGTTGTCAAAACAGGCGAGCTCTGTTTTTCTAAGATTCTGTTTTAGATAAGATGAGTTTATTTCGCACAATGAATGTCGACGGGGTGAACTAACAAGAGAAAAATATGCCAGTTCCTTCTATGACGAACCAAGTCTGTATTAATAATTTTATTTAATATTTATAAGATCCTTCATAATAAATTCTTGTTGATATTCTAGATAAAGACACAAGTAAATAAATATTTCTGGAAACGCCATAAATGAAGAACTGAACTGAAATAAATATTTAATTCAACTTCAACTACAATAATTTTAGATACACATTTGTGTATATGATTTGGAGATGGAGAAATTATTTCACAGTAATCAAATAATAATATTTTAAGAATAAAGAATTATTATAGATATATTTTTTAAATTTTATTATACATTGTACCTCGAGGGAATCTATAGTTAAGACTTAAGAAATTCCGTCCCCCACGCATCGTTTAATTTTCGAAACATTGCATGTTGAACGACGGAAATAAAAGACGTGCTTTGCCCTATTTCCAGAGGAAGGAAATTAACATAATTCGTTCCCCCGAATGGAAATCGAACCTAAGATTGTTGCACTTATAATCTGACAGCCCTGAAATAAGAATATACAATAAAAAAAATATCAACTAAACAAACATATTGTATGAAAAAAAAAAAACCAACTAAACTTACATAATAATTACATCGTAAACCGAGAAGACAACGAGGGAGCTTTTCAAGAGTAAGACATTTCAAGGCACTCGCCTATAATTAGGCATTTATGTGTCAATTTGAACATCATATAAACATGCCTAAGGATATTACGATATATAAAAAAAAGGATGAATAAATTAATTTGGCCACCTAGACTCATTTCGGGTCGCCTCGTAAAACAATAGTTCAGCTAAGGCGAAGTAGATCACATCCTGAAGGAGTACTCATCTCAACTTTGTTTTATACGAGTACCTACATACTTTGTGTCTATTGCGGACTTTTGGCGACATAATGGAAGTTTAATAAAAGTTAAGCTCTCGATATTTTATAATACTCGATATTTTTTTTTATTATGTATACATATATTATAAAAAAATATCACATAAAACAATTTCATTCTTATTACAAATTAAAACCGGTAAAGTGCGCGGTAAAGTGGGTTCCGCACCAATTACAGGATTGTAGGTTCAATGGGAAGTACAATTTGTAAATGCTGATAAACTTAATTTTGCGGGCGTTTGCACTCATTTTATATGAAATGAACAACAAATATGTGTTTATAATGTTTTGAAGTTCTACTTGTGTTGGCGAGAATGTAGATTTTTTCTTTGTTTTTATATTAATTTCAGCTCGATAGCTCTACGTGATCTCCAGATAAAAGCTCTCTAAGAGACCGAGTACGGAACCCTAAAAATATTTGTACATCGAAATTTCGTTGATAAAGAAGTATTGTTACAGTACTAGTTTGGTAATAGGTATGAAATGTAAATAATAAAAAATATATAAATAATAAACTTATTTAGAAGCTTAATGTTATTTTAAGATAACAACGAGAAATAAAGATAAGAAAAGTTGTTAAATAAAATTTACTTCTGCATGCTGTTTACCAAGCTAAACATATTTAATACCACCCTCGGCACGTCGCCAAGAGACGCGCAATACTAATACTTCAACTTGGCAATCAATATTTTCCGTGAGCTACATTTTTGCCTAAAGTGTCATTGTCGATACCGTCTCCGTAGTTAACGTTAATTGATCCTATTCCTTTATTGTTAAGTTCCTTTTTCTTATATTATTTTTTATATGTATACATACACAAGTAAAATAGCCTCCAGAATTTACCCGAAAGTAGAGAACGGAGTATCTTAACATTAGGTTCCCTCTGCCTACTCTGCTGTGTGCGGGTTACAACGTGAAACTGATATTATAAATAAATAAAATAGCTGTTATATTATTTCTATAATTCTGTCCATTGCCTTTAAGAACGCAAAACCCAACGCCACGCTTTGTCTTGTTACCATAGTATGTAAATGAAAATAATTAATTCCCCCGTAGGGGAACCGAACTTACGACAGCCGCATTTACAATTACATGTTGTTCCGCTGCGCCACGATAACTTCTAACATATGAATATTAAAGATATAATATTATATATTTTTAATATGAAAATACTAAATCTTGAACCATTTTTGGTTACCATTATCACACTCAAAAATAATAAAGAAGAACTAGAACAGCTTCCGATAGACGAATATGAGTCAAATGCATGCTATGTCACTTATGAAGTCAGTCCTGCGGTCACTCCAGGCAGAAGCGGCGCCGCCAAGTCTAGTATAAGTAATTAATATAAGCCGCGAGCTGGCATCTCGCCAGAACGTGCTGAACTCTTCGTGGACGTGAAACGTGCTGAAGATCTAGTTCCTATGAAGAATTGAATATATTTGTACGATTATATTATATAAGATATTAAGTTGAGGGCGTCGCGGCGCAGTCGACGGTTGTGGGTTCGATACAATCTCGGGGGAATA
>JAAIXJ010000994.1:21015-37030 GCA_013403705.1 Heliconius hermathena | reverse complement strand
GGCATTGCACAGCGAAGAATTGAAAATAGCTCATTACCATTAGTGGGAGTTGATTCTCCAACTACAGCATTTATAGTCATACACTGTACCACTACGTCACACCAGTCATTCATTTATTAAAATTTGCTCTTTACAAAAATAACAAAACAATATTTAAACTTACGTCTTTCTTTTGAAACAAAGTTTTGTACAATTATTAAAACTTTTGTTGTTAGCACTTTTGTGGGAACACCTTTTAACTTCTCTACCAAAAGATTGTTATAAAGACTTATAATTTAACTTTGGTCTTTATTTTTTCAATTCTCATTGAATTAATATTACATTAAGTATATGTTTTGTTAGTTGTCCTTAAAAAATAAAACGAAAATAAAAAAATATTTATTTTATTTTATATTTCCATTTATTCACTCTGGCGTCTAGGCAAAGCATGGCGTTAAGTTCTGCCACTCAAAACACATTGCTTTGAATTTCTTAACACTTGGGTTCCCTCTGCCTACCCTGCCGTGTGCGTGATACAAGTCATGTAAAAATAATATATTGTTAAGACACTCTGTTCCTGATTTCCAATTTTTGAGACATTGCTTTTTGAGTGGCGGAACTCGAAGCTTTGCTTTGCAAGTAGATTAGTTTAAAGGTGCACATCCAACAAGGAACCAATTGGTGACTTACACACGCTCAGTCAAAGGTAAATCGGCGATAGAACAATTAGGCAACAGAAACGGTAACGCTTACACAACGCCTCTACATAGAGCAAAACAACCGAGATCTATACTGAATGTGAATTGAGAGGCAGTTGAATTATCAATTTCGGAGTTCGTGCAATCAAGTGTTGTAGATTTAAATTTGAATATTTGAGGTTTTTTTTAAAACGACTTCGCGACTTCGTCCGCTTGAACTATAAAAATGTGTATTTAATATTATTTACGTGTATTTAGGGAAAATAGATTAGCCATTTTACTATGGTTACCAATAATATGATGAAAGAATAATATGATAGTGGAAATTTACTTCTATAATTATTGTGAATAAGTGAGCAATACATGAAGTAATTACTATATTAATGAGGAACAAAATAAATCTACCTCTTACTACAGAACAATAAATGTTATCATGAAGATGCTAAAAACAAGATATTGTTAAAACTTTTAAAAAAATCCCTTACGGTTTCCCCTTTACGGAAACTAACAAAATATCGTAAGAAAAGTGTATATATTACCAGTAGTAGGAAAGTATACATAACCAGTCTATATTAATATACTTTTTTATTCGAGGCCACCGTAGCATTCACTATGTTACGACGGCCTCAAGTCCATTAAACTAACATAATTACTAAACCATCACAACATTCTTGACCCTTGTCTAAAATTCTCAAATTTTGTACGCCTGCGCGCTGTGTGACGCGGAACCTTCCCTCGGTGGATCAAAGACCTGTCACCACATTCTATACGACAATACTTTTTACTTATATATTTAAAATAATAAATCTTATTTAAACGTACTTTTTATCAGATTCACCTTTTTCCTAAATAGTAGTCACATAAAGTGTAGTGTCAAGACACGCCGTTCTAAAGTTAATATTAGAATTTCTCTGTGCAGAATTTAAGCTTTTTAAGGGACAAAGCACCGTAGACAGAATGTATCCTAGCATTAAAATCCGCCGTTCATCACTTTCCACCGAGTTCAGGAACCATTCATGTTGAGTGGCGAAACTCAACGCCGCGCTTCATTTGTGTGGGAAAATGAAATTGAAAATAAGTTAAATGTATGATATTCCTCCGAGTGGAAATTGATTCCACAGCCACCGCGTTAACAGTGAAGCTCTGTACCACTGCGCTACAATAAAGGTCCGAGTTCCTGATGTAATATATTTTATTAGGTCGTAAAAGTGTGGTATCGTAAAATCAAAGAATGTGTATATAAAGTGTGGACCGCGCTCGCGATTTAGTGTTCTGACAAAACGTTGCGTGAGTGAGCTACTATTGTTGCAGGTGAATCTGTCACGGGGAATGGAATACGGTCGTATTTTTTATTTGTACTTTTAGTATATATGGATATTTTTATTATTACTACTACTAACTTCACGCTTTATCTCTAGCGGGGTAGTCAGAGAGAAAGGAGCGCCAAACGCTACAGTCTCTACATACATCTTTCTTACACCACTCATTCGTTCGACGTGCCCAAACCAGCTGAGCACGTTCTTCTTCATTCTCACCGTGACATCCTCGCTAGTACCTGCCATATATTGTTATTATGTTATTATTTTTTTCTTATCCATGGCCTAGTAAAAAATATTATAAAAACAATAACAGCTTCACGTTATATCCCTCACATCACATCACAACAGAGGCGGCAGAGGCTAGTTTTAACACACTCCTTTCATGTTCAATGTTAGAGACATCGAGCGTTGAGTGACGTAACCTTAAGTCAACCTCCTTGTTGGTTATGAACCTTGTCCCAGAGCAAGAAATTTAAAAACAAAAACCCACTTCGCTACAGCGGCGTCAAGCAAAATAGCTAAATATTTGTGTTATTTTATGTGTTAAGGTTTAATACTTTCAAAGTGCGGGACTGCACACGTTAGAGCTTTTAAAACGCTGGTCAATTCGCGATAGATTAATAATGGTAATGATTGTGAGTCCGAATCCCACTTTGGTCGGAAGACAAAGCGTGGCGCTAGATTTCGTCACTCTACTTACAATGTCTTGAAAATTGGCTTGAAAGTGGTAAACAGAGTGTCTTAGCCAACTAACTGCATCTCTCCGCCCATCCTGCTATATGTGGGATACAGTTTGAAATATAAAGTGCAGCGTGGCGTGGCGTGAGACGCAAGTGAGTGAAGTCTACGTCCACACTCAGAGCCTTGATATCTGGCGAAATTTAGCGACCGGAGTGTCTTAAGTCTATACTATTAACTAGCTAACTAACTAACTAGCTAACTAACTAACTTACTCTTTCGCTTTTCTTTATTAATATATATTTTGTGGAAAAAATACACCTTGTTTTTATTTTTGGAAAAATCTCTTTTATTTTAATTGTATTACGTTTTTATAGAGTAGTTAAAACTGTGGTTTCATTTAAAGTGGTGACGATAAAAACATACTGTATACAAAAACATATTTAATTATTTGTGACAATGAAATATAGCTTTCCTTCCGCGTCAAATTAACTTTCAAATCATAATAATTTTTCAATTCAAAACAGTTGGTCCATGACATTAGAGTAGGTTAACTAAGCAAACCGTACAGCTTTATAATATTAGAATAAATAGTACAGACATAATCAGTCATTAGTAACTAAGTACTTGTTTCTATTGAATACAATTAATTTATCAAAGAAATAATTCATTAAGTTTTATAGTAAGTAAATTGAGGCCATTGTGACCCAGTGGTACAAGCGTGTGACTGTAAACGGTTAAAGTTCGACCCGCATTCCCTAGTCGGTGAAAATTAATTAATATTTTAATTTCTTCGCTCTGGTAGTACAAGGCAAGGCACAGGGTTAAGTTACTTAATACGCAACGCCTCCAGAATACAGCAGAAAGTGGAGCCGGAGTGCATTAATACAAGGTTCTTGTCTTTGTCCATAAAATAATACAGCATGAAGCTAATTCATTAAATCACAGTAAGTAAATATGTGGTTCTACTATCGCTTGTTTGGAACATATGTGCGTGCTCTCCGCCGTTAACAATGTTCGCGTGAAGTGTCACTCAGAGCTAACACGCTTACTTCATTATAAACTTGCCCACTATAATATAATGCTGTTAAATTCTACTAAATTTAAATTATTGAGGCCAGTCGTGGCGCAGCGGCACAAAGCGTGACTGTAAATCGACTGGTTGTGGGTTCGATCCCCACTCGAGGAGATGAAATATTTACTTAAATTTATATTTCCATTTCTTCGCTCTGGTGTCGAGGCAAAGGGCGGCGTTGAGTTCTGCCACTTAACACGCAATGCATCCAAAATTCGGCAGAAAGGGGGAAAAGAGTGTCTTAGCACTAGGTTCCCTCTGCCTATCCTGCTGTGTGTGGGATACGGCGTGAAATTGATTTTATTTTTTATTTTTTTTTTAAATTCTACTAAATATGAGGAATGACGTTATTTTGCCACAAGTGCGCATTTTGGACTGTTTTTGTGATTGTAGATTCGACTAACGTTGTATTTAATTTTTTTTCATATTATATGCCTCGATTAGACAACTTAACTTAGCTCGATTAAACAACTTAACTTTAAGTTAAGTTTAAGTTAAGATGAGATAACGCGTGGAGCCAGATTACGTTATCATAAATACGTGTAATAGGCAACGAACTAATTATTTAACACCACCGTTTTATCTGCCTATTCAACTACATACTAACGAAAATAACATTAATAATGANCGCAAATTGTGGAAAGAAGTATCTTGACGCTAGGTTCCCTCGGCTGCCGCCATGTTTCACCAGAAACATTTTAGCCCCGTGTCTCGCGGCCAGAGGCTGTCGAGGAGGAGCACCATGAAATTCGAATAGTATTCGGACAGCTTACATCTGCCAGCTACATCATCCGCGAGTCCCACGTGACCCGTGCAAGTCCTCACTCGGCCGGGTATCCTTAATAGGATTTCCTCACATTATAAAAAACTAGCACAGGAACTAGAAAGTCTAATCCTAGCACAGGAACACGAGCGTGTGGCTATAAACGCGACGGATTGTGGGTTCGATTTCCTCTTGATTATATTAAATATTTAATGTTTTAATTTCTTGGCTCTGGTAACGAGACTAAGCGCAGTGTTGAGTTGAATAGATGGTTTCATTCTACATCATTCTAAACCATGCTAAATGCAGCTACAGTTTTTAAATATACAATGATTATTTCATTAAACAATTTCCAAAGGAACTGTTGATGTTTTAACAAAGTGTAGGGGCCTCCCCTTACAAGTGGGGGTAGAAAGGTCTATATGTAAACATTACGTGTAACTATTAAAGAGTTTACGTGTATTTCGTTTCAAACCAGTTTGGCTATCTTGTACATATTGGCTTAGTTATTAATGACTGATTGCTGCTGTCTGCTGTCATGGTTACACTGTAGTTTCATTTTAAGTTTTAATTGATTGAAATTCCATCCACGAAAAATGAATTAATAAATGTATATATTTTTTTTATATGGCCGTATTCCGCTCAGCAGGATAGGCAGGGGTGACCTGGGAACTTAATTTTCAAACACTGCGTTCTCCACTTTTCGCCGATTCCTTGAATCATTGTGTGTTGAGTAGTGGAACTCTACTCTCTCGCTTTGCTTTCTTCGTTACGAGAGCGAGGAAATGAAAATATTAAATACTTCATTCTCCTGAGTGAGACTCGAATCTACAACCGCCGCGTTAATGTCATGTTTTATGATTAATGTTACACCTTGTGTCCTTACGGCACGATGACTTCGATATACTTTTAGAGTTTAAAAATATAGAAGTGTATGTGTGGCTAAGAATCTAGTGTCATGAATATTAGTTTTGTGCTTTCCGCCCGAATTCAATTCCCGCGAGTGAAATGGAACCCACAACTATCGTGTTTATATTCTGACACTGTGCAGTGTGCTGCTGCTCATGAAATTAAATTTTGGAACTAAACAAACAATATATTAGAAAAGTAAAAATTTCACTTGTCATTTATGTCTTTCTGTTATATGTAGGGGGGTAGGTAGATAGAAACTACTGACAAGATACTCTTGCAGTTTTTGTTCAATTTTCAAGATATTGTATATTGAGTGAAGCCAATGAATTACGTTTTTTGTCTTGTATCAAGACGAAAAAATTAACATAATACGTCCCCCCAAATAGCAAAAGGACCCACAAAAGTCGCGTTCACTGGCACATGCTGTATAAAAAGTTGATTAATTTTCTTTTAAGTCAGCCAATTAATAAACGTCGTGTCGCTCAGATAATGAAGTAAGTTTATTATACACGATGAGAATTAATTTTTCAGTATCACGATACATCATCTACGGGATATTAAGAGTGCCAAAGACACCGGCGCGGCTCTGAGTGATGAACTCACCACGTAGTTCCTGTGCTGTTGGGTTATTGTGAAATATTAAAATGTAGATATTTTTATTACATTTATGCTCCTTTTTATGTTAGATTTATATTTCTCAAAGCACAATTCTTTTTTTTTGGTACATTTACTAAAAAAAACTGTTTCGTTGCAAAAAATGTTTACATTTAACAAAGCTGTTACTTTGTCATTCAACTCTGCGATGTCAGAGTGTAAAGACTTCTTCAAGCGCTCTCATCCAAGTGCGGTGTTTTTATATTTGTTTTTTTTTAATAATATTGATTTAAAAAAAAGCCTTTATTAAAAAAGTATGTTGTACTAAAAAGAAAACACAAGGACAAGAAATTAATTTGAAGGCAGTCATGGCGCAGGGGCCAGTGTCTGTAAACAAGACAGGTTGTGGGGTCGATTCCTGTTCGAGGGAATGAAATATGTAATATTTTCATGTCCTTTTTCTGTTCTGTAACAAGGCAAAGCGCTATATTGAGATCGGCTACTCAACACTCGAAGTTTCCAGAATTCGGCGGAAAGTGGTGAACGGAAGTGTTTTAATGGGAATGGAGTGTTTTAATAATTCACAGGTTCCCTCAGCCTACTATGTGCGAGATGTAGCGTGAAGCTTTTATTTAAACTGCTATGTACGGGAGCACAGAGCAATGGAGGCAGAGCGAGACTAGTGTTAAGACATTCCGTTCCCCTCTTTCCTCTGATTTCCCGAGGCATTGTGTGGTGAGTCTCTAATACTAATAAATTATTAATAAAACGTTGAAAAAAAGGATAATAAAATCAACAAAATTATATTAGTTTCTAATAAAAGAAGTTCAATTATAGAAAAAATACAAAAGTACAAAAAATCTATCTATCCCTTAAATGTGAGACCCTATATCCCTTTAATGTCAGATATACTTTAACTCCCTGAACCAGTCGTTGGCAGCAGTTTACGTAACACTGTAGATGCAATAAGAACAAACGCTTTTAAAACAAATTTGCTGTAAGATCGTTTTTTCAGTTTAGATAGGCATACATAGGCTTTGAGGCCAGTCGTGGTGCAGGGGCACTATCATGCGACTGTAAACAAGACAGGTGGTGGGTTCAATTCCCCTCTACGAAAATTAATATTTAACATTTTTTTTCTCGTTCCGGTAACGAGACAAAAAGCGCCGTTGAGTTCCGCCACTCAACGCATAATGCTTCTAGAATTCGGCGGCTTCTTAGCTTAGCTGCTTAATTGGAGCAGAGTGTCTTAACAATAGGTTCCCTCTCGGTTAATATAATATATTTAGACTAGTTGTCGATTGCAACTCTCCTTAGTGCTTCACTACACTTCCAAACCTATTTTCATTCCATATTTCAACTTTCTAAGTCCAGTAGTCTGTGAGTTGTCTGTTACGAGACGAGAGAAGTCTTATACATATCTATATATACAGATCAATACGAATTAAAAATTATTTCACACATTTACATACTTTTTTGTTGTTACACTTTAGACATAATTATAAAATTAATGTATTTAACAGATAATAGATATACAAAAACATTACGCATAATAATTCTGGTTAAACGACTGAAGTAAAAATTGATAAAATCAGTTAACGCTTGGCGTATTTGAGATAAGAGAGCTCTTGCCCTCAAAGATGCATTGAGGGCAAGAGCTCCCCCGAGACAGCGAACTTTATATGAAATTACTAACGACATTTTAAAATTTGATATCAAAGCTGACTTCAAGTAATGGTTTTAAATGAACTGTGCTATTTTTGGATTTCGTGATTTTCGACCATCTATACTTGTCTAAAATCTATACTTATCTAAAATCTATACTTAATCTTATAAAGCTGAAGACCTTGTTTGACCCAATCTAATATCAGGAACTACTGACATAAAATTGTTTAACATTTATCGAGGGAGAGGGCTATACGCTACATACATCGTTGATATAACACGCTGTACCCGCACGGCGGTCATAGTTACGTTGGATAAAACTACTTGGACCGGATAATCCTACTTGTGCCCACGCACTAATGTAATGTGTTAGAAACGTTTTCAAATATTATATGTTTTTTCTTTTTTGGTCAGCTCACGCTGTAAGCGAGGGGTCTCTACAAAATCAAAGCTCCAAGGTACACCGTAGATTACTAAGTACGTTGGGACGGAACGTGAGTGAGGGAACTCTAGTGTCGTTAGTACGAGTTTGCAAATACGTGTTTAGTAAGCAGAGTTAGAGAGTGGCGAGCGCGTTGTGAACTTTAGATACATAAATCACAGATGAGATCAGACGTAGCGAAGAGTCTATGGGTTAGATTCGCTCTCGCGAAAATGAAACATTTAATATTTTCATTTCTACACTCTTGTGTCTAGGCAAAGCGCGGCGTTGAGTTCAGCCATTCAATGCGCAATGACTCTAGAATTCAGCGGAAAGTGGGAAACGGAGTGTCTCAACACTAGTTTCCTTCTGCCTAACCATCTTACTGTGTGTGCAAAAAAATAACATACTCGTGCAAATTTAATAATGAATAATTTTGATTTTATAGTATGATATGAAAATGAAAACTTGAGTATTGAAAAAAACCTGCAACTATTATAATAAGATTCAAATCAAACTTTAAACCATCCTCCGTCGTCGTCCACCGTCCGTGGTCACACGTGGTGGTAGACTGAGGGGGCGTTTGTCTGTTTGTGGGTTCGATCCCCATTCGAGGAGATGAAATATTTACTTAAATTTATATTTCCATGTCTTCGCTCAACTCAACACCGCGCTTTGCCTCGACACCAGGGTATCGTGGCAAAGCACAACCAGTCGGTTTTACAGTCACATTTTGTGCCGCTGCGCCACGACTGGCCTCAAATTCTGGAGATTATCAGACAGTGATTCAAATTCAAGCTTTGTACATGTTTACTACATTCATATTATATAAATAAGCATACCGAAAATATTTTATTTATAAACTTACCTTTAGATTTATTGAGGCATTGCGTGTAGAGTTGCGGAACTCAACGCCACGCTTTGCCTGGTAACCAGAGCAAGGTATTAAAAATACTAAATATTTCATTCCCCTGAGTGGGAATCGAACTCACAATGGTCGCGTTTACAGTTGTGCAGCAACGGTCTCAATTATTATAATCATATTGTACCGGACGGGCGGATCTCGAGCGAACGAGCCGCACAAGTCCGCGAACGCGAGAATATCGCGACGTCGCGAACACATATAGATGTACGTAATACATGCACTAAAAGATAGATATAAATAACTTTAAAAATCCAACAAAATGAAATATCATAGTGAAACGACAAAAACAAAAAGTATAAGCTCAGCTAAGCCCTCTCGTACCGCAGATGCTACTCGTGAGGCCAACCCGCCGGTACACGACGCAAATAATACAAATAAACTAACATATATAATATTTCATTGTATTATATTGAAAATCTGTTTTCTATTCTTAAGTATGAAAATAAATGAGGAAAACACGTTAAATTAAATAATCAAGACATGTTTTTAGGGCTATGTACTTTAAAAGAAAAAACGGTTCACTTTGTTATCTATTCGTCTGTTTCTCTGTGTATCTATCAAGAATGTATGACTTAAGAATACGTTATGAGGTATCAAGATAAATTTCATATCATAAGTCTATTTCTACATTCCTTTAAGGTGGTTCGGGCGCCGGAGCCCGGCACTACCTGATGCGAAACGCAGTGGCATAAAGCCACTACTTCACGCCGGTTTTAAATGAGTCTGCCCATGCGTGTTGCCATTTCTGGCGACGTGACTCTACCACACGTACTTTAGTCGCCTCTTACGACACCACCAGTATCAGGATGATCCTATTCAAGGCCGGGATCAGACGGCAAAAAAATCTATTCACACTATGAATAATAGAAGCGAATTATACAGAATTGAGGAAATTTGCACAAAAATTATATATGTTTCCACCTGAGTCTCTTCTTTGATTTCTCTTATTTTTATAGAATGATATAGAATCTTGACAAGTTCTCTGCGACTCCGTTGTAGGCATAACTAGTGTGTAGTGGGATAGACAAACCTAATCTAATGTTGAGACACACCGTTTACCACAACCGGGTTTCGAACCGAGGCTCTAACATAAAACTATGGCATTTATAAATGTGTCATATATCTAAAAAGAATATAATAAATGAACATATAAAGTCAATAAATTGTAATATTCAGTAAATATAAGTCTAAAACTAAATTAAAGTAAATTTATTGTGTAAAGTACCAGCTCCAGAA
This sequence comes from Heliconius hermathena, assembly GCA_013403705.1. NCBI lineage: Eukaryota > Metazoa > Arthropoda > Insecta > Lepidoptera > Nymphalidae > Heliconius > Heliconius hermathena. The sequence goes on along the minus strand of JAAIXJ010000994.1, from coordinate 26,765 downwards.
ACGTGAAGGTAATTTAAAGTGGCGCGGAGTTCGCAGGTACGTATTCAGTTTCAATATAACTTCAGCGTACACGTACGTATGTATGCTAATATGTTGAATTCCCTTGGCAACACCGGCTGTAGTTACAACAGTAAATAAACGTGACAACGTAAAAACATCTTTTCAATTACAACTTGTAGGTTCCGAGATTGGAGAAATCAATCAAAAAATTAAGAGGCCAGACGTGACACAGGGGCACAAGTGTTTGACTGCAAACAAGACAGGTTCTGAGTTCGGTTCCTACAATCAGTGTAAATTAAATACTCATTTTAGAATGTTATTATTACAAGTTAGTGATAAGGAACATGACAGCAAATTAATTTCATATTTAAACTGCAAATTGACTAACTAAAGCAAGGAGCTCCTCCTCCGCGAACAAACACGACGCGAGAACCAATTTAACTCGGTGTCCTATAATATTGAATACACAGTGTTCGTAATTAATTCCACTCGACTTAGTGGTTATATTGATATAGCTCGGGTTGGGTTGTAGGTTTGTTATTTATATTTTTATGTATGTTGTACATGTGTGTAGGGCTTGTATATACTTATTATACAATAACAAGACATTGAGTGTTGACTCATAATGTCTCTGTGTATCACAAAATTCTCTGCCTACCTGCGTAATGTGATATAATTTTGAAGATTAATCTTATAATATTTTTATATCCGCTAGACCAGCGTAGGTAGAGGTAGTTAAGTATTAAGACACTCGTTTCCTCACTTTCTGTCCAAGTTTCGGAACATTGAGTGTTAAATGATACAACTAAAGCCTGTTATTAGTCTTATGAGAACGGGAAAAGTAAATAATTTAAACTTACTTCCCCAAATGGAAATCGAACCAACAACGATATGCGTTTACAGTCAGACGTTGTTGCACTGCACTACGTAGACCTCACGTTAACAATGAAATATTATTTATTTAAGTTGTATGGGACGAACAAAGCACAAATTTTATTTTACAGGAATGTATACTGTGTTGTGTATTGTGTCGGACACTTCTGGCGGAAATTGTTGAGAGAACGAGACGTGAAAAAGTCGCGTTCCAAATGCGTTTTATGAGTATTGCTGATATTTTTTAACGTAGTTGCCTCCTATTCTAATTATTACAATATTAACTTTTGTTTACTTTTATTCATATTAATTAGTAAATTTCCATTTTGATGTAAAGATATGAGATATAAAGATATGAGTGGTAATCGAACCTCAATCGCTGTGCTTACAGACTTTTCCTCTTATATATAAAGTAAGTTTTCCAAGTGACCTACATTATATTGGATCAGAGGTTATAATTCGATGTAATGGAACATTTGAAAGCAATTATCTCCGTAATGGACGTTAGTGGGCGTGGCGTGGTGGTGACGCGGGCTCACTGGCAGCGTCTTCTAACGAGGTTAACGTCTGTAAAACTTACTTCTTTATAGTACATGTGGGAAGAGAAAATCTTTATTTAAAGCTAATAGTAAACGTACTGAACGATTTGTATGGAAGAGATGAATGGTTCATACAAGTTTTGTGCCGTGTGATCCCGGCCTAGAATAGGATCATCCTGGTACTGGTGGTGTCGTAAGAGGCGACTAAAGTACGTGTGGTAGAGTCACGTCATCAGCAATGGCAACACGCATGGACAGACTCGACGGGATTATTACCACCCCCGGCATTTAAAACCGGCGTGAAGTAGTGGCTTTATGCCACTGCGTTTCGCATCAGGTAATGCCGGGCTCCGGAGCCCAAACCACCTTACAGACAGGCAACGCACCTGCAGCTCCTCTGTTGTTGTACGGGGTCGTGGGCGGGGGTGATCACTTACCATCAGGTGACCCGAACGCTCGTTTGCCTTGTCTTTTCCATAAAAAAAAAAAAAAGAGTTACTAAAGATCGATTGAATGATTACAAATTGGAATTTCATTTTGGCCAAAGTATATGTACTTATTTTAAAGTATTATTCGTAGGAAGGAAACATGTGTACTTATTTATATTTAATATATAAAAAATTAAAATTTTTTAGGTTGAACACTGAATCTTAGGAACTACTTCCAGTCACCTAGAGGCATTCAGAATGTGTCAGATGCCTATATGCGGCTAATTTGTTGAGATATTGGTATTGGTCGGTGTCTAGTGAGGACATGTGAAAAACAGGTATCTATACTGACAGGTTCGATGTAGGTTATATTGTTTTTAATTAATTTTCTTGTTATTCCTATAAAAGCCATTATATATAAACTAGCGGCTCGCCCACGGCTTCGCCCGCTTAAAATACATGATTACTGATTTAATAAGCACAATCGATTGACAACTATAATGACTTCTAATATGACTTTTTTTTGCGACATTATTGTCAAAGAATTTTTGATTAAAATTAGCTTCACGCTGTATCCCGCACATAGCAGGGTAGGCAGAGGGAACCTAGTGTTAAGACACTCCGTTCCCCACTTTCTGCCGAATTCTGGAGGCATTGCGTGTTGAGTGGCAGAACTCAACGCCGCGCTTAACCTCGACACCAGAGCGAAGAAATGGAAATATAAATTTAAGTAAATATTTCATCTCCTCGAGTAGGGATCGAACCCACAACCAGTCGGTTTTGCAGTCACACCTCGTGCCGCTGCGCCACGACCGGCCGGTTGAATTAATTACGACTTAAACTTAACTGTTATGATTTATGAAGGTAATCTCCACTAACAATTCAACTTTGCTTACTTTATTGTATAAAATATTATATAATAGTGCTTCAAAAATATATATTTTTATCAACAATCATATAAACCAGACGTTTCGAATGTCATTCTTTAGCCAGGGTCATACCAGCGCGATTGCTATATAATATTCGCAGGCAAAGTAATGCCTTGAGTTCATTCAAATGACGATAACTTTTTTTTTAATGAACCGATTTTGATGAACTAAACTTTAGTAGTTAAGTTGAGTTAAAACAAAGCAATTGGTGAAATTTTCAAGTAAATCGGTTCAGTACTTTCAGAGAAAAATGCGGACAAAAATATGTCGATAAATATATCGACAGACAGACAGACAGACAAGAAATTCAAAAAATATATTTTTGCTTTCTATTATTCTTTTTAAGTGTCCCTCTATCCATTTCAGTCAAAATTACTAAATGTACAGACAAAATATTTTTACTGTCTTATTATATATAGAGATTAAATGTATAAACGGCCATAATTAGGACCAAACCAACTTTGTTACTTAAGCAGTAGCTTGAAAGGTTTAGACACTTCTATCCGCTATTAATAATTCAATACATTCTAAAATTTCTAACAAACTTTACATTTAATATGGAAAAGTTCGAAGCATAATCAAGGTTGAATTTTAAACTTACTACTAGGCCGGAATTTTGTAAGTATTTTTTTTTAGCTTCACTAGTAGGGTATGACTGTTTTAGCTGCACGTAGGGTAGGCAAAGGGAACCTTGTCCGTTCCCATTAAGACATTTCCGTTTCCCACTTTCCGCGGAATTCCAGAAACATTGCGTGTTGAGTCGGTAATCGGAACTCAATGGCTCGTTTTGCGTCGTTACCAGAGCGAATTTTTTTCCGCGAGAGTCTCCGTCTGTCTTTTATTATTAGCTTCATCACAATCGATTTAGCTGGTCTAACTCCTGTGCCACGACTGGCAAGTAAAGTGAGCATTGAATTCTTCTATTCAACACGCAATGTTTCGAAAATGATGTGAGAATGGGTAGCGGAGTTTCGTTAAGAAGCGATAAAAATGAGAAATTCCCCGAAAACTTGAAGCTCCATATTTGGATTTTTTATAGGCTTTTATATTCTTATAACGTAATTACAAGGTTCACTGCGTAACATATTTTAACAATACGCTTCAGATCTTTGTACGGCACTTGGTGACCTCGTTTCGGTAATAATCTTGAAATGTGCGAAATTAAAAATATATATAATTATGAAATTTTGTAAATTTCAGTCACGTCTCAGTGGCACGATTGTAAACACGATCGTTTTGTCTCGAAAATTAGGCAGACGGAATTCTACTCGTAATTATTCGTCTAATTATAATACTATACGTTGATACTCAAAGAATTGGGCGGGAATCGATTTTTTTTTATTTTTTGCTTGCATTATTGCTTGTTGTGCTTGAATGTTATATATAAAATATCTTTATATAAAATAAGAATAGCAAAAAAATAAAACGAAAATGTACAAGTTTTACTATTAAAAGTTACTTAACTATTAGAATAATAAAACTTAATATATCTATTATTCAATTATTTATCAGAAATCGGAGGATTCTGAGAAACTGTTACCAACATTAATGACGAAACAGCCCATCATTATCTATTAAATAAATATTTTTTTTTTTCATCTTTTCCTCTTCTTTTATCACATGGTCAATGCAGCATTGCCAAGCTTCTACTGTTGTATTTTTTATTGCATCGGCTAGTAACAATTTAATTTCATGCAACTTAAAGCTTCTATTATTCATGTTAAAGTGCAAGCGTTACTTGGTCCAGATTTACTCATTGTTCTAAAGTACGAGTATATAAATATCAAAATAACAAAAACAATACAAAATATAACAAAAACAGAATAACTAGAAAATAATTTTAAACTTAACAAAACTTTTAAGTTTGTTACTTAAAAAAAATAACAATAATAAAAATAACAACTGATTCATGAAAATTCAATGAAAATAACTGAAAATGGTGGATATAATCTGACGGATGACAAAATGTTCTAATATTAATAATATTAGAACAATAATGTTCTAATGTAAATATTAATTACGAGATATAATTTATTTTTATAGTACTAAAATGTGTCTGAAGTTTGAGAAGAAGTGGACTATTCCTGGCTGTAAATATGAAAACAATCTTTATTTTTTATTATTGTTCTTTTTACTTACTACTTTTCGTTTTCGTTTCTTTTAACTTAATTACTTCTTTTTATGTACTATATATACAGTGCGCAATTTTAGAAAATTTGAAAATATAAATATTTAAATTATTTTACGAAAATAATTGTATATTTTAGGATAGAAAAAAATTATGAATTTTGTAAAAAAAAATTCTCCCCGCTTCACTGGTATTCTATTTCAATTACAAGATAATATTACAATAAATTTTATGGCTATTTACAGTGTGATTAGCGAATTAATTAAAACTTAACTTAAAACTTAACTTAGCTTCACGCTTTATCCCTTGCGGGGTAGTCAGAGAGAGCGCGGAGCGCCAAACTCTACGGTCTCTACATACCCCTTTCGCCTCGTCCACTGTCATCAACCTCTTCATACATGCCCTCCGGGGGGTCCTCATGCTTTTTAGTCCTCCTCCAGTATCTTTGATACTGTGTCCTCCAGTATCTTTGATACTGTGTTTTCGAAGGTCAACCGAGGTCTCCCCCTACCTCTCTTACCGCTCAATTTTCCATCATAAATCTTTTTATGCCATTCTTTCATCATTCATTCGTTCGACGTGCCCGAACCAGCTGAGCTTCTTCTTCATTCTCACCGTGACATCCTCGCTAGTATTCGTCATTCTGTGTATCTCTTCATTGCAGATTCGATCACCTAAGCTGACTCCGCATATCCTACGAAGAGATCGCATCTCCACAGCATTCATCTTTCTTTCATTCTTCTTCTGTAATACCCACGTTTCGCTGCCGTATAACAGAGTCGGTACCAAAACTGCATTGTGTACGGCCAAACGCGCAGCTGTGCTGACGTTTCGCCGTCTCATCAATGCAGCT
>JAAIXJ010000994.1:7249-20765 GCA_013403705.1 Heliconius hermathena | reverse complement strand
GTATTGCACTCTCAACTTCTTTTACACTGATTTCGCCATCAGCTACATCAAGACTCAGCGTTTCGCTGCTACTTGAGACTGAGGCGTCATCACATTCATACATCTCCTTGTAAAATTCCGCCCATCGCTGCAAAACGTGTGGTTGTTCTGTTAGAATTTCACCGTCCTTCGAAAGCACCCCTTTCATTCTACAGGCTAACGAGCAACCTCGAGAAACACTAACTTCTCTCCAGAAAAGCTTCGTATTTTCCTTGAAGTTGTTCGTTAACCTTTCATCTCTTTCATTCTCTGCCTTTTCACGCTTCATCTTGATCAGTACTTTCGTCTGGTGCTTTTGCAGCTTATACTCTTTCTTTTTTATCTCTCTCATACTTTTATCTTTACCAGAAGCTTTATAATCCTGCCATGCCTTGCACTTCATCCATCAGCGAATTAATACTTAAAATATATATTTTTTTATTACTATAATAACTCCATCAAACCTGTCATGTAAAAGAACCTTTTTTGTGTTATGTATATATGTTTATCTTATGCCTTAGTGAATAGAGTGTAGTTTTTCAACCTACCATAATGTATGCCCTAGACCTAGACCAATCCTCATTTGTTACAAAGTAGTCTCCAAATAGTTGAATACTGAAGAACAGAATGTTCCATTCCCTGTTCTTCATACATAACAACAAACAACTTTATAAACTTTATAAATATTACAACAATTTTACGCAGAAAAAATCTGAATATGAGAAAATTACATGAGTCTATTGATAATATTTTCACATTAAATATCAAAGCAAATAAAATGAAGCACATATTTGGTGTAGTTTGTCCCGTTTCGGAGAAAAAGGATCGACATCAAATAAAAGAAATAACAGTGACTGACGCGGACGCATGGCGGAGAAAAGGGGGGGGAGGTTGATGGGGATGGGGTAGTTACTACTTACCTAGAGCAGTCCCTATTTGTAAGTAAAAAAATCTTCACAAACTTATAATTGTAGTTCACTTCATACAAAATGTTTGCATGGATGTATACAAACAAGTTTGTCGAATTGTATAAATTTTAATTCCCGATGAAATACAATTCTGAAATTAGACGGAACACTCAGCGGGCGAGTCCGATTCGCCATTTGCCACTTGACCTTTTTTTTATTTATTTGTATTAAAAGTATAGTGAAACGAAGTTGTAGCTCATATAGTTATCTCTTTTTACATACATACCTAAGTTGTCTAAATATTTTTTTCTCTAAACATAACCTTTTTTAAGATGTAGAGTCTCTAAAGAATAAAAGAGATTATAGATACTTGACCTTGACGACTGCACGTTAGTCATATATATGTCTATTTAATATGATTAGAAAGATTTCGATCGTTCAAATTAATATAGGCTCAACGAAATTGGACACAAAAAATCTTTCTTTGTGAAGTAAAAATCATTCATATAAAAAAAAACAATTACTCGTAATATTTGTTAGATTCATAGACGACTCTCCCAAGTTAAGCAGAGAGAACTAGTGCTAAGACACTCTGTTTTCCACTCACATACGCTTTATTATTGAATTTACTTTGAAGTCAAACAAACAATTTTATGCAAAATAAGAAGTTATTTATGTTATTTTTAAACGTCAAATATTTTACAAGTCATAAGTTTATTTAAAATAAAATAGTAAAACTTAAATCATTAATTTGATAATAACCTTTAACACATAACGTCTTTTCATAATTATTTTAAATTATAATATCGAAAATTCTGGGATCCCATAGTAAACATTTTAGTAATTCATTATATTAAAGATACCTTATATTTAAATATCAGCTTCACGCTGTATCCCGCACACAGCAGGGTAGGCAGAGGGAACCTAGTGTTAAGACACTCCGTTCCCCACTTTCTGCTGAATTCTGGAGGCATTGCGTGTTGAGTGGCAGAACTCAACGCCGCGCTTAAACTCGACACCAGAGCGAAGAAATGGAAATATAAATTTAAGTAAATATTTCATCTCCTCGAGTGGGGATCGAACCCACAACCAGTCGGTTTTACAGTCACACCTCGTGCCACTACGCCACGACTGGCCTCTCAATAATTCATATTTAAATATCTCTATATATAATAAGACAGTAAAAATATTTTGTCTGTACATTTAGTAATTTCGACTGAAATGGATAGAGGGGCACTTAAAAAGAATAATAGAAAGCAAAAATATTTTTTTCGAATTTCTTGTCTGTCTGTCTGTCAATATGTATGTCCACATTTTTCTCTAAAAGTACTGAACCGATTTACTTAAAAGTTTCACCAATTGCTTTGTTTTACCTCAACTTAACTACTAAAGTTTGGTTCATCAAAAACGGTTCATTAAAAAGTTATCGTCATTTGAATGAACTCAAGGCATTAGTTTGCCTGCGAATGTTATATAGCAATCACGCTGGTAAGATTCCTGGCTAGAGAATGACATTCGAAACGTCTTGGTCATGTGACTATTTATAAAAATATATATTTTTGAAGCACTATTATACAATATTTTATACGATAAAGTAAACAAAATTGAATTGTTAGTGGAGATTACCTTCATATATCATAACAGTTAAGTTTAAAGTCAAAGTCAAAGTCAAAGTCAAATAAAAATGCCTGTAATAACTACATATTTACCAATTTTACATTTAGCTAATAATATGTGTAACTAATTTCAAAACTGTACAGGAGTTAATAGTCAAACATTACAGTTATTTTACAAAGAATATTATGAATCCTTCAAATCAATAATTTAACATTTAAGGCTGTTTCTGAATTAAATTATTCACTGACATCAGCACATTTAACAGAGCTTTAAAAAACATAACACAGGTAAAAAGAACGGAATGTTACAAAAATATATACATATAATAAATAATTAGCTTTATGTATATTTTATAAATATTAAATATCAACATTGGTCGTATTTTTTAGTTCGAAACAATCAAAAATTCTTATAGAAATTACGATAATGTCGTAAAAAAATCATATTAGAATATTACAGATTAAAGTAATAAAAAAATTATATTAGAAGCTATTATAGTTGTCTCTCTCCTTATTAAATCAATAATCATGTATTTTAAGCGGGCGCAGCCGTGGGCGGGCCGCTAGTATTATAAATAAAACTGACATTTAGACTTGGCTGAGGCTTAGCTACTTTGTAAGTAAAGCTTATATAATATTCATAAAGAGGAACGCCTACTACGTATTCAAGAATACAATCGATTATTAAATATACCTCTAGAGCGTACGTGTATGGTAGTTTGTACATCTATCAACTAAACATGTATAAACATACACGTTAAACTGAAAACTTACTGTTTTTGAAGATAGTTAATAAATAACTTTAACCAATACTAAAATTGATATTTTATTTTTTTTCTCAAGGCTATTAAGCCTTTTTTTACTAAGTAATACATAAATTATAATTGTATACATAAGAAGATAATAATCTGATTCAATCTTATCTACATACAACGATCAAAAACGGTTCTTCGCCGTTTCCTTCCGCCGTTTTCGAAACGAAGTGTACGTAATGGTTATATTAAAGTTCCCACGATGTTCCACATTACGCTTACCGAGTACCTCCCCAGCACCTTCAGGGAAGCTTTAAAAACTCATGATATTAGTATTCTATACTATACTTAGATATTGTATAAAGTAACCTTTTGAGATTTTGTTTATTTCAATATGGCTAAATACGTCAAATTTATAACATTAAGGTTGCACATTATTGTTTTGTTTAGTTTTATTTCGGACTGTACATGCAGCATATGACTGTAAACGCGATGGTCGTGGATTCGATTCCTATTTGGGGGAATGAAATACTTAATATTTCTATTTCCTCGCCGTGGTAATGAGGTAGCTTGGGATTGAGTTCCGCCACTCAACACGCAATGCTTCATGAATTCAGCGAAAAGTGGGAAACGGTTTCCCGTCTGATTACCCTGCAACGTGCGGGATACAGCACAAAGTTAAAAAAATATTTAAAAATACGCTATTCTACACCAATTACTAAGTGCTATGAAATGAACTCGGAGCTATAAAGTATGTATAATGCACAATTTTATCACGAAAGCTAATGTTAAGACACTCCGTTCTCTAATTTAATGGCGGAACTCAACGTCACATGTCCAAACAGACAGATGATTTTTTTATATTATTTTTATTTTATCTTCGAGTGAGAATCGAACTCACATTTCTTATATACAGTGTCACATTGTCGTATTGCGTCACAATGTCGTCTAATGAAATACTGAGATAACAATAAGAAATAACTATTTATTGACTAGAGTAATAAAAATATTTGTGAATTTCTTTTATTTTCATTTTGGTATTTTTCTTTTGTTCATTCTACTTTATTTTGAGACTGTGATGGATTTGATTTCTAATCGGGATATAGATTATATGTACAGAAAATTGTATTTATGCCTCCATTTTCGCAAGGCTAAGCGTGGCATTGAGTTTCGCAATTCAAATAGGTGTAAAGTAGAGACTGGAGTATCTTCAGGCCAAGTTTCTCTTGCATACTTTATCCAATGCGAGTAAAATGGTGAAGCTAAACAAAATATACTTCTAGACATGGCAAGTTCAATGGTAAAGATCAAAGCTGTGCTAGTTTTAAGACAACCCGTTCCCACACTCTCCGCCGTATTCTGATTACCTCTTGAGTGGCAGAAGTCAACGGCACGAATTACTCCGACACCAGAGCAAAAAAAATGGAAATATTGAATATTTAATTTTCTCGAAAGTCGAACCCACAACCTGTCGCGTAAAACTTTAACACAAGGCTCCTTCAGCCCACCCTGCTATTTGCGGAAAAAGCAAATTCATTTTTTTTACCTATACATACTTCACACTAGAGTGAAGAAATGAAATATCAAATATTTAATTTCCTAGAATGGAAATCGAAGCCTTGGCCTGTCGCGTCACATTCTCTAATTATTATGCTAAGATCGACCGCGGCATTGAGTTCCACCACTCACGTCACACACGCAACGTCTTAACTGTGTTTTGACACTAGATTCTCTCTATCTACAAAGCTATACGGGATGGTAGAGCTGAAGGCTTCTTTATATTTAATATTAATTTGCAAACTGAAATTAAAACATTTTCATATAAAGTGCTTTTAAAACGTCCCGTTTCGTTCGTATTAATGTAACGAAACCTGCGCTTTTAAATTTAATGTAGTATTACGTGTAAATTGCGAAACTGTAAATGCTTTAAATACACATATGTAGGGACACAGCGTGTGACTGTGGCGCGACAGACTATGGGTTCGGTTCCCACTCGAGGAAATTGAACATTTGATATTTTATTTCTTCGCTCTAGTGTAGTGAAACTGAAAAAAAAGAAATTGGTTTTTTCCACGTACAGACGAAGGGCCAAAAGGTCAAAAAAGCCTTGTGTTGAAGTTGTTTACTTTCTGACAAATTTTCAAGGCATTGCGATCATATCAAGATTTTTTAGCATTACGCTATATACCGTGTCTACCTCATGGAGACACTTCCGTTTCCCACTTTCCGTTTGGCTGAATACTGAAGGCATTGCTTGTTGAATGGCGGGACTAAACACAGCGCTCTGCTTCGTTACCAGACCCTCGTGGACCAAGTATCTAATCGCGGCAAATGCCACAATTAACTTAGGTGCATACATAAAAATATTAACCTAATAATTTACTTTCTTTTACACGATAATATATTCATTTTGGCGAATTAATATGATTACGGAAATTTATCTTTTGTAATTACTTTAGTTTAGAAAAAGAAAGGTAATGTAAAAATCACAAAGTCGAAATAATATAATAATAAATACAAGAGGAGAGGCAAATAGCATTACATTTTAAATAAGCGCTATGTAAGGACGGCGGCGATACAGTGTTTTTTATAGAACGTTACAAATCATTAAAAGTAAGAAAATCGATGTTTCCAAAATACAGTAGATATTCTTAAGTAACAGGAGTATGGAACTGACATTAACTGAGTGTGTTTTGAAGGGTCCCAAGTTCAAAGAGTTTAAATTCTTTCAAGTTTTTCTATACTTTAAAAACATATTCTTCGATCCTTAGTGTGCTGGAATAACACTTTAAGGATGTTTTAAAGATTTTATAAATCGTATTCTCTCTTGCTAAAGAAATTCTAGTACAGTGTACAGTGGCACCATGTTAGGACTGAAAACGTGACGGTCGTGTTCGTCGTATTCTATTTCCACTTGGGGAAATGAAATATTTAATATTGTCATTTCCTCGCAGTAACGAGGCAAAGTACAGCGTAGAGTTCCGCCACTCAACTTGCAATACCTCAGAATTCGGTCTAAAATAGGGAAAGGAGTGACTTAACATTAAGTTGCCAGATTCCATCTGTCAACCTTGTTATGTGCCTGAAGCTAAAAAAAAATAAAAACCTAACTCTACAGTAAGTATATAGTTGCTTAAACATAATATAATTAAAAAAATAAACCGACCGACCGACGACTAAATTGGTATAAATAACAAGCAGCCAGTGAACTCAAAAGGAAAAAAAAATGTTGGTTCTACTACCTACCTATGTTTTCTTACTTTCTCTATATCTCTGAAACTACTGAAGCGATTTTAATTAATCTCGTACTATTCCCAAAGTTGAAGTATATCTAACATAAATTAAAAATAACCATCTCGGTATGACCTTTAGTTTTAGAAAAAATTGTGGACAAACATACAAACATAGAAACATACAAACATAAAAACACTACACTTACCAAATTCAGCACAAGTGCTTGGAATCATAAATGGATCATCGTACTCAAATATTATTCTTTTGATAACCACCTTTTTCGTAAGTCGGTTTAAAAAATAGAACCTTTTTTGTATTCCTTTAAGTGATTAGGAATAGTTACAGACATCGTTGCTTATTCTGTGAGTCGTGACGGACAGGCGTCGTTAACGTCGTCCAGAGTGATGACAGCGGGGAGGAGCTCCACGACGACGCTACGATATACTTATTTTGAGAGTTCCTTAAAAAAGTCTAACAGTCTCTTATTGTCTGTTGGTTCATCTATTAAGACCATATATCTCAAGAACATGTGGAGACATCTAAGCTAAAACTATTATATATATATATATATATATATATATATATATATATATATATATATATATATATATATATATATATATATATATATATATATATATATATATATATATATATATATATATATATATATATATATATATATATATATATATATATATATATATATATATATATATATATATATATATATATATATATATATATATATATATATATATATATATATATATATATATATATATATATATATATATATATATATATATATATATATATATATATATATATATATATATATATATATATATATATATATATATATATATATATATATATATATATATATATATATATATATATATATATATATATATATATATATATATATATATATATATATATATATATATATATATATATATATATATATATATATATATATATATATATATATATATATATATATATATATATATANAAAATCCTTAATACTGTTACCTCTGAATCTCTAAAAGATTTTGGGTTCTTCACGATCACAACTATAAACGGTTATAACCACTAGACACATCACGAGCCAAGACATTATTTATTAAATAATATTTTCAAAGGTGTTTGGGATATCAGTTACACTATACAAGCCGAACACAAGGGATACAAAATGGACTCGTTTCACAAATTTCACGCTTCTTTACACACACTTAATTAACACAAAAAGGCAGTCTTTGTGCCTTGACTTTTCGTATAAAACGTCGAAACATTGTTTTTAGATGCTATTTAGATTTAAATTGTATAATGATTGCAAAAATCTAAAATCTTGTTATATTAATACATGTCCCGATTTTTTGATTCTTCAAAAGAACATTTGTATAAAATAAGAAAATAGTAGTGGGCGTTGGTTTTTTTTATTGACCAAAGAATTTCGACGTGGCTTGAAACAAGAGTATTACTTAGTCTTCAAAGTGCTAATACAGCTTCCAAGAGGCTCAAGCTCAAATCCAGCTATTTTTAAACTTGTATATATATATTATTCAATAATGTTTCTTTTATCCTTAGTGTGCTATAGCACTTTGCAAAGTGTTAAAAATATTTTATAAAAAATATGTTATTTCTATTAAACCAACCATATATGTACAGGGTGGAAGTGTCAGCACCACTTTACATGAAACCACAGTTTTAACTACTCTATAAAAGCCTAATACAATTTTTTTTCCCAAAAATGAAAAAGTGATTTTTTCAAACAAAATAAATAATAGAATTATTGTTATAATCTAAAACGCCATTCGTCAAGAACACCGCACGCAGACATAAACTTATGAAAGGGGAACCGCCGCATACGCATCATTCCGAAATTGAGTCGTAGTTATTTAAAGTTCAAAGTTGTTTAACCTTTAGTAGTATTTTTGTAGTATGTATTTACGTTATTAGTATCTATGCGTAACTGCGTCAAACGAAATACAGATATAGTAAAACATCGTGAAATGAAAAAAAAATCCTTTGTCTAAACTGTTGAGGTATCTTAATAATTTCTTTAGGTATAAGTTTAAAATATATTACCCTATATGGTGTTCCCGTAAAAAGAGCGCTGACACTTTCACCCTGTATAATTAAGAGAACAAAAATTGCAACATGGAAGATAATCTAAATGTAATTGGAACCAATTACGTCTTAAGAGTCACTGATGTTAAAATAGCATAAATTTAGACAATTTCGTAAAGTAAAACTAAACATATAAAATTTGATATTTATTCGAGGCTCAATCAAAAGCAATTTAATTTAATTGACGGTGTCTCCTTCATCGTCTATGTCAGGGCTGGTCAAGTTTCGGGCCGGCTATGTTTTAGTCCTCAAACACAGCATCGCACTCATCACAGTAAACACGACGGTTGTGAGTTTGATTTCCACTGAGGAGAATAAATGCGCGGAAAGGGGAGAACAGAGTTACTTAATACTATGGTCCAACTGCCTACCCTGCGATATACGTGAAACAAAAAACCTACGCAGAAATTGCAAATTCACCATTATATTACATTAAGGAAGTGAATGTATGTAGTAAATGTAGCGTAAATCTAATATTATATATATACATATATAGCATAGAACATAGAAGCCAGTCGTGGCCCAGGGGGGCAAGCATAAGCGTAGCGACCATTGTTTATCTTTTATCTGATATATCTTTACAAATCCTATATATATATCCAATTTTCCTTATTATTTTTATTTTACAAAATTTACTTTACTTAATACTTTTCTGTACTATGAACTTTAGAATCGAACACACAACCGTCGCATTTACGACGGCCTACAAGTAACTAATTCTTTTTTACTATTTGCAAAACATATCTTTCAATTACCTCACAATGTTTTAACAACGCTAGCATCCACTTTTATTATTGCAGGGAACCCTGTTCCACGGGGCCGGCGTGGCGTAGTGGGACAGCGACTGACTGTAAACGCGACGGTTCTGTTTTATACTGAATTAGAAATCGTCTCCAGAAAAGTGGAGAACGGCAGGAACGCAGCAAGAAAAAGTAGGAAAAAGTCTCAATCGCATAGGAGTGCCTTAACATTAGGTTCTCTTTAATAACTCTGCTGCTGTGTCCGGGTGCAACGGAAGCTGAATATCCATAATATACTGATTTGATATGATTTCAATACGCTCTCACAGTCCATTAACAGTAGGCTATCACTGCTACTACCCTCGCGTTATAAGAGCACACTGTTGAAACACATAAGGTTACCAACAGGTTCACTTCAGGTATACTTATAACGATAAGTATGAATATTTGCAAGAAAGGTTGTTAAAACAACTTTCAACCATTACATAATCTGAACCGCTTCATAAATAACAAATCATGAAAGGAACCGAGCACTTTGACGTAGTTCTTTGATTTTTATTATTTTTATTTTGACAATATGGCGACTGGTAGCCACTGTTGTGACACTAGCAAGGTGAAGACGAATCGATTGACATAAGAATAATCAAAACTAGCCGCTTGGCCTCTGCAACGCCACGTAGCAATACACTGACTGGCTGACAAACACATTACCATCCTATGCGTCGCACAGTCGGTTAAAAGGACTGGTAAAGATTTTGATTAGTCAAAGTACATTTTTGTTAACAAATATTTATTAAAGTATTATACTTACTATAAAATATAAGTAAGTAGTCGTCGATAAGTTGCCCACTATAATATAGTGTCTGTGATACGTGGTGGTTGTAGGTTTGATTCCAATCGGAGAAATGATGAGAACAGAGAGTCTTAGCACTAGTTTCTCTTTGCGAGACATATATTACGTACATGTAGTACGTTTTACAAAATAAATATCGTTTGATTTAAATACTCTTATTTATTTATAATTTCATCTACATCGAAATATTTTTCTCAATTGTATTATAACATTTAATTTGTATTTAACTAAATATATACTAAAACAGGTTTTCAAATCGACTATTTGAAGTGAAAAATTATATTTTTGTAGTATATTTTGTTATATAAAGGAAGACATAGTTTATAATATATCGTGTCAAATATACTGTACCGTACTGTGCTGTACTCTGTACCGTATTACTTCCGGCACTTAGAAGGTGTCTTAGTATGAAATTCGATGTCATTCCATATGCCATTTGGTAACGGAAGCAAAGCCGTAGGAGATAAGTATACACTTAATATAATAACCGCGAAAACGAACGTATTAGTATAACTCTAGCATTTTCTCTAATTAGCATTAACTCTATCATTTTACTTTCTCTGTGATCTACAAGCAATGTTAACCGTCACCTTAGAAAATGAAACTAGTGTGGACAATGCGTTATATTTTAGAATTCATCACACACTTCCATGTAAATACAGTAAGTTCCACAGAGACGATAGAATGATCCCAATATTTGTGTAGCTTTTGAATTAAGCCCGCGCGAGCTTTTAACGTGCATTTTGTAGCTACGGCGTAGACCTAGCGTAGAACTAAAATAATAAAAATAAAACATATTTTTAAAAGTTACTTAAATTTTTTAATGAATTTTACTACTATATTTATTTAATATTGTTATTTATTGCCGTATTTATTGCAAAGGCGTGTCAGATACTTATGTAATACAAATATCGAGTAAAAAAATTTATTTATTTTTTTAGTTATGTTTTTCATAATTTAGTCTATTAAAATGCATCTCATGCTTTTCTTGTTTATATTTATAATTACAAAAATAGTATTTTTTATAAATGTTACCCAGTATTATTTAACAAACATAGTGTTGAGTTTCGCTACTCATGCTATGTCTAGAATTGGACAGAAAATTCAGAATTTAACATTTTTGTTGTATTTTAATGACAGCGAGGCCAGTCATGGCGCAGTGCCACAAAGAGTGTAGTATTTATTTAAATTTATATTTCCTAGTGTAGGGGCAAAGCGCGGCGTTGAGTTCCGCCACTTAACACGAAATGCCTAAAGAATTCGCCGGAAGGTGGGGAACGGAGTGTCTTAATACTAAGTTCTCTGCCTGTGTGTAGGATACAGCGTAAAGCTAAAAAATATAATAATGTTATTGACATTTGACTTTAATTGTAATATATATGTTAATTTTGAGGTAAATAAAATTAAACTAAACTGGTATGAGTGTGACAAATCATGTCTTTAGGTTTCGCCACTCAACACAAACCGGAGAACAGAGTATCTTTGCTCTCCTCTCCTCTGCTTTCCCTACTATATGCAAGACACAGCGTGAAGCAGAAAAAAATGTAAATATGTATTCTAAAAGCCAAACATTGTTTAAATGTGAAAATAAAGGAATCTTCTAAGTGTGGTACAAAATTTAGGGAACAGAAAGGAAAATAAGCGTAACAACTACAACCTACTTTTTTGAAATACCGTGTAACAAAACCGCGGTGGCTCTAAAGCAGAAAAGTGATATTTTTAAATTAATTCAAAAACTCGTACTGTACCGCTGACCGTTTAAAATAATAATAATTGTTTTCAGTGACTTTTGAAATACGCCCGAATGTTCTGAATGTCTGTTGTATGGGAAAAATGTTTGATACATTTTTTTTGAAAAATGGAAAAGTAACGACCGCTTCAATTAACCAATTAACCTGTTTGCAAATTGCACAAACTATTTAAATAGATTTTTTTATAGTTTCACGTTACTCCTATCAAACTCAAAAGTTTCTCTGTTGTATTATTACAAAAACTGACAGCTTTCCCTTGAGATACTCAATTGTCATTAGTTCCAAATATTTTCATCCTTCAAATATCCCTGAACCGTGTGTAATATTTCATAGCATTAGTTCGCGAGTCACGATTACGATAGCTCGTTTAAAACATTCAACCGAGTTGGAGAATTCAACCTCGCTTTACTTCACATATCTGTTTTATTACTTTATCACATGTTATTGAGCTATAAAAGGGAAACAGACATCTGGTACTCTTTGGTCATTTTCCTTGTAATTCCAATTTGATTAAAATTCCATAAATTGAGGATAGTCGTGGTGCAGGGGCACAGAATGTGACTGTAAAATCGACTGATTGTGGGTTCGATCCCCACTCGAGAAATTTCGTAAAAAGACTTTTATATTCATTATTAACTCTAAATTCTTCTCTGACAAGGGTTATCAGAGAAGAATTTAGAGTTAATAATGCTGGCTGCTCGCCTACACATGACATAGTCCTATAAACGTCAATCGCCTCCTGTAAACTCGGCATATCACGTTTCTTTCTACATAGAGAGAGAGAGAACCGATGTTGACACCAAGATATTCCCACCTCTGTCTTCTATGTATATATTCAAAACTCTTTCGTTACCGAGCGACTGACAGACAACGCACAAGACAACAACCAAAACTAATAGACTTGGGAAGTTGAAATTTAGCATATAGATAGGTTAGGGAGTGTAGAGGAGCACTAATAGGGGGTTTCTTAAAATAAAATTACATTTTTTTGTGTGGCTCTTAAAGACCACACAAACGGCCTACCAGAGCCAGAGCTGCGGGTGACGACTAGTATATTCATATTTCTGTTAGCTGTATCATATAAAGTTCCTATAGAAAATAAATAGTTTTTGTTAGTTCTTTCGTAATGATCGATGTTAGTGTTCGTTCCGGTATAACGCATTACCGGTCGATGTGTCGCTATAACGCACGCTTGGATTTATACGACCTATGGGTATAATGTCATACAAAATTAAACTTTCATTCAACGCGATAAGATAGTTTATTCATTGCGAGCGGTTATTGTAGGCATTATCATAATTAAATGTGTATTTAGCGGTACACTTACCTGTGTCTATTGCGAAAATTTAAATCCTACTAAACTAAATATATATCTCTTTCGTATATATATTTTAATCAAACAGATCATCATTCATCGTTCAGCCGTTTGGTAGTTACAACGCCTATATATATATAGGCGTTGTAACTACCAAACGGCTGAACGTTGTAACTACCGAACGCTGAAT
>JAAIXJ010000966.1:0-39472 GCA_013403705.1 Heliconius hermathena | reverse complement strand
TGACTTTGACTTTTTGACTTTGAGATAAAAGAAAGAAAGAAAATAAAGTATATCAATGATATTTATAAAGAAAATTCACTAGAATTTGTATTGTTACGTCTAAATTTTATTATACGTTCTGAGCACAACACCTTTTAAGGTCTTAGTGAAAAAAAATGGAAACTAAATGAAATTATGTTTATAATGTTCTTATTTCTTCCGACTTCCCACGTCGAGGCAAAGCACTGCATTTCCGGCGGCTCCAGAATATGTGGTAAAAAGTGGGTAGCGGAGTGTCTTAACACTAGGCTCCCTACAGACTACAGTAGAGAGAACCTAGTACTAAAAAGCACTACTAAGATCATTATATGTCATAAAATAGAGTTACTTCTTATTTTTTTAATTTATTAATTTATTTATATATTTATATCAATATAATCATTAATATTATTTTGAAGTCAGTCGTGGCGCAAGGACTCAAAGTGTGACCGTAAAATCGACTGGTTGTGGGTTCGATCCCCGCTCGAGGAAATGAAATATTTATTTACATTTATATTTTCATTTCTTCGCTCTGGTGTCGAGGCAAAGCGCGGCNTATATTTTCATTTCTTCGCTCTGGTGTCGAGGCAAAGCGCGGCGTTTAGTTCCGCCACTCATCACGTAATGTCTCCCGAATTCGGCGGAAAGTGGGGAACGTGCGGGATACAGCGTGAAACTGAAACATTTATATTATTTTAGTTTGGCAGTCTTGAGTTCTCTGTAGCCCTTGAGCGGTCGGTGAAAATTATAGTTCTGTTATAGGATGTATGAAAAATAATTAAAAAAAACTTTATTTATTAGACTGTTAAAATAATACAAATTAAATTATAAATTAATTAATTATAAATTACTGGTATTATAGCTCAATAAAAACTAAAGTCAATAATAAGAATCAAGCGTATATTAATCTAACAGAAGCACTGGGAACACATACACTGGGTGGGCAGAGGGAACCTAATCTTAAGACACTCCGTTCCCCATTTTTCGCAGAATTTTTCGAGGTATTGCATGTTGCTTTTTGCCTTCGTGCCAGAGCAAAGAAATTAAAATATTAATACATAATAATTCATTTTCTCGAGTGGGGATCGAACCCACAACTAGCACATTACAGTCACACTGTTGTCCCTCGTCGTCTCGTCTATATAATTACAGCTAGAAACAACTTTAGTTTAACTTGTAGGACGCTACCTACAAAGCTTCTATAAAGATTAATTACAGCTCAGTTTCAAATATATATAGATATATATATAAAAAAATATAAATTATTCCATCTACCGTCATAGCTGTTTTAATTTATATCAAAGTACGCGACGCGATGTGCGAAATTAGATGCGAATGAGGAATACATCCACATTATGATTCACATTACAAAAGCCCATCATGTAAATTAACCTGTCGGGTGATGTTATGCTGTATGCGAGAAAGATTAGATTTTAACTTTGTTAGATTTAGCATTGTCTATACAAATTAGTAATTAACGAGAAATATACATTTCAAATTCACTCCATGTTTTGCATACAGTAGGGTAGGGGGGTAAGGGGGGGTAATGGTTTAAAAATCCATTCTTCATTCTCGGTCCGAGTTCCAGATTAATTCAATTAAAAAAAAATGTTGTCATTCTTAAAATAAGCCATCACCCATGTTATTCCACATGGGTGATGGCTTATTTTAAGCTCTTATTAGTTTCAAAAAATTAGGATAGAGTAGGCCAGTTCATGCCAGTTGTGGTACAGGGCCACAAGCGTGTGGCTGTAAACGCGACAGGTTGTGATTTCGATCCCCACTCAAAGTAATGAAATATTTAATATTCTCATTTCTTCGCTGTAGTGTCGAGGCAAAGCGCGGCGTTGAATTCCGCCACTCAATACCCAATGCTCCCAGAATTCGGCGGAAAGTGGGAAGAGGAGTGTCTTAACACTAGGCTCCCTCTGCCTACTCTGCTTCTTGTGGGATATTACAGTATGAAGCTGAAACATAGTTCCTGCCATATTGCTCACTTGTATTACGTTGATCTTGGAATCAAGAATAATCTGGTACTATATTTACACGCTTAAATTAATCACATAAATCAAAGTAATATCAGTTTTCGGCTATAAGTATAGACAAATAGTTCCATGTTTTTTTTACATAGCAAGAAAGGCAAAGGGAACCTAGTGTTAAGACACTTCCTTGCTCTCCCTTTCTCCCCACATTTCGCCGAAACGCCTCGAAGGGCTTTATAAAATATGAAAGCATAAATTGGTTATAAATATTGGCCTGCCCAGTATTGAAAAATAAACAAATATAAGAAAAAAGTTTCTAGTTTATATTTGTAAATCAATTTTTATACAAAACACTCGTATGTTACTATTGCTGTCAATCAATCCTTAATTAATTCTAAATATTGGTTCAAATTCAATATTTTAGATTAAAAAACATTGAAAAAAAAAGAGATTGCTTTGAAAAATTGTAAATTCTACAAATAAATTTTCATACAAAATGTACATTGCAACCGTTTGAATTTCAGGTATTTTCGGAAGTTTTAAAACATTTCGTTCCTGCCGCCGACGCAAGATACTTTACTGTATAAGCTGTAAATTCAATTACACTACACTTTGATTTTTACATTGGTTTTTTGTCAATAAAAATTGTGACACATTTTAAAATGTAATTAATGACTGACAATTTTAGAAGCAGTGAGTTTGATATCTATTTTAGGAATATTTTATTTAAATTTAAAATGTTTACATTAAAATTCCTTGTTTATTTTCATCTCTCCTTGTTATCTGCAATGCAACATATTTGAACTGACGGAAAGTCTATGTAAAAAAATACTTATTACTAATTTCTCTGTACTAATATTCCCAAAGGCTTATCCCTGTGTGATTTATTTGTTCAGCTTCACGCTATATCCTGCACATAACAAGGTAAATAGAGGGAACATGAGGACCTAGTGTTAAGACACTCCGTTCTCAGTAACATTAAGGGAATACTCCGTTCTCAGTATCTTACTGAGAACAGAGTATTCCCCTTTTTCAGCCAGATTCTCGAGGCATTGCATGTTAAATGCTGAACTCACGCCGCGCTTTGCCCTGTTATCAGAGCTAGGAACTGAAAGTATTCAATATTTCATTTCTCCATATTCCTTCCTTTTTTTCTTTTAATTATGATTTCCTTTTTTCCAGGGAGTCGAACCAACAACTGTCGCGCTTACAGCCACATTCGCCAACCACTGGACCACAACGGTCTCTGCCCTATGCGACACTGGAAAAACAATAAATATAATAATTTCTCTGAACCTACAATTTTCGTGCTTACAGTTAAATGTTCTTCTGTGTCTCGATAGTTTCAAAAACATATTGAAAAACACTACATACAAAGTGTTTTTGTCAGCACCACTTTAAATGAAACCACAGAATCAAAAAATAATAGTGGTTTTCAAAAAATAATAATGCTTTTTCCAAACAAAATAAATAATAAAATGATCGTTGTAAAATAAAACGTCATTTGTAAAGAAAGATGCACGCAGACATAAACAGATCAAAGGGAAACCGGCGCATACGCCTCATTCCGAAATCGAGTCGAAGGTATTGTCGGCAAAGTTCAAAGTTGTTTAGTAGTAATTTTGTAGTAGTATGTGTTTACGTTATTGTAGTCTATGTGTAACAACTGCGTTACATGAAATACAGATATGGATAAACATCGTGAAATGCAAAAAAAATCCTACGTCTAAACTGTTGAGGTATATTGATTAATTTCTATAGGTTTAAAATATTTTATCCTATATACTGTTCCCGTAAAAAAAGCATTGGCGCTTCCACTCTGTATATCGCTAATGTAAAGTAATATTGGCAATGGGGACGAGCATTAATCTGCTGCAGTGTATTAAGTGAGAGATTTAGGTCTAATCAGGTAGGATTTGGGATAGGTTAAACAAATTTTGGCATCAAGCTGTATCAAAATATTCGGTTTTGCATTTAGCAATTGAACCGTATTCGCTGTCACTATTTTCTAAGTAAAACAATAACAATAGACTTTTGTAAGTATTAAAATGTTTAGTATTTTTGTAATAAATATTTGCTAGTTGTGTCGCAAATGTATAAACGTGTATTTAAGTCTGAACACAACGTATAACTATTAAAAAATCGGTCTGGTGTAGAGGCAAAGCGCGGCGTTGATTCGGAAATCATTGATAGCGGACCATCAACACGCAATGAATGCAGAATTCTGCAGAAAGTGGTGAACGGAGTGTCTCAACATTAGGTTCCATCTACTTATCCTGCTGTGTGCGGAATACAACGTGGGGCTGATTCGATTTGATTTTTTTTAGTGGTAATATTTTTTAGTATCATGCTGTATTTTGCATATAGTGGAATAGGCAGAGGTAACCTAGTGTTAGGACACTCCGTTCCCCAGGCCCTGTCTTATTTTTGGTTCCACTACTCGACACATTGCGTGTTGAGTAGTGGAATTGAGAGCCGCATTTTGTATTATTACTAGACCGAGGAAATTTATATATTTAATTTTTCCGTGTTGGAATCGGAATCATAACTGTACCGTCTCGTAAGAATGTTTATATTATTTATTACAGTGTTATTTTGTCTTCTATTGTTTTATTTTATTAATATTAAAATTGTAAATATTTGTTTTTTTTTATTAATTTTGTACTATAGTAAGACAGGAATAAGTATATTTGTGAAGATGTCTCAAATTGGCCAAAAACTGAATAAAGGCTTGACACTAGGTTCTCTGTCCCTCTATGAAGCAACTTTCTGTGGTGACGAAGAAAAAAACATATGTATATTAAACCGAAACAGAAATAAACATAATAGAAAAAGTTTTGAACTTATATCGTTGTGCGAGGACATAGTGTATAACATTTCAGTTTCAGACAAAAAGTATGTTAGTATGACTTTTTAGTACAAAAAACAACAGAGTTTTCCAATGTCTGTGCAATGTCAATTCTGACGTAGTACACGTCAGGACAAATTTAGCCGCACACTTTATTTTATAAATATAATAAAATATGATTATAAGTTATAGTATATAAGTTTCTTGGGCTATTTCTATTATACAAACAAAACTTTTTTAGGAAGTCGATACAATATCTTATACATAACAAATTTAATATCTTGTTATCATTAAATCTGTGAATTGCAATATAAATGTGAGAGTTTGAATCCCTCCAGTAGCATTTACGTTATTAAGTAAACTGTGAAGAATAAAGTGATAGGTTATAAGATTTCTCCATTCAAAACAAAAAAGAACACTCATTATTTATTATTAAGTAAATTTATAATGGCCGATCGTGGTGCAGCGGCGAAAGTGCGACTGGTTGTGGGTTCTATCCCCACTCGAGGAGATGAAATATTTATTTACATTTATATTTTCATTTCTTCGCTCTGGTGTCGAGGTNAAATTTATATTTCCATTTCTTCGCTCTGGTGTCGAGGTTAAGCGCGGCGTTGAGTTCTGCCACTCAACACGCAATGCCTCCAGAATTCGGCAGAAAGTGGGGAACGGAGTGTCTTAACACTAGGTTCCCTCTGCCTACCCTGCTGTGTGCGGGATACAGCGTGAAGCTGAAAATAAAAGTAAATTTACCTTCACATAAAGTTATGTCCGTTCCGTCTGACAGACGACAGTGCTTCACTATGTTCACTACAGTTTTTAGTCCCACACAACTGAATAAAATATTCTGTTTCGCCTTCTGACAAGACAAATCACGAAATTGAGTACCACCACATATCACATAATATCTTAAATTCCGACGGAGAATAAAATAGAATATTTTAAACATTTTTAAAGTGTTAATCCACGTAATTTTACAATTTTTTATACGTTTTCTAAATAAGTATAAAATA
Source organism: Heliconius hermathena (assembly GCA_013403705.1). Lineage (NCBI taxonomy): Eukaryota > Metazoa > Arthropoda > Insecta > Lepidoptera > Nymphalidae > Heliconius > Heliconius hermathena. The sequence goes on along the minus strand of JAAIXJ010000966.1, from coordinate 33,611 downwards.
GAATTTTTCAACATTAGTTCGTTCCTTTATATTGAAATTAAAAAAACGAATTACAAAAACATACACGAAAAAATGTAACTACACATCCATACATTTACATGGACTGCTTTCTACCAGTGTTGACGATTTTCGTTTTGTGATTGTGAAAAAATATTAGCGCCAGCGAAACAGTGGCGGGTGATTTACTATCGGAAAAAACTTATATTCACATGCAATGTGCGAGTAATACTCGTATACGTCAGAGCGATGTATGTATATATGTATCACGTGTCATAAACGCTGTGTTACGCGAAAACGTTGTAGAGAGAATAACGCAATTATTTTATTTTTAAACATTTTTAAAGTGTTATTCCACACTTAGGAAAGAAAAATACTTATTTAGAAAACGTATAAAAATTTGAACGCAGCGGGACTCGAACCCGCGCCTCCTGGAAACCGACCAGGCGCTCTGACCACTAAGCCATGCGTTCTCGCCAAGCTACGTCGAAATTTTTATACGCTTGTTACAAGTTATTTATGTTGTTAGCATCTCTGTGGGTAGATTTTTACAAAGTGTGGAATAACACTAAAAACGTTTAAAAATATTTAAAAAATAGTTTCTCTCTTGCCAAATGATAATTCTTAGTAATTATCTTTAAGTAGCGGAAATTTGTTATTTTGTTATTTAAAATCTCCCTACAGAGATGCTAACAACATAAATAAGGATATTTACAGGTGACTCAGCTTATAACACTCCGTTCCGTACTCTCTACCCAACTTTATAGATAGCTAGCATAGAAGCTCTGGCTAGTCAACATAGATTGTAATCATTTCTTAATACAACTATACTTGGTCCCTAAGGGGATCGTTTAATATCAACTTACTCAGGGGAATTTACGTAAATAGGTTTCATAGCTTGTCACCAAGATAGGTTAAGTCCATAACTGTATAGATTCAAACAACAAGTATTATAATCGAAAGTTTAAGCGTTTGGAAGCTTTAAGTTAAATTATTATATAAGAAGCGCCTGAACGTTTATATTGAGCAAGATGATAAGAATAGGACATTTGACTACTTTACTTTACTTGAGGCCAGTCGTGGCGCAGTAGCACGAGGTGTGACTGCAAAACCGACTGGTTGTGGGTTCGATCCCCACTCGAGGAGATGAAATATTTACTTAAATTTATATTTCCATTTCTTCGCTCTGGTGTCGAGGTTAAGCGCGGCGTTGAGTTCTGCCACTCAACACGCAATGCCTCCAGAATTCGGCAGAAAGTGGGGAACGGAGTGTCTTAACACTAGGTTCCCTCTGCCTACCCTGCTGTGTGCGGGATACAGCGTGAGGCTAATTTAATTTTAATTTTTTTTTGACTACTTTATTAATTTAAAAATGTTAATCCATTTTATATTGATGTATTTTTAAAAATTATATTTAATTATACATTTTTTGAATAATGACTATTTGTTACTTAGACTTACGTTTTTCATCACCGATTTAAATTTCTATAACTCACTTTTTGTTTTCTTATATAACGAAACTTTTATTACTGTGTGGATGACAGACAATTTACAGCTAAAAAGATGTGGCGTAGAACGATAACATTTAACATGTTTCTTGGAGTGTAGGGAAGCAATTTTATAAACAATATCATTATAACATATAGCTAGTAGACGCAGACGCGCAGTAGTGTGTCCATCCAAGTTCAGTAAAACTGGAGAGCAACGCCGTGTGTAATTTTACACGAATTTGAATCCACTTTTGACCCCTTCGTAACTAGAAACTATTCCACCTCAACCTATCAAATTTCGTGACATACTGTAACTGATATCCCAAACTCCTTTGAAAATATTATTTAGAACCGTTTATAGTTGTGATCGTGAAGAACCCAAAACCTTTTAGAGATTCAGAGGTAACAGTATTAAGAATTCCATATTATGCCATTAGAAAGTATCGCTTTAATAAGATATTTGCCATCAGAAGTTGTTCTTGTGTCAGTTATTTAGATAACTGGAAACTCGACAATATGACATTGTCATAACTCGAAGCTCGTCCGAGGAAAAGCCAAGAGCGCGTCCTATCTTCCTCTCCACTATAACTGCGAACTAGTTATAATAAAAGGAAGAAAGAGTACGGGCACCGCCCCGCCCCTACACCGTGAGTTCCGACCAGACCGTGGCTTTACAGTCATCGTTGAACCCTCCGAGACGTTTGTGTGTGATCTTTCCGAAGGTACTTGTTACGCTTGTTTATATTAAGATTGTATTAGAATGGTGATTCGTGATGTTGATTGATTTGTGAGATCAATATAAGTCGTTGGAACGAACGCACTACCGCAAGGCGGCCGATATGTTAAATAAACGCACGGCACACACCCCACAGTCGTGTCTCGAACCGTAGGCGGACACTACTACATACACCAGAGTTCCAGGACATAAAATAGCACCACACACCCGTATGAGACAGGCGGACACTACTACATACACCGGAGCTGGGACATAAAATAGCACCACACACCTACTAATCGTATACCAAGTCATAGACGTGGTATAAAATATGTCAATGACCAACGCCATACAAGCATAGCTTACGTATCGCGAGCGTACTGTGAGACGGCATCAGCCACGACATAGTTAATGTCGCTATAACAGTTCGCATAAGCCCATCACGTCAGCTTCCGCGACGTCAAGCAACATTCAATATCATAATATTGGTCAAAGATCACTAGGATCCACAATATGTATCGCCCCTACACATATATTGCCTTTATAAGAAATTCGATCCTAAAAGATCGTGCCATCATAAGCTTCAAATTATTATATTATATTTATAATATGTTTGGTACGAGTCTTTATGTGCATCATATTCATTATTACCGTAGTACTTAAGAGTTCGACTCGACCGCTGCCTTCCGAGCATCACCACCACCTATATAGACAGAACGACGGTCGCGACACTCGGGACGACAATACACGAACTCGTCTCGATTAACTTGGTATTAAAATATATAGTGTGTATTATTCATAATTAACTATGTTATTTATGTGTATTGCCTTCATATTTTAAAGGTACATACTGTTACAATACATATGTGCATCAAATCACAATCATAAGCACAGCGCGAACGGTTATTTATACAATAACATCCAAAAATCGTCAATTATTTCACGTATTGACTGACCTATAGACTTATAGTCTATAGGTCAGTAACCCAGTTCCAGATGAGCTAGAACCGTAAAATTTGGCATCCAGTTCAATAATTGGGTAAAAGTAAAGGAAAAAACCCGAAACGAGTGTTTTTCTATCATTTCCTTATAATTTTTCACAATAAATAGATTCTATTAGTATGAGGCCGTTGTAACTTAGGGGAACAAGGGTGTGACTGTAACGCGATGGTTCTGGGTTCGATCCCCACTCGAGGAAAAGAAAAATTTATTTAAATTTATATAGCCATTTCTTCGCTCTAGTGTCGAGGAAAAGCGCGGCGTTGCGTGAGCGTTGGCGTGAGGAATGGAGTGTCTTAACACTAGGTTCCCTCGGCCATTTAAAGCGAGATATTGTCTTCAAGTATAATTTAAGGTAAGAAATAATACTCGTTTGGAACTGAAAACGGTTCTTATTTATGTTGTGAGACAGCTGATCATCATATGTATTTTAAAATTAATATACAACGAATGGATTATCCTTACTTATTTTTTAATTTAAAAATATAGTACTAAAACTGATATATTTTTTTTCTTAAATAGAAATAAAAACGCCCATCCTCACGAACTTTCACATTTATAATACTAGGATTATGTTATATCTATACGTATAAGTATATCAATATTAAGTTACTAAGATTTTTCTAAGAAAATACATACTTATATCCTCCTTGTGCTCGTATAAGTCAGCGCTTAACGCCAAACCGCGCCATAATTCACGGTTGTTCGGGCAGAAGTTCAAAGACAAGATAATAACCGCCCTATCCCTCCTTAGCATATAAATAATGGTAGATAAAGTTACCTTTTCAAGTGTAGTGTTATTTTATAATAGTATATTTTTTTGTTACTTTATATTATATTGATACCATCGTAGTACGGAGAGAGGTCGATTGTAGGCGCAGTGGTTGTAGTTTCGATTTTTAGTGATTTTTTTTATTTTTTTTAATTCCGCTCTGGTAACAATCCAAAACACTTAACACTGGGTTCCCTCTGTCTAACCTGCTGTGTGCTGAATACAGCGTCCCGTCAAAGTCGTCAGATGAGTAGTTTTTGATATAAATATATATGTATGTTTTTGGATTATAAAAATATTTCTGGAGAAGATTTTATATATAATATAGCTAATAAGCATATACTTAAGTATTTAACACGTGTTGAGTGGCGGGAATAAACTCCACGCTTGTCTTGGTATCGGAGCGAAGAATTGAAAATATTAATAAATAATAATTCATTCCCCCGAGTGGAAATCGAACCCCTAACAGTCGCTTTTACAGCCATGCTTGTGCTCCTGCACCGCGGCGGCCTCATAATGGGCCTATGTAAGTAACATAATATTTATAACATATTTACCATATGTACCTATTAATTTTCTAACCATATTCTGCAAATGATTAAACAATACCAAATTGTAATTTCATATTATAGGACAATTTAGGTGATTGATATAGAGATCCATATCGGAATGCCTTATTACCTGCATCTCGTATAATAGGCTGAGATAATTTATTAGAACTACTAGTGACAACTGCGCGGCTTTGGTCGCAGTTTCGTCGCGATTCTTTTTTATTTAACGTTATTTATGTGATTTAGGAAAAAATGGTTATTTTAATATGGTTATCTATACTATTGTTATACCTTTTATAAATTGTAATTTTTAAAGATATAAATCAGCTGCCTTATATCAATAGACAAGCTTGACAGCAAATATCACATGCAAAATGCTTACACACACCAGAGCCCCATGGACGTCGCCTATGCCGTCGCTGGAGTATACAGCAACATCTACTCCGCAAATCCCATCGTCCACTTCCTTAAACTCTGAACTGAACTCAGATACACTGGCACGCTAATACCAACTTGAGAACAATAACAGAACTCTATATCTGGTCCACACACAGGAGGAATAAAAGCTGTTGAAGGACCAGGGATACGGATCTGGAGCAAATTCGAGCATCATGACTATACACGAGGCCCGGGGACTGACATTTGACAAAGTCATCATCGTCCGAAAAGTATTTAGCTATTCCTAAATACTGAATAGGTAAATATTTTTTCCCGCGTAAACTTCGATCCTGATGCTAAGTCTTGAAATATTGTTTTTAATAATCATACGTGATATGTGAAGCTGATTTATTTTATGATTTATTTTATACATATTAGACGCTAAAGATTCAGCCAATTCAGTAAAATAGTTGTATAAAAAATGTTGCTGTTATAGGCATTAGCAAATATGTCAAACTAAATTCTTCAAATTGATATATCTTTTTTATTTATGAACCGATTGTAGTAAAACAAACTATTTATTAAGCTGAATTCCAATACTGAAAACAAAATTTAAATCAGTTAAGCCGATACTGAGATAAGCGTAAACAAACACACAGACAAACAGACAAAACTTTTAAAAATTATTGTTTTTGGTTCTATTACATTAATAAAGGACCTCAATAACATTTTTTCTTATACATATATCTTTCATGTACAGACATTGGCTTGTTACGATTTTATTATAAGTTATCTCTATATATAATAAAACAGTAAAAATATTTTGTCTGTACATTTAGTAATTTTGACTGAAATGGAAAAATATTTTTGCTTTCTATTATTCTTTTTAAATGTATATTTAAAAAGAATAATTTAGAAAGCAAAAATATTTTTTACTAATTTCTTGTCTGTCTGTCTGTCTATCTGTATGGTCACATTTTTCTCTGAAAATACTGAACCGACTTACTTAAAAGTTTCACCAATTGCTTTGTTTACTGAACTTAACATTTAAAAATTACAATTTGTTTCATCAATCATCGATTCATTAAAAAAATTATCGGCATTTCAATAAACTCAAGGCATTAGTTTGCCTGCGAATGTTATATAGGAATCGCGCTGCTAAGATTGTTGGCTAAAGAATGACACTCGAAACGTCTTAGCTATATGGCTGTTGATAAAAATATATATTTTTAAAGCATTATTGTTCAGAGGTTAATAAATATTTCATAAATAATAACAGTTAAGTTTAAGTCGTAATTAATTCAACATATAGATAAAGACCGATTTGATCTTCAAAGAAATATTAAGTAAATACATAGATTCTTCGGTTCGTTCGTTGGTTTGAAATAAATCTATATAAAAATGCTTAAAACTAGCCTTTCTACGTGCACTCTGTAATAAATACATATTTACCTTCATAAATCATAACAGTTAAGTTTAAGTCGTAATTAATTCCACACAGAAATAAAGACCGATTTGATCTTCAAAGAAATATAAAATAAATACATAGATTCCTCGATTCGTTCGTTCGTTTGGAATAAATATATATAAAAATGCCTAAAAACAGCCTTTCTGCGTGTACACATTTACCAATTACCAATCATTTAGCCAATAATATATGTAACTAATTTAAAAACTGTACAAGTTAATATGCAATCATTACAGTTATTTTACAAAGAATATTATGAATCTTTCAAATCAATAATTTAACATTTAAGGCAGTGAATAATTTAATTTACTCTTTCAGGTAAATTAAATTATTCACTAACATCAGCACATTTAACAGACGTAATGTTACAAAAATATATATGTATAAGAAACAATTAGCTTTATGTATATTTTTATAAATATCAAATATCAATTAAAAATATCATTGGTTGTATTTTTTAATTCAAAACATATTAGATAGATAGAAATTACCATAATGTAATAAAAAAATCATATTAGAATATTACAGATTAAAGTAATAAAAATCATATTAGAAGTCATTATAGTTGTCAGTCAATTCTGTTTATTAGATCAATAATCATGTAAGGGCGGGCCGCCGTAAGNATAAATTGCTCGCAGAAATTATTGTATTTAATATAGAAAATTGTTTAGTTATTTCACATCTATCTTGGTACGCGCCACGGCAAACGCTTTTCCCGGGTTAATCCCTATCTCGTGGAAATTTCGGAATAATAAATTGCCTATGTGTTGCTCCATTTTTCGACCAATAAAAGTCCGATAAAAATCAAATGTTCTGGAGATTAGTCCGGAGAAATAGAAAGACAAACAAAGAGACATAAATTATAAAGTTAGTTCTTTATATTTTAATATCGTGTCAGTAAATATATCTAAACACCATTTATTGCGATATTGAGTTATATATATATATATATATAAAAGAAAATCATGTAATAATAAAAAATGCGAAGTGTAGCCTTGCGCACTGTAGCGAGTAACTAACTCTGCGGGGCGGGGGTAGGTGCATCGATATCACTAACATTATGAAGACAACCGATTAGATGTTTTGTTTCTTTATTTGAATTCAATAGGCCCTGAAACTACGGGACCGATTTGGAAAATTCTTTTACAATTAGGCGATTAACGTATAAAAAAATACCAAAAAAACCTTATATCGCGTGGAAATTATTCACATTAAAGCAAAGTAATTTACTACAATTTTTTAGAAGACATCAATATCTACAAAAAAGTTTACGATACCATGTGTAACTGTTACAGTTATGCCACTAATTTTCAAAGGAAAATGTGCAAATTGACTAGAACAGAGCCGCCATCGTAGTGCAGAGGGACATCTCAAAATATATGTATTATTGTGAAAGCATAAAAAGAGTGTGTAATTTCTCTATAGATTATAAATCATAAGAAATCTGCCATCGGGTGTGCTGAGGATACTATTGGTGATAGAATAAAACATTGTCTTATCTCTATCTCTATATATTATAAAATAAGAACGCCTTCCGCCTCTGTCTGGCCTTTCTAACTCTTCTTCTTCTAAACCACCCAACGGATTTTGATGCGCTTCACCGTTAGGTAGAGTATTTCTTAGGGAAGGTTTATATATAGTTTATTATATNTGACATCCCAACGCACGGCCTTAAGTTGGGCCTCCCTAACTGAGTGGCTCAACTGGCTGAGCTTACCGCTCAGGTGACATTTGATCATCCTTCCAATCCCACCAAAAAACTCTCTCTGTATCTGGTCTAGGGCAGGTACACAGTCCTAGGGCCAAAGGGCCCCCTAACGATGCACCCATATTGATGGTTGCCGCTCGAGACCACGGCCAGACGGCCTTGATGCCTTTCCCCAGCGCCAGACGAAAGGAGCTGGACGAGAGAATGCTTCAATGCTAGCTCTATAGTAAAATAGGTTTAGAAGCAATTGCACGTATTTTGGAGCTCTTTAAATAATTATTTCAGCGCAACATAGTTGGTTGCATCTTTCGTTTAAATATTTTTACATAAAAGAATAATAGGTAGACTATCTACTACGTTGTTAAATTGTTAAGTTGTAAAAATCATTTTACCATTTAAGTATTCCGTTGTTTGTGTCGTTTGTTTAAGGAACGCAATTCAGTATATTAGGTAAATAATTCAGTAGTTTAAGCGGGCGAAACCGCGAGTGGGTCGCGGTATATATATATATATATATATATATATATATATATATATATATAGTAAGTTTTTTGCGCTTGAACTCTATAGTTACTTTGCCCTCATTTTGAATCCAATTGTATCAACCGACATAGAAATCATAATATTTTACTGCCATGTCGCTAAAGTCACTCTTTTTATTAATCTTTCTTTTTTTCTCTTTTTTCAAACACTATTTTTAGCATGTATCAACGTATGACACATTTATTCTGTTTTCCACATATTATGATTAGTCGCTTAGTACATTTTACCTTTCATCAAAATAATAAGCAGTGTCGTTTGAGTTTCTATCACTTGAACCATTCGATTTGCTTATATCTTAAAAACATTAAAAGTTTCAATATAATGCATTAAATATATATTTTTATGTGATGGTGGTTAAAACATTTTAATGAATCAAAATCTATTAAACGCAGGTGGAAAAGCCACTAAGAAATAAAAAAAATAAAAAATATTCATGTCGTTTAGAACATTTGTATTATAGATCAATACTTATTTAGAAAACATATTAAAATTTAAACGTAACGGGACTCAAACCCGCGCCTCTTGGAAACCGACCAGATTTAAAATATTTGTAAAAATAACGCGGGCGTATAAGTCAATAAGTGAAAGTAAGTGAAGACCGATTTTTTGCGAGTCAGTACTGTTATTTGAGTCTCTTTTTTACTAAAGTCCTACAGTCAAATGCAGGTCGTACCTCACATTTTGTGAAACCGTTCATAGCAGATTCCAGTAGCTAAGTCGACTTCACGTATCCTACAAATATATCTCCAAAACATCTTTCTTTCATTCTCTTTCTGCTGTTTCATGTCCAAATAACAACGTCAGTATCAGCAATTGTGTACAACCATATGTGGGTTGTGCATATTTTTCTGAAATTCAAGCTTAACTTAACCAGACCCCTTTTGATCTGATACCTCACTTGAAGTACCTGGCTTTGATAACAAATATTGCCCCCCTTTTTAAGGCTCTTATTTTGTAAGATGAAACCATAAATTTATAGATTTTTTCCCTAACAAATACTATCTGTAAATGCTAGCTGCCAAATTTTATAATTGTAGGTCAACCGGATTTTGATTTCCTTTGTAGTGTCGAAATACGCGTATTTTGCATTATAAAACTTAAGTAGGTTTCAGGTTCTTATTATTTAACGTATATAAAGCACAAATATTTTTAATATAATAGAAAGTAATGAGGTAAAGGCTAATACATATATATAGATAACATACCAACTCAATTTCACTAAAACAAGTCTGTAGCGTCACAAAGAAGAATGTCAAACTGCTTCTAACTTTAGTGAGCACCTGTGTAAATTTAATTTTGTATGTTGCTGCGACCATAGATCAATAAATGTATTAGAAATGAAACAAAAGTATTTTAGATAAATTTATAAGAAACCAGAGACTTCACAAGTGGGAACTACACCATAATTTATTTATTTTAAAATATCTGGTGTTCTAATTGAGTTAGTATCGTCTTCTATTGAAAACTAAAGTTTCAGCCAATTCATTAAAAAGATTATAGGAATTTTACTTTTTTTAGCCTCCCTGACTGTGAAAGGTTGCTCTGCGCTACGATGGATATATTTTTTTGTATATAAATTAAATAAAGACCAGAGTTACTTTAAATTGATTAGAGTAGAGAGACAGATTTAAAAGAGTAAATAAATGTAAGTGTAAGTAATATTTATAAAGGAAATTTATTAGAATTTGTATTTTTACCTCTAAATTTTATTACACGTTCTAGGAACGGCACCTTTTAAGGTCTTAGTTAGAAATAATGGATATAAAAGGTAATTGTTGGTATTATGTTAATTTTGGTCACGATTTGTAAGGTTTATTTTCATAAGCATATTTATACTGAAGAGTTTGTTTTGATTGTTAGAGGCCAGTCGTAATCGGCAGAGGTTGTAGGTTCCATTCCTAGTCCAGGGAAGAACATATTAATTTGTTTATTTTTTCGCTTTGGTGTCGAGGCAAACGGTGGCGTTAAGCCCCGTCACTCAACACGCAATTCCTCCAGAATTGAGCAGAATATGGGGAACGAATTATCTTAAAACTAGACTAGTTTGTTTTATTATAGTTTCACGCTGTATTCCGCATATAACAGAGAGACGGTAAAGAGAAACTAATATTAAGACCGTTTTCCCTGCATCACTCAACTCCGCGCTTTTTTTGTTATCACTAGTTCCAAAAAACATCAATATAATAAAAATATGCTTAAAAGAAACATCTTACACTTAGGTTTAAATTTTTGCCATTTTAGACATAGTATTTTAAAACCAGACTTAAATTCTGCCATGCCTTTCTAGAAGCTTAAATTCAAATAAATTGTTCTTTGTTGAAATTCTAAATTCTTTAGGTATACAAATAGAGTGTTTTAACTCTAGATTCCCTATGGCTTTGTTAGAAAAATGGTAGAGAATAACAAATAAAAAAAATAATAGACTGAAAGAATAATAAGAGGGTAGTCGTATCGAACAAACATCAGAAGTGGATGATAGTTATAAGTAATGTTACTTACACTTTAGCTGACGAGAAGCATGGAGTAGTGCTTGGGACTGTGAGCACAGATGTAGACTCCAGGGGTTCCTTATAGATTTTAACACTCGCCTTCACTGCTCCAGCCCAGTATAATTACAAATAGATGTTAACCACATTCATATTATAATTACAATAATAATTGATTAATCAATTATCCAAAATAATCAATTATCCGAATAGTCAATGATAGCTAGCGGCAGAGCTAAGACTCCACGTAGATAATTATAAATTAGTCTTAACCACATTTATAATAAATAATTATTAATTACAAATATGGTTAATCGAGGCAAAGCGCGGCGTTGAGTTCTGCCACTGAACACGCAATGCCTCCAGAATTCGGCAGAAAGGGGGGAACGGAGTATCTTAACACTAGGTTCCCTCTGCCTACCCGGCTGTGTGCGGGATACAGCGTGAAGCTGGTAAAAAAATAACTAAATAATTATCCAAATAGTCGAGGTTAGCCAGCAGCAGAACTCGAGTAGTGCTTCGGGCCGCACCAGAGCCAAGACCGACCATGCAACGCCATTTTTATGTGATCGTTCACAAATAAGTTGTAGAGTAGAATGAATAATTGATGACGCTCCTCATAGTGGCGGATCGGTAGGTGTCGTAAACAAATCTGTAAGTTACTTACATGATTTACCTAATTTAATAAACATTAAAAATACTTATAATTTTAAAATAATTAATTAAAATATTTTTCGTCAAGATAGAATAATTTGAATATTATAATAATTAAATATTTTTTGTTCATTATTATTTCTATAGTAAATAACATTTTTATACACATTTCTTACTATTTAATAACAATTAAATATAATCTTAATTTTATTGTAATTTATTACCTTCAATATATGAGTACAATGTGATAGTAAAAAAAAAATCTAATAATATTTTCTTATATTATAACTTTATTTTTTCTATTTTTAATGTGTTAATAAATATATACATAAGTTTTTCCACAAGTTTTGTATGGAGATAAACTTCTAAGAGCTCTTCTAAGGATGCGGATATTGCTAACTCTACAAAGGGACCGCGGAATTATTTTATAAAGTATAACAGTTTTCAGGATATCAATTATTCTGTATTAAACTGCGATGGTGAGTTGAAACTGAACTGTAATTTATCTTTATAGAAGCTTAGTAGGTAGCGTAAGATATACAAAGCGTAATATATTACAAAGTTACTATTAGATACAATGATATAGATGAGAAGCCGTCGTGGCTCAGGGGCACAAAGGTGATACTGAAACACCATCCCCACTCGAGGAGATGAAATATTTACTTAAACTTATATTTCCATTACTTCGCTCTGGTGTCGAGGTTAAGCGCAGCGTCGAGTTCTGCTACTCAACACGCAATGCGTCCAGAAGTCGGCAGAAAGTGGGGAACGGAGTGTCTTAAGACTAGGTTCCCTCTGCCTACCCTGTTGTGTGCGGGATACAGCGTGAAGCTAATTTGATTTGATTTTGTAACAAGTATCTTCAGAAAGATCATACACGGACGTCCCGACGGTTTGGTGGATGGATATTCACGGTGTAGGGGCGGTGCCCTTGCACTTTCTTCCTTTTATTATTACTAACCACTAGATACAACACGAGCCAAAGGATTATTCATTAAATAATATTTTTAAAGGTGTTTGGGGAATCAATTACATGCTGTGCGGAAGAAAGTGTGAAGCTCAATAATTATATTTTCTATTAAATAATAGTTTTAAGTGTTTCGTAGCTTATTACAAATAAACAGAGCCCTTATGGAATCGCATTGTTCATCTATCAAGGCATATTAAGCTCATATTAATAATTTCTACAGGTAGGTCTACAATCCATTGGAGCACAAAAAAAACGACCGTCTAAGTCAATGCAATCAAAATATAGTCGTACTTATGAATCGTTTTTGCCACATTTTATATGGTAATTTCTCTCATAATATATTTGGTTCGTTACATAGAAATTGAGTGCAAACGCCTACAAATCAAAGTTTGTCAACTTTTATAAGTTGCCCTACAATCCTGAAATGGATGCGGACAAGTGCCCATTTGACCGTTTTTTTTACATTATCTGTAGCTCTCCACGTATTTTTCGTAAAAGTGGAGAGAATAATGTTTTTTCTGCACTTCCTTTATTTCGAGACATTGCGCATTTGCCGGAACTCCTGTACTTGCGGAATCCAACACTGTATTCTGTCTGGCCAGAACCGAAATACAAAAGTAATTTTTACTATTATCATTAGATTAAAACTGTAGAAATTTAAAAATACGCGGTGAAATGTGCCCTTAATGGCATCAATTTTTGTTATTACAGGTAGAATCACCATTTTGGGGAATATCAGTGGCGATTGAACCCGTAACTAACGCAATCCGCATGTCGTTGTTTTAGCAATATATGGATTTTAAATCGACTATATAGATAAAGCATACATCGGATAGCAGATCTGTCTAAAGCCGTAACAGATATCAGTGGTCACCTCCAATGCGGGAATTGGAAGCTTGTAATACCTACATATGCTTATGTTACAGTTAATAAATTTTAAAAGTTTTAATGTTATTTCAACTAACGTTGAATTAAATGACAGCTTTAATACAAATGTAATATCAGCTTCACGGTGTATCTCGTACACCTCAGGGTAGGCAGGCAGGGTAGGGAACCCAGTGTTAAGACACTCCGTTCCCCACTTTCCGCCGACTTTAACGACGCATCTCGTGTTGTGTGGCAGAGCTCAACGCCGGGCTTTTTGCCTTGGTGCCAGAGCGAAGAAATTAAAATATTAAGAAATAATAATTTGCTCCCTCGAGTGGGGATCAAATCCACAACAGTCGCGTTAGAATCACACTCTCATGCCACTGGGTTACGACGTAGTATTTTTTTACCCTAAATAGCATAATGTTACACAAATATATTAAATTATGCTACTTATTTATGGATTATTTATTAATAAAGACATAAATGCTTCTCATTAAAGCTATGAAACAGTTTTGAGTAAATTGTAAAAATTTAATCGTCGCAGTGCACTGGTACAGCGTCTAACTCTAATCTCGACGGTTGTGTACTCGGTCTCCATTCCGTGAATGGATTATTTTCTTTTTCTGTGGTAACAAGACAAAGCGCAGCGTTGAGTTCCGCTACCTAAAATGAAAATTTCGCAAATTGTGCAGTAATGGTATATTTTAATATTTTGCTTATTCGGGATATAACGCAAAGCTAAATGAAAAAAAAATAATAATATAATGAGCTCGAATCTGGCAATGGCACCAAGTGACGGATTAAAATACATACTATTAAAAAAAAAGAAACTAACTAATTTAAAAATAAAACACAAGAAATAATCTGTTTAAGCGGAAACTAAATTTTCACTTCAACATGTGAATATTTGTAATACAGAGCTACCTGCTTGTGGTGAAAACTATGAATTTACCGTATAATATTCAATTTGTACGTGTTACCAAAACGTTTTCAGCTATGCTTCAGTGTGAATTGAATTATTATTTTAGTATATACATTTACTTTATATATCTATCGCCAAATAGAATAATAATTGCTTACAATAAAAGGCGGAGCTCAACGCCGCGCTTTGCTTCGACACTAGAACGAAGAAATGGAAATATAAATTTAAATAAATATTTCATTTTCTCGAATGGGGATCGAACCCACAACCAATCGATTTTACTGTCACACTCTGTGCCCCTGCGTCACGACTGGCCTCAAAGAGATAAATAAAAATCCCCACACGAGGAGATTAAATATTTAGTTACTTTTATAGTCTCATTTCTTCGCTCTGGTGTCGAGGCTAAGCGCGGCGTTGAGTTCCGCCACTCAACACGTAATGCTCCAGAACTCGGCGGAAAGTGGAGAACGGTTTGTCTTAACGCTAGGTTCCCTCTGTCTACCCTGCTGTGCGCGGGGTACAGCGTGAAGCTGAAAAATAAATATCTCTTTCTTTCTCTAACTTCTTAAAAATAAACAAATATTAATTTTACCTCACTCTAGGGAACTTAATATAGCACATTAAAAAGACATTTTACTTAAGCGGTGTCACCGCGATAAAATATGAGGTTAGCTGCGCAGTCCACAGAATGCAAAGCATCTGAATAATTGAATAATAATCTTGGGATGACTTATAATCTTTGTTGAAATTAAATTTAAATTAAGTTGAAAACACGGCATAATATCAATATTAGCTTTGGTGGTAAAGAGAGAATCAGAATCAGCTTCATGCTGTATCCCGCACACAGCAGGGTAGTCAGAGGGAACCTAGTGTTAAGATACTCTGTTCCCCACGTTCTGCCGAATTCTGAAGGCATTGCGTGTTGAGTGGCAGAACTCAACGAAGCGTTTTGCCTCGACACCAGAGCCAAGAAATAGAAATATAAATTTAAGTAAATATTTCATCTCTTCAAGTGGGGATCGAACCCACAACCAGTCGGTTTACAGTCACACTTTGTGCCGCTGCGCCACGACTGGCCTCGGTAAAGAGAGACTTATAACTATTTTCGATATATCTACAGGAATAAAGAAAACCGAAATGAAATATTTTAATTTCCTCTAATTGAGTTTCGCCGTTCAACACGCAATGTCTCAAATTCGGGAGGAAATCAGAGAAGGGAGTGTGTTGACTTTAGGTATTCTTCACGTACCCTATTCTTTACGGAAAAAAGTACAAAGCTGGAAAATATTGTTACTGTTTAATTTAAATATTGTAATTGTACTGTTTACTAAGTTCGAGACAGCCTGTCCGTTTAAAAGAATTGAATATAAATAAATAATATAACAACAATGTATACAAATACTTATTTTAGATAAAACCGACCTGGTCGGTTTCCAGGAGGCGCGGGTTCAAGTAACGCTACGTTCAAATTTTTATACGTTTTCTTAAAGAAGTATTTTTGTTTCTTAAGTGTGGAATAAAACTTTAAAAATGTTTGAAAAGTGTATAAATATTTAGAAGAAAAATATTTGTTTTTTATGTGATTTTTTTATTTACGCTCACCTTTTAAAATACAAATATCTACAGAATATAACTTTAGTAATGACTTTATGAAATAAAATGACAATTTAGTTTTACACTTGTTTCACAAAATTTGCAGGTAACCTAGTTAGTTTCAGCTAAACGTACCGAGCGTCTCTACAATAGAATCGTGAAACTGAAAATAAGGCTGTTGTCAATTGCTGAAGCACCAAGATGAAAGAAGTAATTCTCTATCTCCTCTGTGTTCCTGCACAAGGAAACTTGAATTAAATTGAATATTGAAAACAACGTTTTCTTTTGATGTTACCATATTGTTTGTAATTTTAAAAGGAAAGTGAAGTAAGGAATTGTTGCGCAGTTGGAACGTGTTTGTTTAAAAACAGTACATATGAATTTGAATCACACTTAGAAATATGCTTTTAAAAAAAATAAATCAGCTTCACGCTGTATCCCGCACACTGCAGGGTAGGCAGAGGGAACCTAGTGTTAAGATATTCCGTTCTCCACTTTCTGCTGAATTCTGGAGGCATTGCGTGTTGAGTGGTAGAACTCAACGCCGCGCTTTGCCTCGACACCAGAGCGAAGAAATGGAAATATAAATGTAAGTAAATGTTTCATTTTCTCGAGTGGGAATCGAACCCACAACCAGTCGATGTAACAGTCACACTTTGTGCCCCTGCGCCACGACCTCAAGTTATAATTCATATTTTGTTTTACCAAATAGTAATTAATACCAAATGGAATAAAAGTTTATATTATGTTTTTATATAGTTTATGATTTTATAAAGTTATAGGTACGAAGTGTCTCTCCTGTATACCTTTTTTTTAATTTAAACATTGTGAATTAGGATGAGGCTGAAAAACAGCGCTGTAAAAAACACGTCTCACATCATTCGCTGAGCCTCACTCCTTTTATCGTTTTGTTTTTTTTTACTTTTTTAATTTCTGTATTTGTCTTATTTTACCTTTGATCTATAATTTTTTAGCTTGTTATTTAAATTGTAGTTTAGTATAGTCATGAAACGGTAATAAACTTTTTTTGAATTTGAATTTATATAATATGTATTTTTGTTAACCTACTTCTGTAAGAAAAGGAGGTTATCAATTCGGTAGTTTTTTTTATGTTGTTACCTCTTTACTGTTTGGTTTTGGGTGAACCGATTTTGATGATTTTTTTTTATTTGAAAGCTAGTGCTTCCCTTGTGGTCCAATGCTACAATGATATCTGTGAGAATTAATAGAGAGAGAAATAATTTTGAGGACAGTGCCAAGTAAAACAAATATGCTTAGTAATTTGATGTTGTAATAAGGTTGTTGTAGCATTAGCTTGACATCGACTTCGAAATAATAAAATCATTCTTTAATTATTTTTTGTTTAACAAAATCAAAGTACGGTTTACTTTATGTTAAGTAAATTTATTTTTCACTTTTTAGTGTATATTGAAGTCGGTTTTTGGTTTAAAATTAATTATAAAACTCATTCATTCCCAAATTAAGACTGTAAAACGCATATCCAACTCAAAAGTTAACAATGTAATTTAGTTGTATGTACATTATAAATCACGGCGTTGTGTTTCAGCAATCAGCAGTCAATCATTTTATATAGCCTAAAAGTGGAAAATAGTTAGCAGCTTCACGTTATTTCACGCATAGTAGAATAGACACTCCGTTCCCCACTTTCCACCTAATTTTTGAGATATTCCGAGTTGATTGGCGGAACTCAACGCCGCTCTTGCTACCAGATTAGGCAAAAGAAAATAATTCAAATATTTCTCTTTTTGAGGATACAAACATTGCGTCTAAAGTAATTTTTTTTCAGCTTCACGATGTATCTCACATATAACAGAGTAGGCAGAGGAAGTCTAGAGTTAAGATACTCCGCTTCCCATTTTCCGCCGATATCTGGAGGCATTGCGCGTTGAGTGACGGAACTCAACGCCGCGCCTTACCTTGACACCAGAGCGAAGAAATGAAAATATTAAATATTTCAATTCCTCCAGTAGTAATCGAACCCACAACATGTCACTCTTATAGAAACACGCTTGTGCCCACGCCACGATTGGCCTCAGACTGGACAGACGGATGGTGAAAATAATAAAAAAACTAATCTAATCTAATCTAATCTAGCTTAGCTAGCCCTAGCGGGGTAGTCGGAACGAAAAAAATATCTAAAATAACTTATGCATTAATAGTTTGTCAACAGTGACTTTATAAGTAGCATAAGTGCTGACTTTGCATTACAAAATATCTAATTTGAAAGTTGACAGAGTAATTTATACAAACAATTCACTTACTGGAGTTATCTTGTTGCGGTTAAAAGGACTTATAAGTAACTCGATTTTGTGTTTCCGCTTAATAGTATTCAAGCTTGTAAACTGTGAAAGTAAGTAAGTTAAATTACCCTACTATGGCTCTGCAGCTGATCTGCAGTATCGGTTAGGGTCAAAAAATATTTATTAATTTTATTTGATGCTGTGGTCCAGTGGTTTAGCAATCATGTTCTCATTTTGGTAAGATATTTATTTAAAAAACGTATAAAAATTTTAACGTAGCGGGACTTGAACCCGTGCCTCCTGGAAACTGACCAGAAGCTCTGACCACTAAGCCATACGTTCTCATCAACCTACGTCGAAATTCTTATACGCTTGTTACAACTTATTTATATTGTTAGTATCTGTAGGGCTACCAAAAGATAATTACTAAGAAGTGTTATTTCACACTTAGGACAGAAGCTAGCTTCAGTAGTAAAATTTATGCTAAATGAGAATGAAGTAGAACGTGCTCGGCTGATTTGGGCACGTCAAACGAATGAGTGATGAGAGAAGTGCAACAAAGATTTATGACGGAAAAGTGAGCGGTGAGAGAGGAAGGGGGAGACCTTGGTTGATCTTAGAAAATACAGAGGAAGGACACGTAAAAAGCATGAGGACTCCCGGAGATCATATATAAAGACGTTGATGACAGTGGACGAGGCGAAAGAGGTATGCAGAAACCGTAACGTTTGGAGCCCCATTTATTTCTCATTTCTTATTTCCTAGCTCTGGTAATGCAAAAGCCCGCCGCTGGGTTCCCCCACTCAACACGACGAAAGACCTTCAGATTTCCGCAGAAAATGGAGAATGGAAGTGTTTTAACACTAAGTCCCCAGGTTCCTTCTGCCTACCCACCTATGTGCAATATACAGCGTGAAGCTTCAACAAACGTTTAAATTAATTTAAATAATTTTTAAACATTTTTAAAGTGTTATTCCACACTTAGGAAAGAAAAATACTTATTTAGAAAACGTATAAAAATTTGAACGCAGCGGGACTCGAACCCGCGCCTCCTGGAAACCGACCAGATCGGTTTCCAGGAGGCGCGGGTTCGAGTCCCGCTGCGTTCAAATTTTTATACGTTTTCTAAATAAGTAATTTAAATAATGCCAAAATAATTAAGTCTAGTGGTGAACCTCATTGTGCTTTGTCTATCAGAGATGGAAAATGAAAATTATTTAAATAAATTCTTTCCCCAGGTGGGAAATCGAACCCACAACCGTCGCGCTATATTGTGCGATAGACATTTTTTGTTACTGCGCCACGACGGCCTCTAAATCAATTGAGTATGTTAAAATATAAAACATAATTATTTTAAAATAAATAAGGCAGCATTTCCCCAATCAGTTATTTTAATTAACAATATTATATTAAAGTATTTTGTCATTTAAATTCGTAATGTCTTTATGAAAATAATATTCCAAAGTATAAATGACGAAATTGTTGTCTGTTACAAAATGTATTTAATTTCCATTCTAATATCTTGTATTTCGTTTGAATTGTTAAAACGTAAATTATTATTCAAAGGGCGGATAGCTTATTAATTTTGTGCTTAGGTAAGCTTGCATTCTACTAATATTATAAATGTGAAAGTTTCTGAGGATGTATGTTTGTTACACTTTTACGCAAAAACTACTCAACAGATTTAGATGAAATTTATCAGTAATACATACAGCTTACCTGTCAAAATAATAAAACCTACAAATTATGAAGACATTTGGCTATAATATAACATAATATAATATATAACCAGATGAAGCCGCGTTTGTGTCGCTAGTATTATATATTTTTAGGCGTCACTGTATTTTAAAACGTTTTTATTAGCTTCGGTCGGTACGTATGTTTATAACGTAATTTGGACTGAATTTGAAAATAAATCAGCTTCACGCTGTATCCCGCACACAGCAGGGTAGGCGAGGGAACCTAGTGCTAAGACAATCCGTTTCCCACTTTTCGCCGAGTTCTGGAGGCATTGCGTGTTGAGTGGTGGGACTCAGGACCAAATTTAAAATGTCAAATTAATTAGAAATTTTGCATACTTATCGCTCGGTCGGGTCAAAAATCAGTCAATTATGAGTCGCACTCGCCCACTGATGGTTCCGTACCAATTTCTTTAAATCAACAGGAATTACAACTTATGTTACTACGGAACAATTATACCTTCTACAAGACTACAAAAACAAGGTTAAAACGAAATTAGTCGGATATTATTTATTCAGTTTCACACTCTATCCCGCACATAGTAGGGTAGCCAAAGGGAACCTAGTATAAAGACATTTCGTTCCCCATTTTCCGCCGAAATTATCGAGAAATTGCGTGGGCTACTCAAGCCGAGTAGAGCAGAGCGAAAAAACGAAAATATTTATAAATAATAATTCATTCCCCCAAATCCATAACCGTCGCGCTACAATACAAACCTTGTACCCGGCGCCACGACGACCTCTACATTATTTATTACTAGAAAAAATAAAAAATTGCAACCGAAGTTGCGGGCTACAACTCGTTTTAAATAACTATTTTACCCCTACCGGGTATAACTATAAATAACATTCTAAAACTAAAACTTCTTTACTGCACTAAACAACAAAGTGCACGATACAATCAGCTACTACCAAAGATGTTACGAATGCATTTATATTCTACTAGTGTCTGAACGGATCTCACGTTGCGAGGTGTAACGATTTACATATTGAAAATAAGATTACATGTATGCTAATGTATGAGAGGATTCTTGTATGAACGTATACATGTATGTATGTTTTTTATGCTAAATCACATCATCTCCTAAAAACATATAAGTTATAGCTTTATACATATCCGTAGGATTAGGAGATTAGATTTTCTTCTTTCTTCTTATTTTTTCTCTCACAAGTCTCTGTTATCAGCTATTTTTTATATATTTTTTTTATATTTATTACCTTTACAAAGTGCAATAAAGAGAATATAATATTTTTTTAGCTTCACGCTGTGCCCCGCACATAGCAGGGTAGGCAGAGGGAAAAGGTACCGGGAAACTTAGTGTTAAGCTACTCCGTTCCCTTTAAAATAGAGCTTCCTATTATGTTGAGAGACGAAACACAACGCCGCAGTGCTTTTTTACGTTGTTATCAAGTACGAGGAAATTAAATATTAAATCGAACCTACAACCTGTTGCGCTTACAGTCCCACGCATGTGCCCCTGCACCACGACTGGTCTCAAAAATTTTATTCTCCTCTTAATTTTTTTTAAATACAAATGAACGTATAAAATTTTAGTGATGAAACAAGCCAATAGTAACTCAAAAATATAGGACAATATAGATACAAAATACAACAAAAAAAATATGTAAGACGTTTAATATTTATTTTTAGTCGAATAATGAATGAGCTAGGGTTTGATAGGTTACTTTTGTGAAATACATGCCCAGGTTAAAAATGTAGAATAACCGCACTAAAGCCGAGGCATTCGAGAGGATATTCAGATTTACCTGACTTACATAGTTTTTTCACAGGAAATTTCTGACATAGTATCTTCAATAGCGGAACTCAACGCCGCAATAATTCCAATTATCTATATAGACTTTCAGGTCGTATGAATGAAATAATTTATAACATTCACCTGTTTTATTATCAAATGGTAAAATACAGCAACCATAAAGTTAAATTAATTGGCAATTAGTACTACGTGTCTATTTTCTAATATAAATTGAAATGACTATAATGCATGCGGTTGACATAGAGTAGCTAGCGTTTAATAATACAAACAGTTAAAAATTATTAATTATTTCATAAGTAGGTATAGATCTATTTTTTCATTATACTATGTTATATTATTTTTATTAAATTTTATCATTTTTGGTAATTACTTTAAAGAAGAATGCCAATTCTCCGGTTACCGGTTTTTCTCTTGCATAAAAATTTAAATAATGTTAATTTCCCTATTTTTTACAGCGTTTTTTCAATTAAAAAGTGTGTCTTGCATAGATGATTTCAATTAGTATTTAGTAAGTTAGTGTTGTAGATTAAACAAATAATATCATTAAAATAGGCAATCGATTTAGAAAGTGACAATATAATGGTAGAGGTTCCCGATTGTTGCTTTGAATTGTTTACTTTTTACCCAGTTTTCGTATTGCAACGGATTTCAATCGATTTTAAGTCACATCGCAAGTATGCGAAAGCGAAAGTAAGTAAGTAAGCGAAGTAGTAACTTATTCGCTTTCGTAACAATTATTTTAGAAGCATAATGCAATAAATGAAACGTTTATTTTTATATTTAATGATTTTATTGCAATCCCTAAACTATAAATAATATACATTATGATATTAATATCACCTAGTGCTAAGGCAACAACAATACAAACAAGTAATTATTATAATTCTTAAAAGAATCGATATTTAATGAGTAATTTTACTATAGAACCCATATATGTACTATAGTACATTTATAATTATATATACACTGTAGTCCATACGTTTAAGTATTAATGTGTATAAAAAAATAATTTAAAATAAGAATCAAGTATAAAATAATACGAAAACCAATAAACATACTCAATAAATTAAAATCTTAAAAGTCACGTAAAATATAGTCATGCATCATTTTGACTCACATGGCGTTATATTTCAAAATCGGTTATATATTTACCTAATCATACGCCTCACGAAATGCTTCTAACGACTAATGAGACTTATAAAACAGATGCATCAATTTGACGCAAACTAATTCTAGGGTTAAAAAGATTAAGAATTGAAACGACAAAATACTATAATATAGTATTAATATAATATTGTTAATAAATTGTTAATTTAAATAACTGATTGGAGAAATGCTATCTTGAATAATATATATTTTAAATAAATAATGGTTTATATTTTAATTTAGTTACTGAATTGAATCAGTGGCCGTCGTGGCGCAGTGGTACAGAATGTCTGTCCGTAAGCGTGATGGTTATGGGTTCGATTCCCTACTTGGATATATGTATTTAATCCGTATAAGCTATATGGGTGTAAAAATTTCTTTACACCATTCTCAAATTGTCAGATTAGTGGAATATACAATACATGATTTAGTACGTAACTAACTCATTCACTGGCGCGCTCGAGAAGTTCACATGATCATTTTTTTTTTACTAATATGGTCCTATATTCTAGAAGGCGCCCCTTTATAAATAGGGCTCACATTTGCGGGAAGTACTTAACCGAGTACAAGGATTTCACCAGTATATTAATCTGCCGCAGTTTAGTAAATCCCACAGTCCCCGCTTGGGCTCTCCTTCAATGATTGGTTAGTAACAATTGTAATAAAAACAGTTATATGTATTCCGCATATAGCTCTGCATGCAAGAGAGAGACACTCCGACCCCATTGAGAGACATCCATTTACCGCTCTCTGGCGACTTCTCAAGGCATTACGTGTTGACTGGCGTAAGATAACACCGCGTTTCGCCTAGTTACCGGAACGAATAAATGATTATATAATTAGATAATAATTAATGCCCCATAGTGGGGATCAAACCCACAACCGTCATGTTTCATTTACACACTTGTGCTCCTGCGCCAAGAAGGCCTTAAAATCTTAAAAATCAAAAAATCAACTTCACGCTGTATCCCGCACACTGCAGGGTAGGCAGAGGGAACCTAGTGTTAAGGCACTCCGTTCCCCACTTTCTGCCGAATTCTGGAGGTATTGCGTGTTGAGTGGCAGAACTCAACGCCGCACTTAACCTCGACACCAGAGCGGTGAAATGGAAATATAAATTTAAGTAAATATTTCATCTCTTCGAGTGGGGATCGAACCCACAACCAATCGGTTTTACAGTCACCAAATTAAAATCTTAAATCTTCATAAAACAAAGTCAAATATTTTTGACAACGTCCGAACGACGAAAATTAGCATAAGTCACTTCATATTAGTTTCGAGCAATTTTCAGATAACTTCCTTACGGGAATCTTTGTCAAATAAATAAATTTAATTTTACGTGTGAAGTAAGAAGAACACTTAAAGTCGTTAGAATCATTGGATTGAGAGCTCCTTAAAATATTATTATTTCCTTTCTTTTGGACATCAATTTTCTTACTTATTTAGAAAAATACTTATTTAGAAAACGTATAAAAATTTGAAAGTAGCGGGACTCGAACCCGCGCCTCTTGGAAACCGACCAGGCGCTCTGACCACTAAGCCATTCTCATCGAGCTACGTCAAAATTTTTATACACTTGTTACAACTTATCTATGTTGTTAGCATCTCTGTAGGGAAATTTTTACAAATTTCCGCTACCTAAGTGTGGAATAACACTTTAAAAATGTTTAAAAAATCAATTTTCTTCTTTTTACTTCAGTTCCACGGAACTACAGTGTATTTAAAGGTTAAAAAGCTTAAATACACGTTTTTTAAAGCAAGATCCTTGTTTTCTTAAATATACAGACATATTTTAGTGAGAACGTGCTATTTTCCTCACAAACAATTCGTCCAACATGTAAGTGAATGAGATACTAAACTGCCATCCTGTCATAGTGACGTACGTTAAGCTAAAACATTTGAAGGGCAATTGTAAAATGGGCTACGTTAACATTTTTATAAAAAAATCTGTAGTAGAATTAATTAGACAACATATTCGTAATATATTGGCTACATGATTTCGAAATTTGAGATATACTCGTAAGTATGTGATATTGTGGGGCCAGTCGTGGCGCAGCGACACAAGGTGTGACTGTAAAACCGACTGGTTGTGGGTTCGATCCCCACTCGAGGAGATGAAATATTTACTTAAATTTATATTTCCATTTCTTCGCTCTGGTGTCGAGGTTAAGCGCGGCGTTGAGTTCTGCCACTCAACACGCAATGCCTCCAGAATTCGGCAGAAAGTGGGGAACGGAGTGTCTTAACACTAGGTTCCCTCTGCCTACCCTGCTTTGTGCGGGATACAGCGTGAAGCTGATTTAATTTAATTTTTTTTATATATATATTGTAGAAATTGAATGATTTTTAAGCACTATCTATTGCGGCCGTCGTGGCGCACAAGCATTCCCACTAAGGGGAATGAATTATTATTTATTAATATCTTCGTTTCTTCATTCTGGTGTCCAGGGAAAAGTGCGTCGTTGATTTTCGCCACTGAACACGCAAAGGAGTGTCTTAACACTAGCGTCTCTCTGCATACTCTGCTCTCAGCTGGATACAGCCTGAAATTAATAAAAAAACCTATTTAGGCTTCCAATGACGTGTGCTATATTTCGTGACAGATACTGGAAGTCGATATAATTAATGATTTTGACGAAAATAAAAAACATATTATACGTCTTTCTTAAGTCAGGTATTGATTTTTCACAGTTTATTTGTATAGGTATTTTCAACGATACTAAAAACTGTTTTCAGAGATAGCCTTGTTATGTTTACTACACTAGACTAGGTCGTGTAAATAAAAATCATATAAAAAAGTTATAGTCATTATAAAATTATAAAAATGATATTATATTTTTGTACGGGATTGTTAACTATGATTATGATTAGAAAACACTCTTTTGTCATTTCAAATATATAGGTATGGATAAAAATCGTGAAATAAAAAAAATTCTACGTCTGAACTGTTGAGGTATCTTGATCAATTTCTTTAGGTATGGGTTCAAAATTAAAGGTAAAAAAAAAATACCTTGTTTGCTGTTTCCGTAAAAGGAACACAGACGCTTTTACCTTGTATATGTAAATGTAAAAATGTACAATGTTTTTATCATCACCACTTTAAATGAAATCACAGTTTTAACTACTCAACAAAAATCTAATACAATTAAAACAAAAGAGATTTTTCCAGAAATGAAAATAATTTTAAAAATTATCGTTGTAAAACAAAACGCCATTTGTCAAGAATTACGCATACAGGCACAAACCTATCAAAGCGATAACACAGCACACGACTCATTCATAAAATCGGGTCATAGGTAATGGCGGCGATGTTGAATTGCATTAAATAGAACGAGAGATATCCCTTTCTTGTTCTGGTATGTTTTTTAATAATGAAAGTGGTATCGGCAACGTTTAGTATAGACTGAGATCCCAGGGCCCCCAGACCCACGTCATTTTAGCAAAGCTGAAATTTATAGGATTAATAGTCTAATATGTAAGGTACACGCTCCTGCAGATTAAATTAGAAACGCTCGTATTGAAATATGTTTTAAGATTAATGTAAACAATATTTATTTATTATTACCAGACCCTTGACGTGGAATCCTGCCAGACATCCTAAAGGTTCTTTAAAATTGGGGCAAAATACGCTACATACTAGCAAGTTTTAATTTTATATTTATTATATTATTTATGGACTATTTAAAGACTCCTTATGAGCAGCCAGACCAATCCGACGGCTTAATCATCCTCCCAGACAGAGTAACTTTAGTTGGCGCTACCTCTGAAAGGGCCCCACTTTCAAGTTAGTGAGTACGCATACTGTCTTAACTATATATTAGATTAATAATCCTCAAAATTTCTATATATATATATATATATATATATATATATATATATATATATATATATATATATATATATACACACAATCGTCAATGAAATCAATGATGATGGCTTCATCCTTTTCCTTTTAATAATATTCCTATAATAATATAATTTTTTTTTTTTTTTTTATTTATTTTTACGGTCTGAACTGTAAATTCGTAATATAATAAACGTTAGAGAATCAAACAAAAAACCACAAACTATATAACATTAATGACTACATACGAACTCTTTTTGGTAGAAAATCATCAAACAAAAATAACTATCTTTACTTATGAAACAAATGATAGTTATGAATGCCCTTGTCCTTGTAGAAAAAAAAGTGACTATCTTTATGGTACGGTTACCTCTTTTCTTTAATTGTAAAATAGATAAAAAAATATTTTTATTAATATTTTTTATATAATGTTAATAATTTTTATTTGTTTAATAGTCAACAAACAAAAACATAAAAATATTCAATAGAGATTAGATTATCGCTAGCAAGAACCTGTACGTCTATGCTGAGAGTTTTTAAGGCATTTGGGTGTGAAAAAATTCTTTATAAATATAATAAAGCGCTATCATTCTAACGTTCATAACATAATTATTTCATTTACTCTCTCAGACTCCTATGCGACGACTATCCGGGTGTTGTACTAAAATTTATTTACGTAGAGAAAAATATATAATATTAAGCATTAAGGTATACTTACAGAGTATATTAGAAGATTATTCAAAAACTCTTCTTTATATTTATGTTTCAGAACAATATAGTTTTTGTAAAATTGTAAGCGATGACCGAGTTTTTTTCTGTTCCATTATTTAAGTTAATGTCACTGTATTTATAATTATTTTTTTGGCAAAATAATATAATAAGTTTATACTTTTAAAGTGATTCACGTTGAATTCAATCACTTTTTCGCTTCTGTCGCACAAAAACACATTTTCATTTTCTAAAGTTCAGTTTTTAAAATCAAAGTTAACTCTAAACTTCTTTACTTCAAAACGGAATGAGCACACTAAGCAAAATGTTCTTAAACATCTGATTCGGCCTTCTGTACTTTTATTGCATTTAGAAACAATGCGTGTTCGAAAATAAATCTATTTTGTTCTGCTTTACTTTACATCACGCTGTAAAATATTGATCTACGGTAAAAAGTAGACAACAAATTGATATTTGCCAACTCCTGGCCATAAACCGTAACCGTAACCGTAAATAGAGTTTAATAGTTGGCATTATTGTAGAGTTTTTTTGAATTTATTTTTGCTAAATTGGTTTTGTTTATTATAATTCTATAACATATATTACTTACAATGCGAATTGTTAAAATTTGGGTGAAAAAAGAAAAATTGGAGCAACTGTTGTTAAAGGAACGAACAGAGGACGAAGAGAGAGAGAGTTTATTAAAATGTAATTTTTCATTACAGTTTTTCTTATTGTAAAAGTAATATATATTTTTTTATTAATAAAAAATACCTGCAATAATTGTCACAATTAATAATATTAAGGAG
This sequence comes from Heliconius hermathena, assembly GCA_013403705.1. Taxonomy (NCBI): domain Eukaryota; kingdom Metazoa; phylum Arthropoda; class Insecta; order Lepidoptera; family Nymphalidae; genus Heliconius; species Heliconius hermathena. Next base: position 5,213 of record JAAIXJ010000966.1, on the reverse strand, counting down.
CCATTATATACTTATACATAATAAGTTCTTTGATTTTCACGATTATTACACATTTTAAATGAAACTATTTTAACCGGATTAATCGCGTATATTTTGTACTTTTATACATTGCAATTGCAATTAAGAAATCGTTGGCGGTAGTTTGATATAATAATTATGTCAACTGACAGACGAATGCCACCTCAGTCTACCCGTGACCACGGACTACTGCAAAGTGTTCGAAACGTCGGGTTTCCAAAAATGTATAAAAGTACAAAATATACGCGATTAATCCGGTTAAAATAGTTTCATTTAAAATACTTATACATACTTTAGAAGACCGATATTAATTTAATTAAATTGTTTATCGTTTTAAAATTATAATTTTAATAAATATTAATATTTATAAAAGTGATTCAGCAAAGACTCAATATCATAACTTTAGTATTTTGTTCTTTCTTTATTTTTAACAAGCATAATTTAATTATTACATAGTTTTCTATATGTACTTCATATGATGAAATGGAAGTGGGGAACGGAGTGTCTTAACACTTGGTTCCCTCTGCCTACCCTGCAGAGTGCGGGATACAGCGTGAAGCTGATTTATTTATTTTTTAAAAAGATGACCTTTAATTTGATATATAATTAACGAAAAAAACACATGAGTGCAAATTATTAACATTAAATGACATGTTAAAACCAGGCAACCCTGGGTTGCGGCAGACTGATAAGTGGCAACCATTGTTTTACCAATTCCTTATGCAATTTTCTCTCAAATGGTATTGAATTCACATAAAAAACATATGTGTGCCATTATTCACCAAAAATGTATTACCAAAAATTTTATTAAAGATGATTACGGCATGATTCTTTAAGGCAAACCTGGTGTAATCTATTCTACTATCTTAAAAATAAACTTAATTAAAAAACAAATAAATGCAGATTTATCCACTGGGATTTTGACCTATTAATGGTATTATTTATCTACTGAGAAAAAGAATAAATCATATATACTATTAAGAAGGTATTTCTGTTTTTAACATATTTTTTCGTATTTTTGAAATAATCAAGTATTTAGAGGCGGTCATGGTAAAGGGGCAAAAGCGTGCGACTGTAAACGGGACAGTTGCGGGTTCTAATTCCACGCGGGGAGTGCAATATTTAATATCTTCACTGATTGATTGAGTAGAGTTGAGTTTTACTTCAACATATGCTTATATAATCGTTTAACATTTGCGATTTATAAAAATTAGAATTAACATTGTACACAAGTAATGAAATTATTAATTTTAGTTTAATTTTTGTAAAAAAAAATGGAAAAAATAAAATTTGAAGTTAAGTTCCGCCACCCAACATGCAACGCCTCGAGAATTCGGCGTAAAATGGGGAATGGTGTTGGAAATGGTAAACAAAGTGTCTTCACACGACATTTCCATGTTCCCTCTGCTTACTCTGCTATTTGCAGGATACGTGAAACTGAAAAAAAAATAGTATTTTTTACTGTTTTTAAGTATAGAGTATTAATGAATTTCATACACAATGCCCGAAAAACAATGTATAAATGCTTGTACCTTTTAATTAGGTTCACCGTTCACCGTTACGTTCGTACGTTACGTTAACCGTTAAAAGAAAATAATTTAAAATTTAATTATTTCCCCGAGTACCTACTACTAATCAAATCCCCAACCATCGCGTTGACATTCAGACCTGTTTACCACCCACATTTAAATCTACATAAAGAAATATAAATAGAAAAAGAAGATAGAATGTTTAAAACACAAATCTAACCTTTGAAGTCATTTGGCAGAAGCACTTACTATTAATCTGAACGTATCGCGGCGGAACGTCCCCTTGGAGGAGTGCCAGAGGTGGCGTTTCCGAAAATTGTGCACTTACGACACGCGTTACACCCTGACAAATTATTACTACTTCCCTCTTCTTGTTATAATCTATTTATTGTCTTAGTAATCCTATTATAATATACAGATACAATTTCACGCTTTTTTGAGGGATGAAACACTCTTTTCCCACTTTCCGCTAAATTCCAGACATCGCATGTTGAATGGCAAAATTTAACGCTGCACTTTATCTTTACACTTTTTAAATAAAATATATTAATATTATACAATATTAATGCAATGTAATTTAACCAACTACCAACAGTGGGGCGATGGAGTCAAAAAAACACAACTAAAACTTATTATTCCTTTGATAACCTGTTACATATGACATTGAGGGTATTTTATCCAAAAGAAGTGTGCGGTACAGGCGAGTACAATAACTCTTAATTCCCATAAGAAGTTCAAAGACGACGTGATAACCCAAATCCTTCTTAGCATATAAATAATAGTCCTGAAACTTGAAAAGGGATTGCTGACGGCTAACTTCTTTATTGAAAATAAATCTGATGATAGTTCTTTGAACCTGTCGTAGCGTAGTTGTACAACACCTGACTGTAAATGTGATGGTAGTAGGTTCATTTCTCTCGTTTGTGGGTTCAATTGAAAAAACCATTATATTCAACGGAATAGAATATTTAGCATTCATTTTTAATCGAGGCCAGTCGTGGCACAAGGACAGGCACAAATAGTGACTTTAAGCATGACAGGTTGCGGGTACGATTCCTACTCAAGGGAATGAAATATGTATTATAATATTTCCTTTTTCTTCGTTCTGATGTCGAGTCAAAGTGCGGGGTTGAGTTCCGCCACTCAACACGCAATGTCTCAAGAAATCGGCGGAAAATGGGGATGGGGATCGTCTGGCTATAAAGTCAACAGTTGTGCGTTCAATTCTCACTCGAAGGAATAAGTTATTTTCATTTCACCGCTCTGACAACAAGACAATGCGCGGCATTGAGTTTCACGAGTTACCACGCTATGACTCGAAAAGTAGGCAGTACGTATGGAATGTCTAACACTAGGTTTCCTCTGACTACCCTCCTACCGTATAAAGTATGTGTCTTTCCAACTCATTTGTGAGTGTAAATGTGTTAGATGTGGGTCTAATCACTACCTACAATCGTCTCTATACCATATATATATATATATATATATATATATATATATATGCGGGAATATGTGTAATACAGCGTGAAAAAATGTATTTTCCCATGTAAAATTATTAAATTATTTGAGTGAAACCCTTCCAAAATACAATACCTTTTTAAGAAAGGAGAAATACAACTGAATGACCAGAGTGAAGAAAATGAAATGAAGAAAATGAATGAGAATGAAAATGTTAAAAATAATAATTGACTTCCCCGAGTGAACTTCGAGCCCACAACTGTCATGTTTATAGTCTCACACTTGTGCCACTGCGCCACGATGGCCTCATCTTTATTAAACATATTATATAGAAATATTGTCATATTGAACCTCGAACCCATAAAAACTGATCGGGACTTCACTGTTCCACCACACTGTAGTAGGTACTGTGTCATATCTGTATTCATTTATAATTTATAATTCGGTTTGTTGTAGAAGTTGGGAGTCCACGTACTGTTATTGCTAACGTATATCATATGAGATTATTCAGTGCAAATCCAATTTATTTCTACGGCCGCTGTCTGAATACCATTATTAAGTCTATATTTTATGTAATTTAGGCTAAAATACATACATACGTTAGTGTGTTGGTTTGTTTTTGTTTCAAAAAAATATTATTGTAAGGAATAATTAATATGTAGATCCAAAAATGTACTGTTTTTATAATAAGATTGCGTGAGAGCGTCAGAAAGGACATATTTTGGTTGCCCATTATTGGTTTGTTTTTTATTTTCACAAAAAGAAAGCGAAAATTTTGTAACATGTTCGTTATTACATCTTTTTTCATTCTTTTTTGCCTATTATATAAACATTCCCCACTGTGAGGGATCAGAGGCCATCCAGAAAAACTAGGAACCTAGTATAAAGATCCTCCATTCCCAACTTAGGCACTTCCGTTTCCCTATTTCCGCCGAATTCTAGAGGCATTGCATATTAAGTGGCGGATCTCAACGCTGCGCCTTTCCGCCGCCGTTCTGTTGCCAGACTGAGAAATTAAAAAAAAAAACATTTTTTTCAATGGAAATCGAATCCACATTCTGTCGCGTTTCACACACAGCTCCTACGCTACAGCTGGCCTAACTAAGCGTTGCTTAGTTATTTGATAAGCATCCATTGGTCCACGGAAACAAAGCCACAAGGGAAAAGCAGTTTAATTTTAAAAGTACTGAAAAAACTTACAAAACATTACATGTCTCTTTGTAGAACGTTTATTAGCTACAGCAATAGAGGCATCGATGTGTAAAATACCAGTTTTATGAGGGTGGTAGGTATAGAACATTTTTAATTTTGCTTTGAATGCAACGTTATTTTTCTCGAACGCAGCACTTACAAAAAAGAAAAGCGTGTTGGTTAAATGAAAAGTTATGGTCCCACAAGGCCGGCTTGTACCGTCCCCGGAGAACGGAAAATAGACAATGTGACTAAATATTGCGCTTGGAAAATTCAAAATATACAACATTATTTAAGTTTTTATACAGAAAATACAGTATGTTCATACATACATATGTTGTGTGAAAATAATATAATAAAATTTTAGATTATTATAAAAAGAAACCGTAAAAAGTAGTAAAGGGCGATGTCTGATGCTCTGCAAATACGTACAAAACAATTCATTATAATTAAGTTATTTTTTTTAAGTTACACTCTGTATTTCACATACAGCAGGGTACGTAGAGGGAAAGACCAAATAACTACTAGTGTTAGGACTCTCCGTTCTCTATTAATTTTCCGTTATCCAATTACCGCCGAATTCTAGTGGCGGAATGCCGTGTCTCATTACCAGAGCGTGGAAATCAAAATACGAAGTAAAAAAAAATTAATTCAGCTTCACGCTGTATCTCGCACACAGCAGGGTAGGCAGAAGGAACCTAGTGTTAAGACACTTGGTTTCCCACTTTCTGCCGAATTCTGGAGGCATTGCGTGTTGAGTGGCAGAACTCAACGCCGCGCTTAACCTCGACACCAGAGAATATTCAATCATTCCGCTGAGTGGGAATTGAACCTACAACCATAGTTTACAGTGGCAAGCTTGTGGCACATTTTGTTCTTACGAAATTTTACTAGGACGTGAATTTTTTGTAAACCTGAATAAAGTGCAAAAATAAAAATCGACTGCTGGTATGTATATTGTACAACTATCTTCTATCTTATGTTAGGCGAACCAACAAGTCAGACACAAAATCCAGC